>WEIU01000054.1:209237-289297 GCA_013389925.1 Aegithalos caudatus | reverse complement strand
TTTTTTTTTTTTAATGTGGTGGTTAATTTTTAGAGGAAGTCAATGGGGCATCATTGCTGTGCCTGGAATTCCTGGGTTTGGCCCATCCTTTCTACAAAATCAGGCCTGTTGGCCTAAAATTGGTATTTTTATGAGGTACAGGTACTTAAATACTAAGCTAGCCAGCTCTGCTCATACGAATATTAATAGAGATGGCGTGGAGCTGGCAGGTTTTTCTAGGGAAGATAAGGAAGGGCTTAGCACATCCTAGGTTAAGCTCTTCCCTGTCACAGCTGAATGCTAAATGCTGTGTGACCTGCAGTGTCTGAAGGGTAGATGTAGATTAAGGATGTTCATGGCACAGTGCTGTGTCCACAGGAGCTAGCAGTGAGAGCAGAAGTGCACTGCATCCATGATAACAAAATATTTTTATGAGTTGGTACATCTGGCTTTTCTGGAAGGGTAGGTAGCCTGAGAGATGAGGTCAGTAGGTACCCTAAGGAACCAGGACATAGAGCATTGCGTGGCGCTTTGTACTCCTAGCCCAAAACTTTAGAACAAAGTTTGCTTGTGTATCTGTGGATTGGCTGTCAGTGAATTAGAAACAAGAGAATCTGTAAGGCACCAGCTTTCCATGTTTGCGTAAAAAGTGTCCTTCCCTGTGCTTTGTTAATTTGCTTCCTCCTGATATGGAAAGAACGAAGGAAGCTAAGAAGCCTAGCTTGTTTTGCTGTGAACTGTGTATATGCAGCATTGAACATCTCCTTAGATAGCTTTGAATGTGGACAAGCAAAAAAAAAAAAAAAAAAAAAAAAAGGGAGGGGGGGGAGGACAGAAAGGTCTTTAATGATGTGTTACATTATTGATGGAATTTCTAACCCAGAGAACTGCCTGCCTTGGAGCTGTGGGCAGTGTTACCCACAGTTACTGCTTGCTTGTGCGTAGTTCATTTTTGTTTTATTGTTCAGGAAAGATAAAGTGGTGTCTCTGCTAAACGTGGTGACTGGCTGGGAAGAGCAGCCTGGTTCTGCTGAGCACAGCTGCCAAGACTGGAGCAAGCCAAGGGAGAGCGGTTCTTTTGTCAGGGACAGAAATGTGGTCTGACACAGCTTTCTTATCAAAGGGAAGGATTTTTCACTTCAGGAGGAAGTTTGGCTGGGAAGGCATTGGATAACTTTTTTTTTTTTTCAGCTCTGCGGGAAGTCCTGTATAAATGTGTTTTCCATGAATGTAATAGTTCTGCTTCTGAGTCTCTGGAGAGAACATTAGTGCTGTATGTGCGGGAAATAACACAAGGGTGACTAAAATATTTTTAATATGAGTAAGTCAGCAAACACACCTTGCATGTTCACAGCCAGAAGCCATTTGCTCTTGGCTCATGCCATGGAGCAGTCAAAAAGTAGGTCTCTTTTTTTCTAATTTTTTATTCTAAGTATTTCTGAAATTTCCCTTGATCCATTCCAAGCTCTCATGTGTAGTTAAATTAAAACTCAGCCTTCTGGTAAATACCTTGTGTAACAGGAGTGATTTGTTTGTGTTTAAGCTTAAACTTGGATAATTTTGTTTAAACATTAAGAACCTGTGTGTATATATTATAGAAAAGCTTCTCTAATACAGTTGAAGAAACAAGTTATCCTCTAACTGAGGCCATTAGATTGTGATTTGTTAGATTTGGTTTCCATGTTTTTTTTGTGAGTCTTTACACATGTCACTTAGTTTTGTGTTTCCTCTCTTTCTTAAGTGTGAAATGAGAAATTATTGCTTGGGGGCATGGAAAGAAATCTGCTGGTGTATGCAGGGAATCCTACATCAGCTGTAACGAGTTCCTGAGTAGGTAAGATGCCTCCCCTGCCAGCCAGTCACACCGTGGTGGACCAGCTCAGTTCAGTGTTTTTCTGATGAAAAACTGAAACCAGGTACTAGTGCTATTTCAGTCTTGCCACAGAGCAAATAGGCATAAAATGAACTAATACCTTCCACTACCCAAGCAAATGGGAGTTATTAATTAACTAATAATTATATACAAATATGTATTTTATTATACTTAACAAGTAACTGTTGATCATTATTTCCTTACTAAAATGTTAAAGAGAAAGAGTTGTATTCCATATGGGTACTGAGTAATAGCTTCAATTGAACTGACAAAGTGTCAGCTTTTGGGTGGCAACATTTCTCCGAAGTTCTGTCTCTCATATTGTCAGTGCATTTAAGCATTTTAGTTAAGTGCTCTCTGGAACTCCACCTCCCACAGCCAGTGGGTGTCACTGCAAGCATTGCAGTCAGGGAAGAACGATTTTGGGGGGAAAGAATAAAAGTTCATATTAGGTTGTATTTTCTTTAAGTTAGAAATAATTGCAGAAGAACAATTAAAACCTAGCTTGCCTACTTGGCAATTTTCATAGATGTTTCTTGGAGATGCTTAAAGGTTTGAAATACTTGAAATAATTATCCTATATGGCCAAGGCCCATCTTCTGATAGAAGTCATGTCATTGACAACTTCCATAGCCATGCTGGCCCTGAATGCTGACTTGCTTCCTAGTGCTAAATGCAGTTATGCATTCTACCTCATTCTACCCAGATGACGGTGGTTTAAAAAAAAAACCCAACAACAAAACAACCAAAAACAAACACCAAAGAACCACCAAAAGCCTTTCCTTGAATTCTTTAAAACCACTTATATAGAATTCTTGGTGTTTGCAGATCTCAGTGTTAAAGGTCACTCTGACTCAAGGCACCCATCTTCCCCAGTGAGGTGGCCATCCGCAAAGCCAGATGAGCTCTGACGCAGATGCTCTTCCAAGCTGGTGCTGGGAGAAGACATGGTTGTACCAGCCAGGGCAGCCCCCATCCCTCAGCGTGGCACAGCCCAGGCAGCCGTGCAGGCTGTGGACTGTTCACAGCACAGACATTGCCCAGTGGGAAGGGTGGCCTCTTCACTCTGGGAAGGGCCTCCCTCGCGCAGGTCGTTGCTAAGGCCCGTGTTGTCTCTGCCTGTGTTATCGTGAGGATGACAATTTAAACAGGCCTTATCACTGTGTATTCAATCAAGGTTTATGAGGGCTGATAAAGATGTCACCTAGTTGCTTTGTGTGTTCATTAAAACCCTATTCCCCAGTAGGACTTTGCTGTGCTTTTTTTTCTTCACTGAATTTTAAGTATCTTCTGAAGAAAGATGTGCATGTTGGAAGGAAATGTGTAATGCTTACTTGAATACCCCCAATATTTCTGCAGGGAAGAATTTTAAAAGCCCAAAGCCAAAATTCAGTAGCTTGGTTGACACAACCCTATCTGTATTTAATATCTTATATCATCATAATTGGTTATTTAATAGTTCAGTAAAGTTTCCTAAATGTAGCCTATGCAGGGCAGTAAAGTGATTTGTGTGCACTTCCCTGCTCTGTGTGTTGTGTTGGTGCTGAAGACGGCTTGGGAGGGGTGGCTTGGTGTTACTCAGTTATGATACAGGATGTTGTAGGTTGAGTTCCCATTGAGACTTTTCCTGGCAGATGGAGACTGCATATTTCCAAAACAGAAATGTAAGCCTTGTTCGCTTATTGTTCTGGTTGTATGTCAAAGCTGAAGAAATGGTTGCAATAAATAGGTATTCATATAAAATGCATCCATAATTTTCAGGTCATCTCTCTGTAAACAGTAATAGAAAATAGGCAAGGATTAAGTCTGTCTTGTCCTGTAAACTTCTTCATTTCAAGGAGTTTTTTTCTTCCCTCAACCCATGTGCTTCTAGCTAAACTTTAAAATAAATACATTGTCTTAATTGTATCTGATGTCACGTCCAATTCTACCAGTCTTCAGAACAATCTTTTTCTACAGTGAGCAGAAGTTGCTTAGTTGCATTTTTGTTGGTTAAGTAAAATTTATTTTAAAACAAAACATATACAAAACCATAATGAAATATGATCAGTTGCAGCTGCATGCTGCATTATAAAAGAGAAAAATGTTAGGGGACTCTATTGGCTAAAAATATTTGAAAATATGTAACAGACTTAAGACCCTAGTTCAGGCACAAATCAATGGAGTTTAAGCTTGTGTGTTTAGGCTCTCTTAAAACATGGGAAGAAACAGAATATTCAATTGATTCCGAAGATCCTCAAGTCATAGTGAATTCCTGTTATTTACACTTTAGCATATTGGCTCTCTGCATCCTCTAAACTTTGTGAATACTAATGGCTGTTGGCATTTCAGAAATGATTCTTTCATTTTGTTTAGAGTTTTGCTGCCGCTGGCGAGCATTGGACTATCAAAGGCTTTAATGCTGTGCATGTGCATTTCATAATAGAATGTTATTCTATGAGGATAATAACACTTACTAGAGATCAGTAATAAAATGAAAAACAGAGCCTCTCCACCATCACTTGTTAACACTTCTAATGATTGTTTGCCTATTAACACTAATTGGTTATATGCTTCCATTTTAGCCCTGTGGAGGCTGGTATAATCATGAGGCACTCGTGTATGTACAGTACTTATGAATAGCTGTGCTGGCCTACTGATCTCTGCAATAAAAGCTACTGTACCATGATCTGGGCCTGCTTTTTTTTAAAAATGCTTTATATCAGAACCACTTGTTGACCTCTGGCTTATCAATTCACTCAGTTTGCCTTTAAACAGTAGTCACAGTATTCTCTAGAATATTTGCCTGGTACAGTGGTGTCCATTTAGCTTTGACCATGGAATACTCTGCAGTCATCCAGTAGTACATATCTTTTGAAACTTGCCTTAAAACTAGAATGTGTTGTTAAATCTTTGACTTAAAACGGATGACTGTGGGCACTTTAAAATCATAATTGATTTGCCTTTTGATGTTCCTGAAGATAAGATGGAAAGTACCGTGATTGTAGCCAGTCACTGGGTGCCGGAGACCACCTTCACTCAGTGAGCGTTTTCAGCAGAGTAAGGGGAATCTGAAGCATGGCATTGAAAGGTACCTTTGGAAGCTGAAGTCTCACCCCAGACACATGTGCTAACATGCTAAATTGCCAGAACATGGTTGCCATCCAAAAGCTTGTCTGGCTTCCTCATTTAAATCCAGAAAGCTCATGACAACAGAATATTAGGCTGAAAATCTGGGGATAATTTGATAGAGAAAAATAAAGTGGCTCAAATATTAACAATACCAAGAGATCCCTGGTGTGTTTCTAGCCAGCTGAAGGGGAAAGTGTTCTCAGTGCAGCATAATTGGCTTTTTCCTTCTGTTCTTTTTGGTGAGGCAATATACTCAGTTGTATCCACACAGTGCTCATACCTTGTTGTAGTTCACCTATACTGTCCAGCCTTAAACATTGAGCTGAACAAAAACTACACTTCAGTACAGTTCTTGGCATCAGCAGTTTTCTTCACAGATCTTAGGCTGGTATCAGCAGCCTTTGGAGGAGTGTCAAGAAGTATCAGAGAGTCACAGTCATTTCTCCGCTTCCATACTGAGAGGGAAATTTTGGTAAATCGGGAGCAGAAGAGGGCCCTGTTTTGGGAAAAGCCATGAATAATCATGTTTGCCAGTGCCACCACCTTCCCAGAGCATGCTGCTGCCTCGTGAAGGGAGGTGGCGTGTGCAGTGCTGATAAAGGACGGCGATGGTGCCGTGGCTTTGCTGAGGTGTGTTGTGCCGTAGCCATGGCACCTGGTGACTGATGAATGTCTGTGGGCTGGAGCTGTGCTGAGGTATGATTAGATATTTATTGCTAACAGCCACGCTAGTCCTCTCTAGAAGATGACTGAGGGCTCTGCAGGTCTGTTGAGGAGACTTGCTCTCAACTTGAGGCATCTGTATGTAGGTCAGTGTTTACAGACACTGGAGTGCTCAGCAGCCCTCAGGTTAATCCAGCTCCTATGGAGAGGTCAGTAGATCCACGCACTGGGAGATTGCCAGCCCCTGTCCGTGAGGATGTGGTAACTGATTTCCTCAGTTGAGTAAAAAGAGCAAGAAATCCGCTCCATGTGTCATTCTGGAGTAATTATTTACAATATCACATGATTTGTTTTGTTGTGCCCACCAGCAGTACTCAGGGACATACAGTGAATGTAAGTTTAGGAAATAGGTTTGTTTCTTCTTGGGGTACATTTCATTTATCTTCAAAGCAGACCTCAAAGGCTAATGATTTAAAACCATTACTCTAGAGAGTAGAATGGCTAAATCCAAAGAGTTTTTCCCACAGGTATTTGTGTATCTCCCTCAAATTCATGGAAATGTTGATAGCACTGATTTATTAGCTAGAAACTTTATTTTTTTCTAATTAGTGAAATTACAATGCAGGCCAGCCACAAAGTTTTGTTGTTGTAACATTCACCCACCTTCCCTGTAATGTTGCTAATACTTGTGCCAATCTAAATGTAAATTGTAAGCCCTGTGGGACAGGATCTGTCCCTTACGTTCCCTTCCTTTTGTGTGTATTTTATTTTATTTTATTTTATTTTATTTTATTTTAGCACATGATCCTCAGGGCAGAGTATCTGTTGCCTGCCTTATGTGCTCCTTGATGATTCCGAAATCCATGTCTTTAATAGAGTCCACTTGTGGCCTCTCTTTTCGGCCATGAATCAGAGTATCTGCAATAAGCCAGCAGCACAGAGAGTATTTTAAGATCTTAACAGCTCCCACTGGAGCCTCCTCATTTCCCCCATGACCAGGAAAAATGAATTGCCTGTGTGAGATGCTTGATCAACAGACTAGAAGCGTTTGGGAAAAGAAAAAGAAATGGATGTGAGCAAGGAGTTACAAAAAACCAGAGAACACCCTGCGGTTTCTTCTCCCTCTCTCACGAATGGGGATCCTGCTCCTGCACAGCTGTGGTGGTGGAGCCCAGGCTGGGAGAAGGCTTTGGGATGTGTAGGCCCCCAGCCACAGAAGGGGTTTACGGGTCAAAATCAATACCTGTATGTTAGTCCATATAAATAAATCATGTGCCTGTAAAATACATGCTGTGGTTTGCTGCTGGGTCCTGAGGGAGCAGGAAAATAATTTAGCACAGCTGGATGCTTGTTCGTCTTTCAAACTATTTTTATGGTCTAAAAGAATAGCTTCCTAAATCGCTGTCTTATGGAGAAGCGGGGTGTGGGCCTGCGCCAGAGCACAAATGCACTGGCGTCACTTTAATTAAAAACTCTGCTCTCTCACTTACCTTCCAAAACACCCCTGTTCCCTCTAACGAAGGAATTTTTACCTAATCCGAGTGAGCAGCTGTTGTCTGCCAAATGGCCAGTCTGTGCTCCTGGAGGAGCTGCCTGGGTGAGCAGCGTTCCCCCTCTCCTGTGCTGTGTGAAACCTCTTCCCTCAACTTGAACTCCAGCGAGGAGTCCCTGCAGCACGTGGAGACTGAACCCGTCCCTGCGGCAATAAAGGCTCGTTTACAAGGCTCCCAAAGACTCTGTAAGCGCCCAACACCTGAAGTTGAGGACCCATTGGAGATGTTGGGATGCCAAGAAATGATGTTTGATGCTAACCTCTGTGCTTAACAGACCGAGTTATTTCTTCGCTACCCTTGTCAGTGTAAAAACCAGGCTTTTGTGAGCCCAGTGGAAGCTATACTAATTATTTGAGGGGCTTTCAAGACTGTAAGTGTGGAATCGGTGCTAATTACAGAGGTGCTTCATTGCTTTGGTGCCTGCAATCCATGTGAGGGAAGAACCTGGCACAGGTTTCCACGTCCTTAGAAACTGTGGTGAATTGGCTGTAAACATCTTTGCATTCAGCTCAGGTCTCTGAGGAAAAGTGGGAAGCTAGTTCTGGTGTTTGATCTGCATGGCTGGCAGCACCCAGCAGTTGCTCTCAGCTGAAAGATGGAGGAATGCCTGCTGGCCCAACAAAGTGCTGCGTGAGCAGCAGCAGTGCCAAAGCTTTGGTTTCTCCTCAATTTCTGGTCTATAAAATGCTCTGGTAAGTTCTGTCAATGGGGAGTTGGAAGGAAATGGTGTGGCCCGGGGTACATGGAGAACGTGGGCCTTCATCAGATATATGTCCCCTTTTAAAAATGCAAATTGATAAATAAACACTGAAACAATAGGGCTGTGCTAATCCTTTTACAAAGGGTAAATTGCTAATCTTACTCCCCAGCCAGGATGGCTGCTTCACGTTAACAATAGCTGCATTTATACCTTATGTTTTACTTGTAAACTGACATGTAGTGAATTGGAAAAGATTTCAGCTCACCTGCTTGCAGGGGGAGGGCGGCTAATCCTTTCATGCCCTTCACACTCGGTGAGCAATGCTGCCATTTGATCACACTGAAGCAAAAAGGCCAGCCAAATTTTCAGCCAGTTTAGACTTGGTTGTGCTTGTGCTCTAACAATGCTGCCAGTGTCTCCAGTGAGGGCAGAGAGAAAGGTCTATTCAATGTCTGCCCGAGGGACTGATCTTCAAAGGCACTGGGCACCCCGAGAAAGGATGCTGAGCTTGCTGATGTTCAGTGACCCCAGTTTTCCACATTTTGCAAGCATGTTGGGTCCTTGTTAATGGATATTGGCAGCAGGAAGTGTGTGTGCCCATCTTCGGTGACCTGCTCCTGGTTGATGAGGCCATCATGGAAAACCAGCTGGAAGGGAGATGGGTCTCAGCACCCTTGTCCCCAACATTGCCATGATAGGGGACTGGAGCTTGAAGCACAGGCAGGGAGGTGGAGTGGTGCCAATGAATTGATTGAAGGTTTGTGTGTGTCTTTGCCTTGCCTGGCATTCATTCAGATTTTATAAGTTTAACAGAGTTGCTTGTGGTCATGTTGGATAAGTCCCTTGGAGTTTTGTCCTCATTTGCTGCAGCTTCTTGTTCTTTCTTACCACTTGGGGTTTTGGTTTCTTTTTTTTTTCCTTTTCTTCCGTATTAGTCTCCAGCATGAGATCTGATCCAAAGAGATGGAAACAAGATTTTTCTTGCTATATTTGTTCAGTAAGGTGTCTACAAATCCACGAGCCTGTTTGAGAATGAAGGAAACATGGACAATTCGTAGCTGTAGAGTCACAGTCGCAAATTCAGGACAATGTGATTCAGAATGAGTATTGAACAAAATATTTTAGAGACCTATGGGGTTCTCTCTTGGTGTAACCAGCTTTATATGAGCACAGAATAGGAAAATCAGGATGATTTCTATTATTTTATCCCTGGAGGAAACATACTTGTAATCTCCCAATGTCATGTGAGATTAACATCAACGTGTGCTTTTCCCAAGAGAAATCGTATCAGGCATCTGGCAAAGCAATTCATGTCACTTGAATTTAAGGGATTCTTTAGAGAGGGAGGCAGAAGCAGTTGTGGACCAAGCATGCCAGAAAGGCTGTGTGAAAGCCTTGGAGAATCTTGGTTTGACATCGCTGAGCTGAGATCTTCTCCTCACTGCCAGGAGAGGAGTGCTAATGCAGCATCAGCTCCAAGGAGGGTGTAGCCAAGTAGGGGATGCTGCAGCAGATAAAATTAAAGATTCTGGGAAAGGGGTTATTAGAACTTAAAACCTACTACCTCACAAAGTCCTAAAAGTTTTTTGTTTGGTTTTTTTTTGTTTGTTTGTTTGTTTTTTAACAAGGATTTTTACCACAGCTAGCTTGAATTAAGTGCCTGTTTCTTTTGCTTTGGTTATTGAAGGCAGAGCTAGCTCAAATAACACCAATGGAAGAGTGAGAGGAAAATGTTTTTTCATCTCCATTTTGGTCTCACAAAGCTAAGAATAATGCACGTGTTAAATTATTGGTCATGATTTTTATTTGAACTCTGACTCAAACTATTTACACTCAAAATTCAATGTGTGGTTAACAGACAACAAATTTAAGTGACTTACCTGGTAAAAAGAAATAATAGATTTGAGGGAGTTTTCTTGGCAGAGTTTCCTAAAAATAAAGTTGGCAACAAAGTTGCATTAATATTTTCACCAAGTGTCAATGTAGGAGTATGCTGATGACCTGGATTCGGGAAGCATTTTACATAAAGAGTGGAATTTGGATCTCCACAAGGATGACCGAAAAATCACGTAGCAGGAGAGGTGTGAAATGTAATGCTGCAGAAGATAAGATCTCATCATATTTAGGAAATAACAAACATTTTGGCAATGAACTGGAGCCAGAGGGTTCAGAGAAGGTGAAAACCAGAGTGCTGCAATGAGTCACAGGAAGTACAAGTTGGATGCAGTGTCAGTACAACCCTTTCCAGAGAAGAGAGGAGCATTGTAGCCGTACTGCTGATCCAGGAGCTGAGGAGAGACCTCCTGTGAAATGCTGTGTATGGCTCTGGGCAGCTGCCTTTGTAGAAAGAACTGGAAAAAAAGAAACAGCCCATGCTGAAAGTAGGTGCAGCACTGGACTAGCAGAACAACCAGGAGGCTGGAAACCCTGTCTTGTGAGAGGGCAAACCACCTTCTCTCACAAGCCACAGAATGGGAAAGGTACAAAGAAGAGGAACTGGAACTGAGGACAGTCACTTAAGGAGAGAGTACAAGGAGTATACAGAAGTATAAAATAGTAGAGAGAACAATTAAGTGTAGATTTAAGAACATAGGCTGCAGGTTTAAGAGGAGAGTCCCACAGTTTGAGCTGTGAGATTATGGATGAGCCTTCCAAGATGAGCAGCTTAGAAAATCTGGTGAGTGTGTAAGTGTTTAGTATGTGCATTATTAGATTGGCAAAGACAGATGATCAAGTCAGCAGCAGGAAGGGCAATATTCATTATAATACTGACCTAGTTTGAGGGATCCAAAGGAAAGAAGGGCAGGGACAGTCCTCAGCCAAAAAAACTGAAGACTGAAAAGATGCAGAGGCTTTAGGTCAAGTTACACTGTCCTAGTTCTTGTCTTCTCTGCCAATACAATGGTATTGGGCATCTCAGAATAAATGTATGCAGTTTTGCTAGATGGTAACTGCTTGACCTGGTGGTGGAGAAGAGACTCATGCAGATGTGGGAAGTGATGAAGGAAGACAATGGATTTTCTTCCCATATTCTTTCTATATTATTTTTTACATGCACACACACACATGCAGAGATATATATGTAGTTTACATGAAAAGCCTCGAAGGAAGGTATTCCTTCTTCAGTATGCTGCATTAAATTTCTTGTAGCCATTCTTGCTTGTGGTAGGCAGGGGCAGGAATGAGCTCTTTGAGTTAATGAGAGCAGCAGCCCCTGTACAGTCTGTTGGGAGGTGTAAATCTGTGTGGAGTAAGGTGACTGAGCAGTGTTTGAGCCCAAGCTTCTAGCTCTGAGATTTCCAACCTGCCCAACTAAGTCCCCTTTCTGACTGGAAGCACAACTGTGTTGAAACCTGCTGTGAGACCCTCAAGACTCTTGTTTAAAAAGCAACTGGACAAAGGTCAAACCCAGAAAGGGAGAAAAAAAATCCCAACAAGAAGAAACTAAAACCTGAGGGAACAATCATGGAAGGAGAGGAAGGAAGAATGTTTCCTGGAAAATAAAGAACCTCACTGAACTTTAAATCTAGCCCAGACACCCAGAGTTGGCCCAGTGATGTTGGAAAAGCTTAATCCAGCAAAAACAGAGAAGGAAAATAAGTTAAGATGCTGGAGGAGTGTATGATAACAAATTGCCATTGTGTCATGGTTCTTCATATCCTGACTGCACAGCACAGAGGGATATTTTGTGCACCCCTGTGCTCAGGCTGCTTTGTTTCTTGATAGAAGAGAGAGGGGGAATGGGTGCAGGGAGACAGTGTCATGTCATCCAGAAGAGGAGGAATGTCACTCTGGTCACTGAGCTCAAACCAGCCTACAAAATGCTGCACAGGAGACCCCCCCACTCTGTGGTCCTAAGCATACACTGCACAAAAGTTAAAAGTGATCACAAGAGAATTTTAATGCCATATTAAATATGGATTCATTTGTGGCTGGTGCCACAGCGACCTGGAAGGCTGGTGCTTGATCCAGCTCCAAAGTGATAAATTGATCTGTGATTTATGCCAGTTTCTGTGCATGGCAAAAGTCATCTGATAGGGACCAGTGGTGAAGGGTGTGACTTGGAGCTGGAGCCAGGCAGTGTCCTCCTGGAGTGGGTGTGCACCTGGCAGGCTGAGTCACTAATTGCCTTTGGGAAAAGCCCTCTGCACAGGAATGTTTTCATCACCTCCTGTGCTGAAGCAGACCCCAGTAGCACCACTGGTCGCTCACTGCCCACTCACTGCCCACGTTCAGGTGTGTCCTGTTCAGTTTCTTCTGCCTGAGAAAGGAGCAGCTGAAGGGTTTTAGCAAGGAGTTGCTCCCAACCTGGTCCACACCAATGGTAAACAGCTTTCCCCCCAATCACAAATGGCATCAGAAAAGACTATCCTATTGCCTTTTTTACTGTTATCGTTTGGTTTTGATCACTCAAAAAAACCCACCAACTATTTTTTAGAGAATAGATGGAATTTTAAATATATATCAGATGTTTAGGCCAGATGCTTATTAAGTCAATGAATCATTCTCAATTGAGAAATATTTGCTGTCTCCACATGTTACTGACATGAGGAGTGCTTTTTTTACGGAGCATATGGAGGAACAAGTCACTCTCTGAGTAAGGGAGTGAACTGAATCAGATTTTCATCAGCTTTCACTGGAGCAGATTCTCTGAGCTCCGGCTGTTCCATTAGTGAACCATGCTGCTTTCTCTCAGTCTCCCTCTCTCTCCCCTTCCCTCCCACTTGTTCTTCCTTTTTCTGCAGTTACCTGTTTTTCTCAGGCTTTGTTGAAGTTCAGTTTGTGGAATTTGGTTTGCCCATAGGATGCTGAGATAAAAGCAAACTGGTTTAAGTCTTGCAGCCAGATTGTTATCACTTACACAAATAAAGGAAATTATCTTGAAGTTTTTGAACATTGATGAAAATTGGGACATCTGTATGATCTTCTCACCAGCAACAGTTTGTGTGAGTATCCAATAATCATTGTCTGACTTGTTTTCCCATAACTCTGAACCAAGGACAGCATCTACAGAAATGCAAGCTGCATTATAGAATACCTTCAGGAAGAAGTTGTACTTCATGAATGTGTTATTATTGTCCTAGCCAGGGCTGCAGAGAAAAAGAACATTTTTGGAAAGATGCAGATAGTGGTATTTGCCACAAATTAATGTTGGATTTCAAAAAGGTAAAAAGTCTTAAAATTAACCACATGTGGAGTTTAATGGGCTATCCACATAGGTTTGAAATTCCATCATTCCTGTGAGAAGCAAATAGACTTATGTGCTGCATCCTGGATGAAACACCATTATACTTCTTTATTTCTAACGAACCTGTTGTTTGACATTCTGTGTGTATATATGCTGTATATGTGTATATTGTGTATATATATATATATATAGTTGTATATTGATGGGCATTAGGCCCTGCTCTGTTGTGTCACCTACCTAACTGAAATTAGCTATAAAGTTTTTGCCAGACTATGTGTTTGGATTATCAAGAATGCCACAGCCTTTAGGACTCTGGCAGGGAAGAGAGGAACAAATGTCACATTTATCTAGCTTGATTATTTATTCCTGTGCATAGTTCCTTGATGCCATTTGTGCAGTAGGTCATATAACTGTTTCCCCAGAGCTATCTGTCCAGTAGGAAATCATGAAAGCATTAGACATGTGCCAGCTGAAAATCCCCTTGCTGAAACATTGTAGGTTTTGCTGTATTTCTGCAGTAGGAGTTTTTCTCTGAGCTCATGCATGAAGAAACCTCCCAGACTGGAGCTGAACCAGAAAGGAGAAGCTAGACAATGTGGCAAAGTTGACGTTTTGAAACTATTTCCACTTATTTAAACAAATCTATTACCTGTTTGAATACCTGGAAGTACTCCAGGACTTCAACGGTTTATAATTTTCTCTTGTCTAGTTCCCCTGGTTTATTTTCCCAGGCTTAGTAGCTGCTGTCTCAAAATGTTCTCACTAAGAAGGCAGAGAGGTCCCTGTTTTCACAGTCTTCATCCCTGCAATTGCAGGGCTTGGTATTTCAGTGCTGCTGCATTTAGCCTCCATCCTAAAAGCCTAATAATGTTCAAGATTCAGATCTGCAGGATAGTAACAAAGGCCCTGGGCTGCTGGTGAGCAGTAGTAAGGTTTCTTGCCTTGAGGAAAGGCTTTAAAATCCAACTAGAGTGGGTGGCTATCAGCACAAGGGACTGCAGGAGCTGGGCAGCCTTTCCTGGGACATGGGAATAAGGAGCTGTTTGAGGGGTCTCACTCCTGGCTTTCTCAATGGATAAAACCCCAGGCTTTTCTTAAGCAGTGGCTGGGCAGACTAAGGCTTTGGTCATGGGGGAAATTGCAGAGGCCTGTGGTGTTTAGAAGGATTTAAAAGCAACTTGATCTATATGCACAAGTGCTCTGTGGCATAAGCAGCAGTATTGGTCTAATGTGTTAAAAAAACCCAAACCACTGCAGGGTTGACTGTTCCCCTTCCTTTAGGCTATAAACCAATTTCTCATTGTACTTTTAATTCCTCTCCTCTCAATAAAAAGTGATCTTGTTGGCCAGGTGCAATGTCAGAAAGTAGTCCCTGTCAAGCAAAGGAATTGGGCAGTTTCCTTGGGACTTTATTAACTTATGGAGTACCACAGCAAATGTGACAGAAGTCCAGCATTACTGACCGCAAATAAATAAAACACCAGTCTTGAACCACAGGGAAACACTCAAGTTATTTTGCACACAAATCTCTGGCCCTTGAAGAGGCTGGGGGAAGGGAAATTTAGTTCCTTTCATAATGTTAACCAGACCTGCTTCCTAGTCAGGGCTGAGCTTGCCATTTTCTCTGCTTGAAACGATTTTCCTGAAAGTGAGAAGTAGGAATCCAGCTGCACGGGTCTAATTTGTAGTGGACCAGGTCAGGAAACACTTTCCTTCCACTCTTCAGTATATGAGGTTTGTTCTGTTTTCCTCTTTGCTCATTTGCTGTATGCCTATATCTGTCATACCTTTAGAGCAAAGCTTAGCATCAGAATCCTGCACCCTGTCTTTTCCAGTCTGTCTGGATTAATGAAATTACTTTTGACAGGCTCTCATCCTCAAGTCATTTTACTGGTGATATCTCTCATACCTTCTACCAGGTGAGAATGGCTTTGTCACTTTTCATTTTCTTGGCTTTTTAGGGTTTTTTTGTTTTCAAAGAAGGAATCCAAGTGTGTGGGGGCAGATGTTTCCAAACAAGCCCATGGACTGGGATAGCTCTTTGGTAAGAGACCAGGGCAGGCATTTTGCAACAGATTATTCAGCTGCATATGTGGTGAGAGCAGAGGTGCTTCGATGGGCTCTGGTGAAATTAAGAACCTGAATCGCCACCTGCTTTTGAATGAAGACTATAGGAGAATGGATGAATTATACTGTTGGAAGTCCTAAATCCCACACTGCCTCCAACTCCATCTCAGACTGCTATTTGCACCTACGTATATTATATAATTTGTGTTTGTGAGTTTGCAGCCTGCAGTGTCAAAGGAAGTCCCACATATGCCTCAGGGACACTTTCTTATTATGTCTGCTTGTCATTCCTCGCCTCAGCATGTTCTTTCATGTAGTTTCTGTGTATGAGGAGATACATTCCTGCAGAGGAACATCTTCCTCTGCAGATTGAGCCATGCCTGCAAGATGAACACGTGTCACTCATCACTCAGTTTGAACACAGCTCCATTCAGGTGAATTTTCTTTCCACTGATCATAGCTGGATCCCACAATATGATGCTATAATCCCAATCTCTTTCATGCTTCTGATGTGCTTGCCTGCACCACTTTGCTACTCCCTGATTTTACAGTCCTTGAAGAATGGCAGTCACCATTTGTCACTGGCTCCCATATTACTCCCATGGATCCATGTTCCTACATGTCTATCTGTATTCTTGCTCTTATTTAGGTTAAAATGTCCTTTATCACAGGTCCTTACCCACATCAAAGGCTGAGAAAAATGGCTTGATGCATGAGATGTGTGAAAGGAGTTAACTGCTTGCAAAATAGGTGGAGACCTTACAGCATAACCAAAAAACAGTTATTGGCAATCAGAGTTTGATTTGCCTGCTTAGAACTCCATTCCGTCTCCTTCCTAAGTCACTTGGTTATGGTTCTTGGTCTTCCCTTCCTGACCAATCACTGTAGAACTCATAAAGGTTTGTAGAGGTTACTCTGGAGAAGAAATTGTGTTCTGTTTGAAAACCACTTTTATTTACATTTTCTTTCAAATGGCACATAGAAAATTAGTCAGTCATGTGTGAGGAGAAAACCTAACATCCCTGGTAACCAAGCAGTTGAATGCTCTGTATACCTAGGCAAGCAGGCTGTAGAAGCTGCAATTAACCACCTCTGACTGTATAGTAACTTCAAATTTTCAGCTTTGATGGCCACTTGTTGGTGTTTGCAGAGCATTCCTATGGCATATGGTAACCTTTAGCCCAGCACAGACCTTCAGGAGTAAGTGCAAAACCTCTGTCATTCCTGTATGGGGCATATGGTTAATATTAAAGAATGGCTTAGCTCTTGTTTGTTTGTTTCTTTGTTTGCTTTTGCTTTGAGTACATCTGAGTCCTTCAGCTCCCATTCAATATCACCTCTAGGGTTGCTTGAAGGGCTATGTCGATGTTAAAATACAGAACATCTCATTTGCAAGACAGTCACGGAGAAGCACGACACAATCCTGAGGTGACTCGAGTGACATGACACAGCTGACAACAGATGAGACCAGGAACAGGACCCAGAGGTCCTCGGCTGTGTTGCCTCTCTCACCCACTATGTCCCAGGGTGGATTGTTATTCTACAGATGTTTGTGAAACATCTGCATGCATGAAAGAACAAATCATAAACCAGTTGTAGTTTTCTGCTTTTCTTTTCTGTCAGAAACATTGTTTCAGGACCAAGGAAGAGAGACAGAAAGATTTGTTAAGCAACATCCCACAAGAAATATAAATCTCCTGAGAAAATAATGCAGCTTCTTCATTCTATCTGATTTCTGAAAGGCTTTCTTCCCTCGTAGGGCAGCATACGCTTGGTGTCCCAACATAATCCTGAGGAGAAATGCTGTGCTGGGCAGGCAGCAGAACCCAGCTGGGATCCTGGCAGAGCATGAGAGGGGGGAGATGAAAGACAGTGGGTGTCCTAGCTGGCTTTCTAGAGTTTGGACACTGTCACTTCTTTTCCTGCAGCTTAAAAGAGAAAAGAACAGCTGTAGGAGAAGTTAAGGTCCTCTCTCATGTCCTTAGCCTTGAAGGGATGCGTTGCCATAACTGTTCCTCCCTGTTTAAATTGTTGGCAGGCAACATAGATGGCAGTCAGTGGTGTCTGCTCCACCCATCTCACGCAGGGGCAGAGACAGGGCTGTATCTCAGTCAAAGCAGTTCACAGCTGGTTGTATCGGATCAGCCTCCTTTTGTCAGCAGCTGGAGCCAGCGGGGACGTTCTGAGTTGGGAGAGCTCAGTTCTGCTGCTGCTGCTGTTCTTCTGCAAGAACCCAGCAACCTCAGGGACAGGGGAGGTGGCAGCAACAGATGATTGTGCTCTGAAATGCAATTTATCTGCTCAAATACTTGGACAGGACCTTCTGTCTGCAGGTCTCTTGGATCCTCGGGAGCACTAGTGTCCTAATGCCCGTGAAATTCCCACAGACCTGACACAAGTGGGAGCTCTGAGCACCTCAGACAGCCAAGCTGCATGCTTTCAGAATATGCTCCCAAATGGCGAATAACCCAGATTTAAAACCCTCTTTTGAAAGTCACAATTCTAACAACACTCCCCACAGTTACAGTGAACCAGTGGGAAAGTCACCCTGCTCAGTGGTGCCTGAAAACAGGTGGATGCATGAGCAGAGGAGAAGTCAATCCCTTCAACCCACAATAATTTAAGCATTGAAAATTTGACTGGTTTTGAAAATATGTGTCCAAATATGTTTCAGGCAGGGATGTCAGCTCTTCAAGTGCAGATTGAAGAACTGTTGGGAGAGGAGCTACAAAAATCAGGCTGTCTTCTTTCCCTCTCCTCCCCTCCAGCATCTGTTTAGGTTAGGATAAAAGCTGAGTCCGGATTACCTTTTCTGGGATATTTTTCTGTAAAAACGTAGATATGAGAGAGGGGTAAATAATGGAAAAGTACATAATCTGAGAGATTGCTGAAGGGGCTGGAGTGTGGGGATGTGAAGGAAGACAAACTGTCACTGACTGATGAATATTTTTGTAATTTCCAAGTCATGGGGAACACAAAGGTTTTCCCAATTGTGACTGCACTAATTTAAAACATTAAGATGAATGGTTAAAAAATTAAACCCCTAAAACTAAACCCCTTCAAATCCATAGTTCAGCATTTTAGTAGAGGCTTCTGGACTCTGTGGCTAAAGACCCCTTTTCTGCAGTGCATTTAGTGGAATTTTGCTGGACTTCTGCAAAAGCTTTGAGCATCCAAGCAGTTACTGCTGAAATCCCACTTAAAATATATTTCCACTTCCTTAAAGTGCTGAATTATGGACTTAAAACCCCAACTCTAGGCACCATTTTTCTCTGTGTGAATGATCTGGTTACAAGTATAATATAATAAATTGTAATAAAATAGATTTATGACATTTTTTCCTTTTTTGTTAGTGAATAGATGGAAAAAATCAGATTTATTTTTTTTTAATGCTTCTCAGTCAGTAGGGATTGTACTGGGAATTTTGCTAGGAGCTCTTGCCTCCCAAGCTTTTCTCTGAACAAGGCTGTTTTGCCTCACCAGGCTGAGCTGGTGGGCCCACTCGAGCATGGGCACTTCTGGCTTTGAGCATGCACCAGGGCTGCACAGGAGCCTGGTGCTCTGTGCCAGTAGGAAGTGGGTACAAGCCACCCCAGCCCTCTGAGATGAAGGACAAGTTTGAAATCTCCCTCCTCGCATCCCCTTCTTTTCAGTTTTTAACATTTCCCATCTGAACTGTGCCTGGAGTGCCTCAGCGTTGCCCGCAATGAATACCACTTGAGAAAAAAAAAAGACAAAGTGCATGCATGGCCATGGCAGATCTGTGAAATCTTAAGGCAAGTTTTCTGACAGCAAAACTTCTGCAACTTCAGCAAGTGGGTCTGGTCCCTCTGGCTGGAGAGCCATGTTATGTTATTTCTAATTAATAGCAAGTAGAGGGGCGAGTCACCAAATAGGTGCCAAAGTGCTTCTTCCCCCGACGCATGCCCCCAGTCCCCCCTTTCTCCTGCCTGCCACTTTGTCCCACCTTTTGTCACCATCTGTACATGGTTAGCTGGAGAATGTTTATTATATAATTTAGTTAACTTTCGAGCTGCGAGCCTGCCCGTTTGATGTGCCCTCCTGTTAATGCAAAGCACACCATTACTAGTTAATGATCATGAACTGTCATCACAGTCACTTTGAAAAGGTGACAGTGATGAATGGAGCCGGTGGCTCCCAGGGAGGTTGATCACTGAATGGACAGTAAAGTTTATTTAAGCCCTGGCCTGATAATGGCTCTGCATATTTCAGATGGGTTGTTTCCACTCAGTTCTGGGATAGCAGACATTCCCGAAATGATGCGCGCTGCTGCCGCCCCTGCCCCCTGCATTCTGCTATCTAATGGTAAGAGAAAATCTCCCCCTGCTCTTGCATCTGCTGGCCTAACTGCGTCCCTGTCCACACTGCAGCTCTCTAGGCAAAAGAGGGGAAACCCTTGGGCAAGATTTCCTCCAAGTTTTGACTAAAGGAAAAGCCCCTCTTGGAGCTGTTTCCTGAGTGAGTGCCCACAGCTGCTGCACAGGCTGGGGAAGGGGCTCACACTCCAATTTAAGCTGCCAGGGCTTTTCTAGCACGATCGCGGCCGCTCGCCTGACGTGAGGTTGTGGGGATGGGACTAAAAATAAAATCTGATTCTCACTGGGTGATCCTAATGGGGGCTGGCAGCCAGCACTGGCAGGCCTTGGAGCTGGGAGTCAACCCGGTGCTTTCAGGTTGGGAGGTTCGAGGTCCCAAGATAAACAAATCTTCTGGTGAGAGTGACCAGCGTTAGGTCAGGCTAAGGGTCGCCCGAAGGTCACGCCGCCCTGCAGCTTGGATATTTTGGTTGTGTATTTACCTTCCCAAAAGGCACGGTGCGCTGGAAGGCTCCCCGCTCAGGGTCGTGGAGCTGGGATCAATCTGCCAGTCAGTCCCGGGAGGGGACATCTCTGGGATGAGCAGGGACTTGGTGCTGTGATTGGAGAGAGGGCCTCTGCACGGCCACAGGGCTTGGGGCAGGCAAAGTCCCTATGAGCAGGCAGAAGGTGCACGAGGTGATTTATGTCAGCATGGCTTTGGTTTTCATATATGCTGTGTGGGAAACGCTGGTGGTAATAAACAGACACTGTTCTCTCAAGCTGTGTAAAACCTGGATCTTCATCACCTGACAAGCCGGCAGAGGCTCACACATGCAGCAGTCAGGTCTGGCTTAAGGAGCTGGAGACTCTTGTAAGCCTGAAAAAACAGAGAAAACCCCAAGACGCTTCATTTTTCTCTTTCTGGCTTTTGAATCTTTGGAAGACCTGTCTGTCAAGGTCTGCTGTGCAGCCAGAAATGCTAGAAATGCCTTTTTTTTCTTTTTCCTAAGGCAAGAAAGCAGAGATATCTGTTTAAATGGCTCTGATAAAAGTCTCAGGGAAGTTCACAATTCAGGACCTTGTCCTTGTCAGAAGGATAAGAAGGAGCCTGTCATCTAACAGTACCACTTCTAGGTGACCTGCCGGTACACAGGACTTCTATGGCGTTATCAAAACCAAGGGGTGCCTCAACTGCACAAGAAAATCATATCAATTTAAATAAGCAATGGTTTGTCTACAGCTCAAACCGTATCAAGCTTTACTGTCAAAGCAAAATAAGGACACTGCCACAAGGGAGCCACTTAACCAGCCTGTTTATAAACTGACACGGCTTTTCGTGGTAGACAAGTCTATAAACCATGTGGTGGTATCTCAAATGGCAAGTTATCATGCACATTTAGGGGATAACAATGGGCTTTTAGGAAAAATAAATCAATGGGTGGAATTAATAATCTCTTTCATTGTCGAAATAAATGTTTTACGTGAGCCGCGGGAAGGGAGGCAAATTATTCTCACGAAGTTCTGAGGTTTGGGGGCAATGCCAGGGAGCTGCTGGTGGCAGGGGGCTGTCAAGCCCAGGCAGCACGGGAATTCGCAGCAGTGTTGCAGAACAGAGTCGTGTCCTTCGGAGAAAGAGCTCCCAGTCGGTGCAGGTCGCCGGGCAGGCGGGGGGCCGAGCATCAGCGGGAGCCACCGCCCGGAGCCGCCTTCCTCCGACCTTCCCAGCACAGGGGCAGGCATGAAGGAAAGCCACTCTGGTCTCCCCGCTGCCTCCCCCGCCCCACGCACCGCGGGGAGGTGACTGTCCTTATAAATTTGGGTTGAGACATTTTACCCGAGCGTCTGCAAACATTTAGACACAGAGCTGCTGCTGTTAACTGCCAGCCCATTGTCTGCCGGTGACACTTTTCTCTGAAAGTCACTTACCAGGGGGCGAATGTTGATTGAGCAAATGAACACAAAGCGCTGAAGCCGCTGGCTGCGAATTGTGCTGCTGTTAGTTTAAACAACTGGAACAGAAATGCCATTATCCGGGTGAGTTGAGGGAGCCGGGTGGAACATTCACGGCGAGAAAATTTGCCGGCAGTGACTTGCACAGAGAGATGGATGGCGTGTTTGGCCCTGATTGACATGTCACCCTGGGTCTAGCTTATTGTACCCACACTCCGCTCCTTCCAGAGGCATGGAATCCGAGGCTTCTCTCTCACTCTATCCCTCCAGCAGAATTGAACCTGTGCTCCCTCCTACTGGCACGGCCCAGCCAAACCACGCACAGCCAATGGATCTGCACCAGTCCCAGCCCGTACATTCCCAGCTCTCCATGTTCTGCCTGTTTATTCCCCTCTGTTCCATGGGTTGGTTGATACCTTCTGTGGTTGGTGTGCAGGCCAGCACAGCTGGCTGGTCAGAGGAGCTTGCTGGACTCTTGCAGAGCTGGAGCTCCAGCTCAAATGTGACTTGGGGGAGGGCATTCCCTTACTGGGGTGTTAACACCAAAAAAATTGCCCTCAAGCTGGGGAACAAAGGGTCTCTCCTCCAAGCAGAGCACTCAATGGATCCCTCTGGCTGATGGAAGGGCCTTGGGAATGCCACAGCTTGGCCTCTGACATGGCACAAGGAGAAGGCAGGAGGAGTAATAGAAGTTTCCAAGGTCTGTCTCATTGTGCCACTGGCATTGCAGACATCTTGTAAGAGCAGCTTCACCTTGGCTGTGTTTGCCACATCCTTTCCCCAAGGCCTTTTCCAGCCTCTGCCACCACACTCACTGCTACGTGTACAGCATCATCCTTGGGCATAGAAATCTGTCCCCACAAGAGGTACAGACACAAGTCTGAGGGAATGGCAGTGCCTGGATAGGGAGGACTCTGGCTGACAAAGTAGAAGCAAGGAATGAAAGCCCTGAGCATTCCACAGGGTGGGGAAACAGCAAACCGAATGAAAGATGTGGATGTTGTCTGATCCAACAACAGAGAAATGAACATTAAAGAGAGATGGAACACCTGATAAATTAACATTTGTGTTAAATGGGATCAGGTCTAATTACCAGGGCTGGGTAATTTGTGAGTGTGAGGCATCACAGCTGTAGATTGATGTGAGCAGGACACATTATTCAGATTATTTTCTCACTTGAATTTGCTCAGGAGATGGGGGATCTTCCTGCTTTTCAGCCTCATGGGATAGCAGTGTCAAGTGCCTGATGTCTGAGTTTCACAGGGAGCAGGATATTTGATTACCAGAGGCAGACAGTGGTAGCTGACGGTATTAATGCTCCTTTCCCAAGCTGGTGTGAATGCAGTAAAGCAAATACAGTATAAAAGTGAAAGTCTTCAATGCTTCCCAGCTGCAGGGCACATCAGTTGGGCTTGCTGTGAGAAGAATGTACCATCCCACTGTTTGTAGCTCCATACCAGCAGTAACAGGACCTGCTGGGCTCCTTGTGGAGGCAAGAAGTGAATTGTACCTCATGCAAAGTAGGGTCTAGCCACCAAGACCCTCAAGCCCTGGTTTTAATTAATTTCTCCCACCACACTCTTTGCTCTGCCATCCACAGACCCACACCAAAGCCAGATTTTCAGTGAGCAGTCAGAGAGTACTGGCATAAGGGAGCCAGAAATACCTTTGTCTTCCACTTTATGGGTGGAGGTTGTGCAGCCTCAGCCTCCATGCAGAGCAGGTCTGCTTGCCAGGTGGGGTGGGGAGAAGAAATTCTCCATTCTGGGATAACAGATGTCACCAGGGACACCTCGTAAGCCCCCTGGGGTGCTCAGGGAGACTGCCATTTGTTCAGGCAGCACAGCTTAGCCACAGGGCGCTGCCTGCTGAGGCTTCATGTGAGCCCAGGTAAAACACTGCTGCTTTTTAACACCTCCCTGCCAAGTGTCAGGCTAGTCCTGAATCCAGGGGGTTGCCATTCTTTGAGGGTGTGTGTACTGCTTGCTCTGAGCTCAATTCCTCCCACAGCATGGTCCCAATGCCCACCAGATGGGAGGACTCTGACTCTCTGCCTTGCACCAAGGCAGTTTACCAGACTGAGCTGACCTTTCCAGCACCTGGTCTCTTATGGCTGCTGCAATGAGGAATCAGGGCAGCAGAACCTGCCTGACTGGGAGTGATGATCTGTGTGCTTTGGCTGGTGGCTCTGGACATAGAAAACATCAGTACAGGGCAGCTCAGGGAGCCTCCAGTCTGGGCTGTCGCCCACACACAAAGAATCAAAAAAAAAGGAAAGAAGATTTCGTGTCATCAGCCATACCTATGTCAATAAATAAATGAGGCCAGGATGCAGCTGTTCAGTATCACTGAATTGTTAGCACAGGTACCTGCATGAGGTTGGCCCATGCCAGTTAGCACCCCTCTGAGATTCTTTTTTGTTAACCCATTCTCCACCACCTTGCAAAATCATGGGATGTGCTCAGTGATTAGAGAAAAGCCAATGTTACTCTCATCTTCAAGAAAGGCAATAAGGAGGATCCATGAAACTACTGGACAGTCAGCTTCATGTCCATCCATGGAAAGGTGACAGAACAGATCATTCTGGAGGTCATCACCAAGCATGTGGAAGTAAAGAAGTTAACAGGAGTAATCAGGATGGAATTATGATGGGAAAATCATACTTGATCAATCTGAGGATTGGTCATCCCATCTATGATGGTGTGGCAGGGTGGGACAATGAGTGGAGAGCAGTAGATGTTGTCTGCTTCAACTTCAGCAAGGCTTTTGACACTGTCTCCCAGAATATCCTTGTAGGTAAGCTCAAGAAATCAGGAAATGTGGGTTAGATGAATGGACAGTGAGGTGGAGCAAGAATGGCTGAATGGCAGAGCCCTGAGGGTTGTGATCAGTGGAGCTGAAATTGGAGGCCTGTAGTCCGTTGCATTCCCCAGGGATCAAGACCCAGTCATATTTAACATGTTTATGACTTGTTTATTTACGTGGTTGAAGGGATAGACTGTACCCTCAGCAAAGTTGCTGATGATACCAAACTGGGGGCAGTGGCTGATACACCTCCTGCCATTCAGTGGGACCTTGATAGGCTGGAGAGTTGGGTGGAAAGAAACCTAATGAGGTTCAACAGGGGAAATGCAGGGTCCTGCACCTGGGGAGGAAGTACCAACACAGGCTGTTGGCTGACCTACTGGAGAGCAGATCTATAGTGAAAGACCTGGGAGTCTCTGTGGATGTCAACTTGACCCTGAGCTGGAAATGCCTTGTGCCCAGGAGGGCCAGTGGTATCCCGAGGTGCATTGGGAAGAGTGTGGCAAACCCTAATAATTCTGTGATTTGAGTGTTTCAGGCATTTGTAGCAGCTGTGACTACTGAGCACATTGTGGCAAGTCTGTTTTTAGAGGTATGGGGCCTGGCCACATGGCTGTGAACTGCACTGGGCTAGCAGGCTTTGAGACCAGGGGACATCTCTGGAAGATTTTATTCACTTAGACAGATGTAAATACAATTCCCTTTGGCAACTTGCATTTGGCACTGGGCACAGCTGGGTCCCTGGGGTGATCCTGCAGCAGGTGGGCTGGAAGAGAGCCCTGGTTTAAGGAAAACTCTTTTGGGCTCCACACCCTTTGGTTTTGTGCTGTGTTGTGCATTACTCCTTTGCTGCTCCATCGTTTTTCCAGAGCGGTCCTTCCCTCTCTGCACAGCTCTGTGCTGCCCACATCCTGGAAGTTGGTGCTCAACCCTTCCAGTGCTGTGCTCAACCCTGCCTGTGCTCCCCTCTCCTGCATCCCACACTTCATCCTTCTCCTGACTGACTGTCCACACCTACTCTTGTATCACCTCTTTATGAAAACACGTCTGCTGCACTTCTTTTCTGCTCAGGGAGCCACACACAGAGTGGTGTCTTCATATGCCTCGGCTGGCACAACCACACTGACTCCTGGGGCAGGGGGAACACACTGACACGGAGGTGTCACTCTCCACCATCCACACTGACACCGAGATGGACGACACAAAGGGAGCTTAATGCTGTTTTCGTGGCAAGGTCTTCATTTACACCTCAGCTGGTATAAATGATGCCAGATTTTAGCAGTCAATTTAATCCTTTTACTTCTGGTGTGAAAGAATGTGTGCTCGGTGGCTGGGACTGCCCCGCACAGATCCATCCTCAGCCTCCTCTTTTTCTCCTGGAGGTAAAAAGTTCAGCTGGGCCCTGTGTTGAAAGGTTATTCAGCACACCCAGCTCGCCGGGGAAGGGATCAGCGTGCGGCAGAGCATCCTTGGGCGCAGGGATGCGAGCGCGTCTGCCGCGGGCTGGGCGGGAATGGGCTATACATAGCTCAGGTCCGGGGCCGGCAGACAAAGGGAGCCTGTGAGGCTGCTGGGATTTGCGGTTATCAGCGGCCAGGGCAGGAAACGTCCCACACCACAATAACCTCAACTCCACCTTGTGTCAGCAAGCCCTACAAACACAAGGACCCAGCCGCGGGCTTTTGCTCAGGCCGGTTCTGTACACGGGAGCTGGCTTCCATGGGGAACCGATGGAAAAACAGCATGACTGGCCTGTTCTGATGGCAGGCAGATAAACCCTCGCTCCGCTCAGACGGGTATTGTTTCCTTCCCACAGGCCTCCTTGCTGCCACCGCCGAGCACACGATAAAGCCTTGGCTTTTTATAGGGCTTCTGTTTGAGTTTGTGCCGATTTCAATGCAGTCATTCAAAGTGAACATGCTCGGTGAATTGTTAATTCAAGTGTCCTGGAACACAGCAGTTAGGAAAAATTGAAAGATTATTATTAACCAGTTAATTCTGGACAAAAATCCCCTACCTCTACTTGCAGTAGAGTTAGAGCTTCTTCAGCTTTACATAGCAGCTGACTTTGGAGCCAGGGCTGGCGAGGAGAGGAGGAAATATGTGCATATGTCAAGAGCTGTGACACAATTCTGGTCAAACTCTGCCAATATTGCCATTTCCCTGTCTGCCACCTGAGGTGGCTGGAGTCATTGCTCCAGCCTGGATTCCAGCAGAAATAAACCCAGACGTTCATATAGGCTCTGCCAGGTACTACATCCCAGCACACCCACACATGGCTAGAGACGGGAAAGACCTATGGGGCCTTTTAGACCTGCATCCTCATGTTTCTTATTCCTGAAAGTACTGACAGTGAATTCAGATATTTTGCCGGATACTCGATGAGTTACAGCAACACCTTGGGATTGCTGTCCTGGGCCACCTGCTGATATCCTTTCCCCATGCTGCAGCACCCAGTTGGCAACCGTACACCCAGGCACGCTCAGGCAGGAAGGGAAGGTGGGAAAACACCCAGCTCTCTTGGGCAGAAGTTTAGGTTTTTAGCTGGATGGTTTAACACAACAACCTTTGGGAGAAAACCTAGTGGAGATACTTAAACTGCTGACAGCCAATTTCCTGGCACTGCAGGAGTGTGGGCATTTGCCTTAGTTAGTGCTTCCTATGCTATTTTAAGGCTGAATGCTCTTTCAGGAAAAATAAATGGATAACAGGCCCTTTGCAACAAAAGCATGTATTATTAAATTCTTCTCTCGCATATGCAGCTCATCCACAGCCATTTCCCTTGCTGTGTCCTCCATGCCTCTGTCCCTCACACACTAGAAAACATTGTCTTCATTTAAATATTTTGTGAGAAGATGAAGTGACTTCTGTCTCTGCCATGGTAATTGGTACCTATCAGCCACTACCAACTGGCTGTATTCACCTAGAAGGATGTGGCTCTCTAATCCTTCAAACCAGTTTTCTTCTTTTGTGTACTGCACAGGCTGCTTTGTCTTTTTCTTCCAGCTCAGGTAACTCTCTGCATTTGCCCCACTTTTTTTTTTTTTTTTTTGTACTGGATTACCTGCAGCAGTTTTTTTACCTCTGTTTGTGATTTGTTTCTTCTCTATTCCTCCTTGCCTCACCCACCACAGTCACTGTAATCCTACCTGCACTAAATCTTCATCTCCCATGAAGAGGTTAATTTTGCTTGACTGAAATATGCAACAGGAACATGGGAATCTCCCCTATCCTTATAAGTCATGTGTTTCTCCTCTTTTCCAAAGCCAGAAGATACAATAGAATTGGAAAAGACTCAACAGCCTGGGTCTGATGAGGTACGAAGACTTTGGTTCTGCTGCTGCTCCTGCTGCCATTTCTTGGAGTGGGGAAACAACCAGACTACTTAACTGCCCTGGGAATATGCAAAGTGAGAAATGGTCTCTGGCCTGAGAAACTTGCAGTTCTGTTAGACAAGACAGATAGTGGCAGAGAGAGGAGGCATGGGGAGATGGCCACCGGAACAAGGAGTAATTAAAGCAGAAGATTCCTGCTCCAGAAGAGGTCTTCAGGCCTCCAAATCACCCACTGAATTTTATAGCCCCTTTTACTTGATCAGTGAGCAGTCTCATCTTTACGACTTTTATATCATTCTGTGTGTTTCTGGTAAGCTGGGTTTTTTTTGTTTGGGTTTTGTTGTTTGTTTCTTTTTGAATTTTCTTTTTTTTTTATTTTTTTCACTGCAACACTAACTCGATAAGCAGGTAATTTCGAGCTGATCTGATGTCTCCTGTTGTAAGGTCATTCTCTGGACACACTGTGATCCTCCTGAGGGATGGCTTTTGCCTGGTGTCATCTGCAACTCTCAGGCTGGCATATGCAGCTTGTGAAAGATGCCTACAGTCTTTTGCTCAAGAGACTAATAAAATTAAGCACTGTGGCAATTTCTGTGGTCAGGGCAACATCTGCTTCCTCTGACATATCACAAGTGTGGAACATACTAGGCCAGAAGGGACAGAACTGGGAGAGAAAAACATCTTAAAAAATTAGTAAGAAAATACCCTTCAGCAGCTCCAGTGCATCAGCGCTATGCCCTGGCATCGAGGCTGGCCCAGCGTGGGCATGTGCATGCCGTGCCCCAGGAATGCCATCCAGGCTGGCACTGAGCCTCCCATCAGCCACATGTGGTCCTTGTGGGCCCTGTTGCTGCCTTGTGTCCTTACCCCTGTGCAGGGTCTCCCCAGGCTCGTGGGGCAGGAGAAACCCTGGCCAAGTAGAGGATTCTTGTCCCTCAGGTCCTCCACTGTCATAAGAACCTCGTGGGTGTGTGTGGCAGGATGAGGACTGTGACCAGCAACACAAAACCCTGGGATTATGTTTGCTATGGCCATAATATGGACATATAAATACCAATAAAATGCATGCAGGCTCCAGTCTCTGCTTGGATTAACTCCTTACAGTAAGGTTGGGTCCTCTGGATATTTCTGTATCTCTTGCACTTTTGTTCCCTGCCACAGGAGGCACACAGTGATTCCAAACCTCCTGCATCTCCAATCCTTTCCCATGCCACAGGAAAGAAACTTTTGGAAAAGTTTTCAGTCAGATTCTCCTTGTTAAATTTAGCACAAGCCTGTAAAGCACCACCAGGAACAGCAATTAGGGAGCTGCATGTTTTGGTTCATGGTTATCTGCAAGGTCAGGGAGAAGTACAGGCTGTGTTAGTGAGGGATTGTCAGTTCTCGTACAATTTAAATACAGAGACAAATGTTAAAAATAAAAAGAATAGTAAAATGTATTATTCAATCTTGACTCTCAGAAACCTAAGCCCCTTCCCAACTGCTCTCCCTCCAACTGCTCTCCCCCCAGCTGCTCCTTCCATTTGCAATATTGATAAAACACAATCAGCTATATTTAATGAAAACTAGCTTTGTTGAAGGCCAGAAAAGCCAATGAACCACTTGTAACTGTGCAGACACTCATAATAGGGATCTGCCCAAGGATCTTCAAGCTAATGGCATCCCCCTTGACAGAGAATGACGACAAAGGATCTTCATTCTAAGAGTGTTTTACCATCCCTTGTTATTTTCAGCTCTTTCTTTAAAAACCTTTTCCTCTCCCTTTCTCCTGCCACCCACCCAGCATCACCCACCCTTTGCTTTTAGTCCTTTCCCAAGCTGTCTATGCACTGATCTCCCAACTTTTTTCTTCCCTTTCCCTCCTTTTCCATACCAGACTGCCTTCATCCTGACTGTCTAGGCTCTCTTTAGTCTCTTGGGCTCCCTCCTGCCCTCTCACCCTGGTCCCTCTCTCCCTTATGCCAGGGCCCTGCCTGTTCTCAGCAGTGCTGGAAGACATCCCAGTGGGTGCTCCCTCTTTTCCTGACGTGCTGGTGGCATCGCACGTAGGAAGCACGATAAGGACAAACATTTTCTGCAGCGGGATGGAACACCAGTGAGGTCACTCAGCACTCCCAGGGACAACCAATGCCTCCTTCAGGCTCAGCCTGTCTTTAACTTGATGTGGGCAGTGCTCCTGTCTCCCCTTCCCTTTCTCTCTTCCCCTACCTCATTCCACGTCATTTCCATTGCAACCAGAATATGCTCACTCTTTCTTTTCTCTAACAAGCCCAGTCTGAAATGTGTCTGAGGAGTATTTTTAGAGGAAAGCTTGGCAGCTTGGCAGTCCTGGGCGTTTTGCCACCTTGAGCAAAAAATGTGCATCAGCCTGATAAGGATTACAATGGTGTGTTGGGGGGCCGCCAGTGGGGGCCGTGCTGGTGCCTGCCTACCTGCTCTGTGGGATGGGACACAGTGGCCGTGGGGCTGCCCCCAACCCACCCTGCTCCCTGCGTCCCACACTGGCCCCTAAAATATGTTCCAAGGTATAAAAGGAGGTGTTTCTGGGAAAGGTGTGGGAGTTAAATGGAAGAAACCCTCTGTATGGCTGGAATAGGGATGTTTTCTGGCCACGGTGTTGCTGCAGGTGATGTGCACACAGCACCTTGTCCCAAAAAGTTGCCTTGAGAATATAGCAGCCAGGTAATGATGGACACAGGCACAGCTCCCCATATCACAGCCTTAGGGTTGCTGCTTTTCTTCTGCTTTGTCCTTTTGGCAGTGCCATGGCTCAGGGCAAGGTGTTGGCCTCCTCACAGGCACAGGGTGAGCTCTGGGAGCAGGCACTGTTTGTCCCAGGGCTGTGGCTGGCACAGCTTGCTTGGAGCTGTTGTTCCCTGACGTGTCAGGCAAAGTATTTGCAAGTGGGAATGGCCTGCTGGGTTGGTTTCCAGCTGCAATCAATAAAGAACTGTGCTGTGGGGTTTTAATTTGAAAAATAAATATCATGTCCAGCTAATATTTTTTAATATCTAGTTTCCCTCTCACAGGGTCTAGATCTTACTTAAAGAAATTATGACAATGTGATTAAATGTTGGGTGAAATGTATGCAAAAATGACACTTTTTACAAGTAGGACATTTTGGGGAAGAGGGATATCGTATCAGCCAATGCACCAAGTTTTATTATCTAGCCTCCTGATTGTCTTAGCTACCTCTATAGTCGAGGAGGGGAGAGAAATTCCTTCAGGAAGTATTCTTGGGGGTAACACAGATGCTCTAAATACTCTTCAAATAGGCCTATCTTTCCTATCTACACCCCAGGGAAGAGCTAACTGGTCAGTCAGGGACCCTCAGCTGTGACAACCTCTTCCAATCCACACCACTCTGACCACACCTGCACGGACTGGTCGAGGCAAGGGTGACCCCCGACTCCAGACAAATTGCTCCGTCCTTCTGTGCCAAGTGGAATAATTTCAAAGGGAACTGTGCCTTAAGGCTGGTGGTGAGGATGTTTATTTGGTGCTGGATATGTATGGATGACTGCCTGCCTGCAGGTGAGGCATCCTGTGCCTGAAGCACAGAAATGGATGGAGGGATTGGAAGGGGTGTCCAAAAGCGTGTCTCTGCCCAAGAAGAGACCAACTATACATGCACTGTGTTGTAAAATGTGTTCTTACATCATACTTAAGGGTCTCCCTTACCATAAGAAAGGTTTTTCTCCCTGTTAAATAAGAGCAGGGGAGCAGGCTTTTCCTTTCCTTGTCTCTGAACTGTTTTATGTAGCTGAGGATTATTACTGCATCCCCCTCAGCTGTTTGTTTTTGACCTAAGACATCCAGTTCTTTCAGCTCTCCCCTGCAGGTCACATTTTCCAGACCTCTGGTGTTCCTGGGTTCTCTCCAAAAGGCCAACATCTTTCCTGAAATGCACTGAATAAAACTGGCCATCCTGTAAGAACAGTAGCATACCACATCTGCCCTGAACAAAAGGGCCATTTCTTTGCATGGGCAACACTGCTTGTTATTCTTTCCAACATGATATTTGTTTTATTGGTTTTGGGTTTTGGTTTTGGTAATTGTGTGATTTAGAGTATTTTCCACAGAATTGCTTCTTAACCAGCCATTTCCGCCTGCTTATTTCTGCCCGAATGTAGTTCCTTGCACTCTGCTCTACTGAGTTTTGTCACACGCTTTTTCTTGTCAAAGCAATGTCTCTTTCCCTGCTTTTTCCTCTTTTTTAAGATTTTAAATTCTGATCCTCTCTGCCAGGCTTGCCATCACAGTCTGTGTTCCCTTGTGCTCTGACAGATGATGCCAGGCGGAGTTGGGTACAAGGCTCCTGTGCCCACCCGTCTGTGTGTCTCTCTCCTTTTTGACAACAACCACCACCAGCTGCTCCTTGGACGGCATTATCCAACCAGTTTTGTACCAAAGCTGTTTTTTCCTGGTTTACCTGAAGGCACAGCACCAACCCTGTGCCCAGACAGTGCTCAGAAGAGAAGATGCTTCTGGCAAGACAGCTGGGAGGACACCGTGGCACAGACACCTCTGGGGTTTGGGCATTTTGCCACTCAGCTTGGCCATGTGCTAAGAAGCCAGGTACATCCCAGATGTCTGAAGGCACCTGGGCAGAGAAGTTTAGAACCCAACCTTTGTACTCAGGTGCCTCTGGGGCCATTGAGGCTTGGTTTAAGCACCGCTGCCTGTTTGCTGGCTCCAGCTCTTGCAGTGCAGCTCCCTGTTAGGCCAAAGGGCACAAACGCACATCAAACTGAAATGTTTCACTCAGTCCTGGCCATGTGTTTGGAGATGGTGTTCTGTATGTAAAAGACTCCCAGTGTTCATTAACTGGTATTTTTCTTTTGGAAAATTTCTCTGTCCAGGAAAATATTAGATACTAAGAACTTCTATCCCAACTTACCACGGAGTAGAAATATTCAAGTGCTGGAAAGGGCTACAGCCTACAAGACCCCAGCTCTCATGCTGCTGGGTTTTGGTTGCCACTACTGCCTTGTATTAAAAGCCAGGGATTGCTCCACAAACCAGGGGTTTGAATTACTGTGAAACCTGCATCTCACCTTCCCCTCACCCCTTCCTGGTATTAAAACGTTGAAGAGCTGCAGCACACACAACAAAGGAGAAAGCAAAGGAGAGAGGCAAGGTCACACATCTGTTGCTTTCCACACTTTCTTATCTCTGACATCACGGGCCTCAAGGTCTCTCTTCTCATTAAAACAGCTGAATAATTGCAAACTGTACACAAACTGACTAAACCTGTGGCCTTCTGCCTTAGTCACAATATGGGATGTCTGACAAGGGAGGATGTTTCTTGGGGAGGGAGGGTGAAGGGACTGAAGAAATGAGCAGCTCTGTGCAAATGCAGTGGGAAGCTGCTGCCATGGCCCCTTGGGCTGACAAGCTGCAGGACATCCAGCCAGGCCAGTGTGGTGTCATCGATGGTGCTGCTGAAAGCACCGGGATGTGACCCCACCTCACCCTCAGGAAGTGCAGGGCTAGCACCAAAATCACTTTGTGGAGGGCTGATTTGCAATGATCCCACCAGTGCTGCCTCTGCTTGAGGTTTAATTTGTTAGCAGTGAAGAGAGAAATAATAAGCCAGGGGTGGGAAGGCGAACTATGGACTGAAAGAACTGTGGAAAATCAAAGGACAAGGCATGATATGGATGTAGAGGCATTAAAAATTACTGCAGAAAAGATGGAAAAAGTACCCTAAATCATCAAGTCTTTTGTACAGCTTGGATTTGTTCAAGCTATACCAGCCTAAGCTGACCTCAGGCCCCTCTGTCTCTTGCATCTCTTCACATCTCTGTGGTTTGGACAGTCACTTTTCAGGTCTGACCACTGCATGCACTCCTGATGATGTCTCTGTGGCTGCTGCATCTCCAACAGCTGCCGCTGGGATTCCTGAAAACCACACCTGCATCCCCCACCCTGCTAGTCCTGATGAAATTCATTAATGGCAAGTCATTTGTCATGACAACGTGGGATGTAAAAGATCTATTTCTGGTGGTTGCACACGCCTCCCTGCTTGATGATTAGTGTTTAGCATCTGGGAGTGCAACAATCTGGGAAAGCTAAGGCATTAGCAAGAGGATGGGGGTGGTCTGCTCTGTGAAAAATTATATATGTACTGAAGTAAGCAGAAAAAGATGCTTTTGAGGTTCCAAACTTTTCCTACAGGAATAGAAATGATTGTGAAAGATGAAAATCAGGAGAAATTGTGTAACAGGTGGCTACTGACATCAGCAGCTCATCACAAGTGTTAGTGGTTTTAGTCCTTACAGTGTTATTTGTGAAGGTTTGAAGGTGCCAGAGTGCAGCACAGAGCTGCTGTTATATGTCTCACACATAACACTGGCCACAGAGTTCCTCCCTGCATTTTGTCCCCCGGTGAGCCCAGCAGCTTGCTGGCATTCTGCTCATGCGTCACTGGGATTGTAGTTGGAAATTCTCACATCANTTTTTTTTTTTTTAATCTGGCTTCAAGTTTCACTTCTTTATAGTGCGTCTTTTTCTACCAAAAATAAGTGGGGTTTGCTATGTGACGGTTTCCTTCTGAATGAATTTGTACTGCCAGAAAGCCAAGTCAGCCTTCTTTTAAACAGCTGGACACTGACTGAGAGATGCTGCCCCTGATCTGTATTTTCCTGCACAGTCTCCACTTTTTTAGTGGTTTTGGAAGTGTTGACCCCAGAACAAGAGCCATAGTGCACTAGTGCTGTCTTCACTTCCCTGAGACTTGGTGAGACCCCATTACACCCTCCCTGCAAAAGCAGTGGGGGCAGAGGCAGAGATCTCTCCTGTAACAAGTATGCACAATTCTACAGATGAATTATGGGTTTATTTTGACAATCTTTTTTTCTTTAAACTCTGGATCTTGACTACTGCTGGAAGGAAAGTTTCAAACAGATCGAGTTTTCCTTGGAAATGAGCTATCTAACAAATTTTCTCATTGTGACAGGTTCTTAGATCAACATGCTGCTTATCTGATAAAACTCTTATCAGAGACAATTTGTGGCACGTTGCCCCAGTACCATGGTGCAGTCCTTTTAGCTTTACTCTACTGAGTGAAGACAATAGAAGATGACACTGCAAATAGGAAAGAGCAAGTGCTCCCTGTGTGTAGGTATCTTAAGACGATCATTCCCTAGTTTGAACAAACAGTCAAATATCTACTGACAAACAAGCAAAAGTTGGCAGGAATTAATGGTCCTCTGGAATACCAGTGTGCTGTGGGAGTACTGTTAAGCATCCTGAGCTGGACAACTGTGGCAAAATTTATGGTTTCTCCTAGACCAAAATAGTTTATTCATGGTTTAATGAATCTTTTAAATTATCTTCCTCTGGGCCCTGCCTCTTGACTAATGCCCAAAGGAAAAGTATAAAGAGAATAAAATTATGCAAACTAGCAATAGTGGATATATTAAAGCCTGCATGGAACAGTAATTCCTTTTGAAATTTCTAAGCATTTCATGTAAAAAGAATTCCAGTTCTGATGGGACCAAATATATCGAAACAAATCACTAAGTTTTCTGTATTTCACGTAGAGGATGAAATTAAAGTTTGTTAAAACAATATTTTGCTCTAAGTAGCTGGTTCAACTAATGAATCATCATTTTTGGCAAAGTGAAGTTTCCTGGAATTATCCAAAAGAAGCTCTCCTGAATACTTGTTTTGTAATTTAAAATTAGGTAGCAATTCAGGTTAATATTTTGATGTCAAAATGGCACCAAATTTTGTAATAGGAAAATAATCTGCAGAATAGAAATTATCATTCCTAACCACTGCTAATGAGAAAGAACAATAATTCAAGTCTATGAGCTGTTGCACACAGAATATCCCTTAGAAAACCCTATGGCTAATGTATATCTGCTGATGTGGGGACATGCACATCTCTCTTACATATATGTGTCTCCAAACCAGTGGATGAAAAGCCACTCAAAAGCTGGAAAAATACAGCCAGATCAAGCATGATAATGTCAGGGATAAATAACATTCAGAAGTACAACTTTAATGGTAGGTCTTCCCTAATGATCAGGGTGGGGCTTCTACAAAACTTTGAAAGGTATCCCCCATGCTCCGACCATCCATGCTTGACAGCACTTCCTCAGCATCTGGCCTGAAGCACTCAGCCTGAATGCACTGCCCTCCCACCCCCAGACACATGTCCTCCACTAACAAAAACTGATCAGCATTTATTACAATGTTGTCCGTAATGGATTTCAGCTGCCAGTGTCCCAGGGAAGCAGGACTCCACAATCTCCTGCTCCTCCCCTTGTCAGGATCATTCATGTTGCTGCAGTACCTCGGGATCTGGGAATCTGTTGGTCTTGCTGTCACGTGCACACACACATACAGAAGAAGGTAGCATTGTGACCTTTAGGATGCTTTTTATCTAAGTAGATACCATGGTATAGAGGCAAGTGAGCTCATGTGAAGTCCACATGGCAAGTTGAATGCAGAGGTGAGTGATGGGACCAGAGTTTCCACTATCCCGTGCCAGAGTTCTGTGTTACTGACCCCAGCATTTCCATCGTCGGTGCCTTCCTAATGCCCCTCCTCCATATGGACATGAGAACAAATTTCCTCACAGAAAGGATTGTTAAGCATTGAAACAGGCTGCCCAGGGAGGTGGTGGAGTCACTGTACCTAGAGGCATTCAGGAAATGGCTGGATGTGGCACTTAGTGCCATGCTCTAGTTGACAAAATGGTTTTTAGTCAAAGGTTAGACTCAATGATCTCAGAATTCTTTTCCAAACCACTTGAATCTGCAATTCTGTGATATGTTCCTGATCCTAGAGTTCATCTATGGGGTCTAAGGGCATCAACTGGTGCAGTATTTACATTCTTCCAAAGAGAACAGAACCCTAGATTTGGTTCTAATTTAACTGCAGAATTTTCTACTAACCTCACGCTGCATTTTATACTGATTTAAATTGAGAAAGTAACTCTGAGTACATTTGGACCATGCTACTAACCCAGTCCAGGGCTAGATATCTTCAGCAGGCTTGTCACCTTGGACCCAAGATATGTTGAACTCCTCCTGCAGTCAAGTGGTTCTTGTCAGGTGCGGAATTTCTGCTCTGCTATTCTCCTATGCTTTGGGGTCTAAGTTTGGAAGTCACTACATCTAGGATGTAAAATCACCTGTGTCTAAGAAGTTTAAATACAGGCTATGCTGAGGCCTTTCCATGCAGCAGAATTTTTCAGAGCAAAATATTCCTGATGAACTCATCAGCATCCAGAGCTGGAGATGCTCTGATAAATTCATGTAATCTGCTTTAGAGCTGACCCAGAAGTTTCCTGCACCCAGTGCCTCATCTACAAGAATGTCCACAGAGGAGCCTTAATTAGGTGTGTCTTTAATTATTTATTTATCCAGAGCACACATTCATTCACATTGTATTCACCAAGCTTTGGTCAAATCTCGAGTCATTGTCTGCCTGCACACAAGTATTTACCCAAAGGTACGGGTTTAAACTGATTAACTCACACTGGGCCAAATGCCTGTATAGTCACTGATATCGGCTTAATACCTCACTCAGAAGTACTCTGAAGTTGGCTGAGGTCTTGTACAGATCCTCTTCTTTGAGAGTAAAGTGTTTGCACAGAGGCAGGACTCGGCTTTACTGGGTTGTACAATGGCTCAGTCGAGCTGATACCAGGCTGACTGGGGTGCATGGAAGCAGCATGTCTGGAAGCGGGCTGTTGGAGATCTGGAGATGGAGGACCTCAACTGCATTCCTGGTGGTGGAGACTGACTTTGTTCTTTCAAAGTTACCAGCAAGATAATGGTGTTTTAGATCAAGGTGAGCAAAGGCTGCCTGTACCTTCCCCTGGTATGGTGTGTCCTTGCCCTCTCCCACAGCAAACTCATTTGCTTAGCAAAGCATTCACAGATGCTTGGAAGTGGAAAGGGACACAAACCCACCCCTTCTGACCCAACTCCACTCCTGATGAACCACATGCATATTTTCTGCCACTGGGGCTGCCTTCTCACTTAGGTGCTGCCTCCTCACTAGTTTAATCCTCCTCATGCAGGAGAGAGACCAGAGCAGCAGAAGAGGCGCCCAGCTTTATCAGCCCCATTTTGTCCTCCAGCTTATCAAAAACGAACTTCCAGTTGGTTTTGTTTGACTTCTAGGGTTTACTGGATTTGTTGCTTCCCTTCTTCATTTTCATATTAAAGGCTAAGGTAGGGCTGTGATCCTGCTAATGTAGCCTCCAGCTCCTGAGCTGATCCTACCAGCTCTAATTGCTCAGCTGCCTGATGTAATCACCACGAGGTATATTGTGTGTGTGGCTAGGGGCACTTCATATTTTCTCCCCAGCCAGATGAAAAAAAAAAAATAAAAAAGAAGAAAAAAAGTCAATTGGCTCTAGGTCTGTCAATAGTGACTAATCAGGTGCTGTACAATTAATTATGAAGGGGTGTCATTTTGAAACAATTCTGAGGTGGGAAAGAACAGGCCTGGGCCCTTTACCTGCTGGTACTGTTTGTGTTGCTAAGCCAATCCAGGCTGCGTCCTCTATTTCATTTACCTTTTAAACTATTGCCCCCGCATAAGTAAACACCTTCTATAAAGTGTGTGTGTGTGTGTGTGTGTGCATGCATGTGTGTGAGTGGGTGGAGGGTGATCTGGGAAGCACTCCACCCTAGAAAAGAAATTAATGATGGGGAGGGAAAAAAGAGAGCAGCATAATTTGGCAGTAATTTCTCAAGAACAGCAGGAGATAATAGCAGGTGGATGAAACAGGAATAGGATGAAACAGTCTGGGGCTGCATACCAGTAATCAAAATTGCTGTGAGATACAGAGATGGGGGTGAGAGATGTCCCTGCAATGCAAATGCCCTGAGCAAGGAGCCTGGGCTCCCCAGCAGCCATCTGCCAGCATGTGTCAAGGGGGCAAATCCCTGTCCCACCTAAACTGGCTCTTCCAAGCTCTGCTCCCAGCAGTGGCCAACATCTCCCACCCAATCCCCTGGGAAAGTGGTTGCAGAGGGAAGGATGGTGCTCCTGCTCTTCACCCTGCTGGCAAAACAGAATCATCCCTTGCAAAACAAAACTCATTTTTCAAGGAGGATGGCAAAGGAGCTGCTACTGTCCAATGCCAGGCTTAGAGCACTGACTGGTGAAATTGTGTGTGTGGAGGGGAAAGAAGGGCAGATACAGAAATGACAAAACAGCTTAGTAGAGACAAAGTGACAGTGCTAAATGCCTGAGCTTCATTGAGTGAGATGTCAGCCACTGAGACTGTGATGACACTGTGTCTATTGCCTGGAGTGGTGAAAGAAGGGCTGGAAATGCAGAATGAAGGGTGTTGGGTAAAAGTCTCTGCCTCTTCTTGAAGATGATGACTGCAAGAGATCTTCTAGAATGTGGCAAGGGGCAAGTGTCATGTTGTCCCATGGTAAAAATTAGAAATACCCTGTCCAATCATTTAGCTTGCTAATACAAAAACTCCAAATGGCCCTTTGGTCAAAAATTCAGCCTGCTGCACTTGCAATTCTGTTCCNCTGTCTTTAAAATCTTTTGGGTTTTATACATTCATATTTAAGATACATCATCTTAAAAAAAAAAAAAAAAAAAAAAAAAAGTTAAATTCCTGTGTGTAAGAGTAAGAGAGTGTATAATCGTTAACATTGGTTTTTACAGTAATAATTGTAGAATTACATGGATTATTCTGGATAGCAAATTATTAGCAAATGTATTTTAGGGGCAAAATGCCAAGGCACGAGAAGCCCTGTACTGAACTTTTCAAAATCAAGCATGCCGACTTTGTTCCTCAAAAATTAATTTTCTTCATTTTACTGGTTAGTATTTTAATTGAAAACAAGCATTAAAGATAGATCAAAACATTTGATCAAACTGCATATTTATTTCATCAAATCAGAAGACTTCTAAAACCTCATTCAAAGTTAGTTGCAGAGCTTTTTGTGTATTTCAGTATCATTGCTGGCAGAGTCCCTCTTTCCCCAGTCTTCAAAAAACCATGTTAGATTTGCTTTGTTAACAGTGAAATATTTAGTACCCTTAACCTCTGTTTCTGTCAGCATTTTGATGACTGCAGCTACTGGATCCCAGCCACACCATTTTCTTGCCCTGTGTCAGAGGACTTTGAAATACAACGTGAGGAGGTTCAGTTTGTTGGGGCTGTACCATGTAGGGATGGCCAGCCTGGTTTAGGTCAGGACTCTGTTCAGTCCTTTGTCCTGGTTTTCAAGTCTTGCACCGAGAGCATGGAAATGCATTGCCCAGAGAAAGAGCCTTACCCTGAATCATCCTGGAGCCAAATCAGTCCCTGTAGAAGGGCACCATGGCACTGAGCAATGGCTAACCCGGGGTTACACAGCAAAGCAAAATTAACGGATGTAAAAGTGGAGGTTACAACATAAACATGTGCTCAGATACTGGTGTAATGAATGCAGTATAAATATTTAGATGTGTTCCTACATCTAATTCTTATACTCATCATTCTTATGTCAAATGGTTTACAGAAGGCAAAACTATATTTCAGTTACAGGCACGGCTTCATAATTCTTCCAGTTAATTAAGGCATCTAAATGTGCTTCATGTCTGTTACCCCTTTGTAAATGGCACATACCTGTCGGTAATTAAATGCTTTTCATATCAGTGACAGTGATGGCAGTTTAGGTGTCCAGCCTCAGGGAAAAGCAGCAGCTATGAGGGTCATTTGCACATCTCCAATGAATAGATTGTTGCTTGTACCATGTGTGCAGACATCATGTAGGGCAGGAATTAATTGTGGTTTGGGATCTCTTTATACTGAGTGTGGGAGTCCTGGTGCTGGTGTAGATGCTGAGTGGTGCCCCACGGATGGTCTGTTGTCCTGATGAGTGCCCAGGGGCACAGGGATGCCTCTGCCAGTCGTGGTGTCAGAGCAAGGGGCCTGTGGGAGCCACCTTCCCAATACTATGTGGCTTGTGTTGGCCCAGAGCACCTCTAATCACTCTGCTTTTCTCTGTCTGTGCCTTTATGCATAAACTGTATAACTGGCTGCACAGGCAAGGGAGGAGAGGAGTGGCCTGTCCCCAGCTGGAGTGTCCCCTTGCAAAGGAGGGTGAGCAGGTGACAGGGTGCCACCCACAGCAGAGATCTCCCCAGGGGCCTGAAGGTGGTTTGCCTGTGGTGGTCCCAGAGCCTTACTGGCAACTGAGATCTGCTTGGTGCCAGGTGGGGAATCTCCCTTTTCTAGGGGAATCCCTACCTGGCCACTTCATAGTATTTTTAAGGACAGCAAGGAGCCTTATCACGTTTCCACATCTGCTCCAGATGCTTTGCATTCCAGCAATGCTCCGCAAAGGTGCTGAACCCTACAGCATCTCTCCAAAGAGGAGTCACTTCTTGCCACCTTGGCAGCTGTCAGCTTCCTGCATGCAATCCAAGGGGAAGGGAGCGGCCCTGCTCTCAAGGATGTCCCTGCAGAGCTGACAGCAGGTGACACAGCCCTGCCCCTCGGCCGTGTCAGCAGGACCGCGTGTGGCAGCGGGAGCAGGGTGTGCAGGAGGGCTGGGCTGCCTGCAGCCAAAGTTCAGGCAAACACTGGAGAGCAGGAATGGTTTCCGACCCAGTGGTACCAAGGCCGCTTTGGCCACTTTTGGGTTTCACCTTGAAGCTCGGCCAGAGCACAAGGTGCTGCTGGCACTGGTGTCTGTGCAGAGGGATATGACTCTTGTGCTCTCTTCCCAGAAAAGGGAAAAATTAATAAATGCCTCTCACAACATTTTCCAAAGTGCTAATACCCATCAGTCCCTAGCCAAACCCCAGTGCTCTGCCATCTCATTGCTGTGTGGGGTATCAGCATGCCCTGTCCTCCATCTCCCTCCCTCTATCTCCCACGTCTCTGCTGTTTCAGAGCTTCTTTCTCTTTAAGAGGAAACCCAGCGGAAGCCTAGCTATTCAATATTGTTTCATATTATTTGGTTGTGAAACAATTTAATTTGTTTATGGCTCTAAAGGTCAGATTTGACTGTTGCCCAAATTTCTAAAGAGTAAAGAATGCATCAGGCTGAATGGGACTTCATGGCATGACCAACTGGAGAAAGAGAAGGGGGCTAGTGAGAATATTTAACTGGAACAGCAAGGCAAACTTACCTTCAGCTCAGGTTTAAAAGCCTAGTCAATCATTACACGTTTTTTATTATTTACCTGGTACAAAATCCCTCTGGGTGAAGAAGTAGAAAAACTCACAGGCCACACTCTTTCAAATTTTTAGTAGCTTGCTCAGCATTTTTTTCTTCTGTCTCAGGACAGCTGAAATTATATGGGTTCTGATGGTACCTGTGGATAGATGAGAAATAAAGTGGAAGCACGCTGTGGTTGTAGCTCCAAGCAGGGGTGTTTGTAACAGAGAAGAGAGCAGGGCCAGCCAGGGACTCTGAGAAGGAAGGTAATTCTCACACAGTCACCAGAAGACAAAGGTTGCATTTACACCTGGCCAGAAGGTTTAATCATCTACTATTTCCAAACATTGCAGGCTCACAATCTGTTGTGTCTGAGATCATAAAACATAATCACAAACTGGAGACAAGAGACCTGGGGCTTGATTGACCAGACCTTATCTTTTATTTTTCTTGTTCTTATTTTTCACTCAATTTTCTGCCTTTTCTGGGGGAGGGGTGGGGAGAGGAAAAAAAAAGATGCTTTGGAAAGAACTTGCTTTGGTCAGAAAATTCTTGGTGCAAAAACATTCTGAAAACCAAGGATTAATGGGCAATTTTCATTCTTTGTCTCACTTGCATCAAGAGCACTTGGGAGACAGGTTACCTGCTTGCTAAGATCTCCCTCCCAGGCTTTCAGTGAACAGAAATTGTGGTAAAGGGACCAAAGAGAGAGAAGTGTTCAAAGAAAACCAGGTACAAACCTCTCATAGCTTAGTTTTCCAGGTCCTACCACAAAAACAACTAACATTCAACCACCTGAAACACTGGGTGTAGGTGGCTTTCATCTGTCTTTGGGGGAAGGGTAAAATTATGGTATCATTGAAAGAGAATTTGGTAGTGATGGGGGTGGTTCTGGGTAAACTGAGCCACATTTTTGCAGTTTGAGACCGTAAATGGTTTCCTCTGTACCTGTGAGGTTGGTGAGGAGGTTTATTAAGCCTGATCATGGACTCCCATAGCATAGAAAATCCGGGGCAACATCACTTCTGCTTCCCTCACCCCATTGCCTCTGCAGGGTCATCGCTCTTTGCTGTCTGCCCATGGCCAGGCCTGCAGAGAGGAGCCAGGTGTTTCTCACCTGACATTCCTGGTGGTTCGTAGGAGAAAAGGTGGAAGGGCCGTGTCCCAGCCAGGGCTCCCGCCTATGTCGACATCAGGGAGGGACGCTGGAAGCGATGCTGCTGCTTTGCACCTCGTTTGGATGTTACGGTGTGGATTCATCATCAAAGCACCTAGTGCTGGGAGGAAGAACTGGCCCTGTTGAGATGAAGGGTTGCCCTTGCTGACTTCAAAGGGGGCTGAATTTAACCCTTTGACTTCAGTGGGATTTGAGCTCCTGGTTGGAATTAAGCATGTGCTGTTTCTGGATTGGGACCTCCTTCTCTTTGTTTGAAAGGGGAAATAAATAATCCAGTTAATTTGCAGTAAATCATCATCTACCTGATGATGTCTCCATGTGTTTTATGACTGCAGCTCTGTAACTTCCCCGCTTAAAAAAAAAAAAAAANAAAAAAAAAAAAAAAAATCGGAGTGGGAGCATTAAGAGCTTCCCCAGGAGAAGTTTATTAAACAAGGCAGGCTGGAGAGCCATCTGCCCCTGGCACTGCCTGGTGCCTTTGCCGTGTCCCTCGCCTGGCTAGGGCTGCCTGCCACCTGATGAGAGTGGCATCTTTGATGTCGTCTAGGGCAGCAGCCATACCCAATTGCATAATCAAGGTCACTGGAAAATTAAACAAAACTTTGCCCAGGTGGGAAAGTTTTTTTTTCTATTGGGAAAAAAAAAAAAAAAAAAAAAAAGAAAAAAAAAAAAGAAAAAAAGTGAAGCACTTGCAAAGAAACCCTCAATCACCCAAAATTCTGCTCATGCCACCAATTTGCTACTCTGTGTGAATACACACACAGTGCCAAGCTGCCCCCTTACACTGCCCTGCAAGCAATGACAAAAAATAATATTATCCACATTAAGGCATTTGCGTATTTTCCCTGGTAGCCACATGAATTCGTCCCTGTGGCTTTCCCTGTCTTTCCTTCAGCTACAGTTTTAAGTAGATAACAATGATGTGCAAATGCAAGAAGTGATAGTCTCAGGCTTTGCATTGCTGAATGCTGACCTTCTGAGGATTTTAAGACTCAGGGTGGTGAGTTTGGTTTCACATGCCCTTAGGAGCTAACAAGTCTTTCCAAGGCTTGATAGAGAAAACAGTCAGCTTGAAAAATCTGTAAATAATTTTTGAAAATAAAAAAGAAAAAATTTCAGACTTTGTCTAGAGAAAAAGAGAATTCTTGTTAAGAGAATTAAAAGAGAATTTTCTGTTATTCCTCCAACAATTTTCCACTTCCATTTGTGAGGAAAAGAAAGTCACGGAAATGGCATAAAGAGGAAGAACTTGTAGCTTCAAAGAAACTGGGGCTAAAAAATGGAGCAAGAGAAAGGTCCTGAAAAGTTGAAGGATTTTCCGTTTTTTTCCCTGAAAAAAAAAAAGCAAAAAAAAAAGCCTCTGAATGCCTTGCTGGTCAGGTGCTCTGTGTCAGGGACTGTGCAGGTCCAGCCCTGTTTGCCCAGCTGGACTAGCAAGGGCCATGTTTCCCAGTGACTGCCTTCTGTCCATTCAGTGGGGACATCCTGCTGGTATTACACCACCAAAATGTGTCACAAAGGTCCAGGTGGTGCTGGGCAAGGTACTGTGATGCCCCTTTGAAAACCTTACACATTTAACTCTGAATTTATATTTCTGACTAGCCCCCTCTTGCAGCCTAGTAATTTCTGGGTAATTTGAGTTTGTCTCTTTCTAATTTCTGCCCTGTAAAAGCTCTTCTTCTTCAAGGCTTTCCCAGGTTCCTGAGGAGGGTTTGATAACTGTCAGTGTTTCTGCTCATGAGAATATTGTGGCAGAACTTTTAAGGTTCTCTTTCCATATACCCAGGTAAATGAGTAATATGAAATATCTGTTGTTTCCTAACTTCTAGAGTCTAGATATGCTAGAAACAAAGCCATATTTCCCTGCTACAGCAGAAGGGTTCTCTCTTTCCATTGTTCTCTTTACATAGAACAATAATTTGAGTCTGTCATCTTTAAAAGCTTGAAATTTTAATAAACGCTTTATGCTATTTTTATTTGCAAGGAAGCTGGTAGTAGACATCCCCATGGCTTTCCAAGCCCATATCATATCCTCTAAAAGAGAAATCCACCTGCTTAATCACATCCTTAAGCCAGAGGACTTAATTGCAGCATAGGAGTTAAAGGGAGGACACAGTCCATCCTACTGAGTTTCCCTTGTGCTCTTGTTTTGGTTTTTAAATGGACATGGTGGGTGAAGAACCTTATACTCAAGGCCCCGGCATTTGTAGGATTGTACTGCTTACGTTATCTCTGATGGGGACTTTGTTATATTTTAAGTACTTTAAAATTCCATCATCTAATTTCATGCTGGAGAAAGGAAAAAATAAGATATCCATCCTGGAGAGCTCCTAAATGCCTGTGGGCACCTTACCACAGGTGGCTGGTGTGCAGCCAGGCATTCCACTTGATGTCAGCTGCCAGTTCCTCTGTCATCACAACAGAGTCACTTTCCAGTTTATTAAGGAATAAGACTTCCATTACAACAGACAAAGCATGTAGTAGATCAGTCTCTCCAAGAACTTTTGGTTCCTTGCTCAGGAATGAGGTGGAAATTAAATTCTGGGGGTGGGAAGCACAGACAGGAGCTAGCACATGGAGATCTTGCTCTCCATTGATTAAGAGAAACTGCAGCAGGCCCAAGGAAGTGCCTTGTTTAGCATTTTTTTCCTCCAAGGGCTGTTACTCACTGTTTAGCTCTGGAAGGCTTTCCTCTGCCCTCCAAGGAATCACCTTGCCCCATGAAAAGGGGTGGTTTTGGGGCTGGGTAGCTGGGAGCCTCACAGAGCCAGCAATGTCTCCACATGCCAGTTCCAGCTATGGCATGGAAATTTGGTGAGAATTTACAGGAATCTGGCTAAACCCGTGCCTGGCCTGTTGGGGTAGTGGGATGGCTCTGGGGCCATGGGCAGGGCAAGGGCCTGGAAAGCCAATAAATTCAGGAACTCTGCTTGCTTGGCTGCTTTGTGCAGAGATGTAACAGTACCAGCTGGGACATACCCCTCTCACACATACCTTGAGCGTTTTCTGTCACCCTCAGAACATTTCCTGGATTAGCAGAATGGCTCTTCAGCTATAATTTTTGTTGAAATATTTTGCTTTAAACCTAGAGAGAGCACCAATGAAGGCCTCAAATCTGTAAATCAGCTGCACTTTGGAAAACAAATCATTGCAGTGGAGTTTTGCCAAGCCAATTTTCTGCGCTCATTCATTATGTAGTTTTCACTTTATGAGCTGATTTAAACCGACCATGCTCCAACAGTACCAGTTGCATCCAAGATAGGAGCCTGATTTACACTTTGAAAATGTGAACTGCTCCATGGTTGCATTTCCAGGAGGAAGAAATGCTACAAAGAGATGTTGTTAGGCAGCACCCATAGGCCTTATAGACAGGAGCTTGCTGGTTGCCTCTGCTTGCCTGCTTGAGCTGGTGAGGTGTTATTAGTGAAGGGAAAGCTGTGATGTTCCCATGTGTTGCAGAAAAAGGGGTGTCTTCCAGGGAGAAAATGACAAGACAGCTCCAACTGTGATTGCCCAGTGGGAAAGCAGAAGATAGGAAGGTAGAATGGAAACAGTATGTATGAAAGTAAAGAGGCACCTGGAAAAAGGGGTAGCAGAGGAGAGGCAATGGAGATGTGGACATAAACATCTTCAGTCAGTGAAATGGCAGTGGTGGACAGGCAGCATCCATGGCCCATGAGAAGAATGGGAAGAAAACAATGGAAAATTTTATACTTATTTAAGTGGCCACGTAAAACTCAGCTAAACAAAACTGTGCCTTTACCCAGGATATCTGCAGGGGCAGTGTGAGATTGTGTCTTCACCAGTGCTGTAACTACCATTAGGGAGGAAGGAAAGCAATGGTTTTTAGTTTTCCTTTTGGCTCTGAAGATTTCTGTAGTTCTGAGGTTTCCTACAGTAAAGTGAGACAGATTTGTTAAAAAATTCCTTGATTCAAACACTTAACCAGCACTGCTAATAAATGTTATTACCTTAGCTATTTATTTTTTGGAAGTTGACCTGTTAGAAAAACTTTCTCTCCTATTTTCAGCCTTCCCAACATTTTTTCCTCCTGGTGTCCCTCTGAGATCAGACTTTTTAAATTGAGGTAGTGGGACTGAGCTTCACCTAAAGTAACTTTGTTCCACTTGCAAGCAAGGCAAATATGAAAGTGGAATTGCTGTCATACAGTGCAGTCTCCACACTATTGTTGCAGTTCCTGTAAGTCTGTGTAACTACACAGACCTTGAGATGAACCTCACATATTCCTTCCTTGCTCATGGGAAAGCCTTTCAGGCTTGTTGAAAGTTATTATAATAATGCTATATTGACATGCTAAGAAATACCCATAATTTCTAAGAACACACAATTATTTACATTTATCATAAAGCTTCTTCTTAAAGAATAAGTTTCTGTCAAAGGGCAAACAGGCTGCCTTGTTACTAATATTGCAGTATCCTTGTTTTCTTATGTTGGTGAGGAAAAATATCAATGTACAGGGAATAGGCTTATATACAGAAATATGAAATCCAGAACTGGTGTATGTGCATGGCTGAAAAAAAAAAGAAGCTGGGTTTGTAAAATTCTCTGATTTCACATTTGTCCACTTATAGGATTAAGGGGATTTAAAATAGTTGAACAGATTCACATAGGAACAATTGTTATAGCCTCTATCAAAACAGCATTATTGATATCCTCTTTAAAATGCTTTATGCTGCCAGAAGTAGAATGAAGAAGCCTTTGTGTAAAATCCCACTGAGTCACCTGTGCAAAGACTGTGTAAATTGCTTGGAAGGGCAGCTGTTGGAGATGCTGGAACGCTGTGTTTTCCAGCTTCAGTGAAATTCCAGGTACATTTCTACAATGGTGAATAACAAGAATAGATCCCCTTGACAAGCCCTTTTATGTGGATAGCAATTAGGAGTGGTAATTACAGTACTTGTTAATCAGAGTAACATTTACATTGGCTCATCTCTGGTGTTCCTCCTGGTACTGCAGTTCCCTTTCATGTAGTCATAAGTATGTATCCCCATCATCATTTTTCTAGGGAGGTGATTACAATCCCTCACTTCGGGTATGTCCTTCCTTCACGTGGATCCCTTAAGAGATTATCATCTGCACTTCAATGCCTTCTCCCCCCCTGCAGCTGCAAGCATCTTGAGCCACATCTTCCTAGCATCTTCCTTGCTTTCAGTATTTCCAAGAAGTCATCCTGGTGGGATATCGAGGAACTGAATGTGGTGCCAGGGGTGTTGAGAATTCCCCAATAAGAAGGCCGACTGCATTTTACAAAAGAGCGGTTGTGCAAGGATGGGCAGGACAGATGGCTGAACCTGCAGAACAAGTTTCAGCCATAAATGCTCTGAACACCGTAAACGTTCGGTGGCTTTTCTTTTTTTCTTTTTGAAAGCTGAAATATATTTGGGAAGTACTTGTTCAAACTACAGACTCAGTCAAATATTAACAAGTGGAAACTGAGCGGGAGGAAAAAAAAGATACTTTGAAGGGCTCAAGCATGTGTGGGTTCTTGCTGTATTTGCCTAACTGTAATCACTGGGGCCACACTTGCGACAGGCTGAAATGCTGCTGTGAATAGAAAGTATACCATAAGGGTTCTCAAATATGAAAGTGGGGCTGGAACAAAGAGCAGGCACCAGACAGACTTCCCCTGTTAACGATTGCTGGCCTGTCACCCTGGTGCCAGCAGTCTCAGAAATCCCGTCGGGAGCGGGCGGCACTATCTCAATCCCGGTGTGACGGGGCGGCTTTGAAACCCTGCCCACAAGCCCCTATTCCTCGCTACCGCCTCGTCCCGGGGGAATGAACATTATCTCTCCGCTTTTAAGAGTGTTTGCTTTAAAGATGATTTACCACACTTGACAATTACCGAATTTCCTAAATTCAGCCGGAGGTATTGTTGTTGTTATGTATCCTGCTCCGTGCGAAGCGGCGCCTCGGCCGCAGCACGCAGGAGGTCAGCATCTCCCGGTGTGCAGCAGGTTGCTCTCAACATGAGCCGAAGGTCCTCCAAGGCTGTTTCCCACTGCAGTCCTGTGGCTCGGGATGTCAGTGGAGACATTAAAACTTTCTGACCGAAGAGCAGAAGAAAACAAAGCTGTAACCCAGACTTTCAGGGACATCAGCGCACCACTGAGTTAGGAGGACTCCTCTCGCTGGTGTGACAGGAACAAACTCACAGCTGAAAATGCTCCACAAAGAGTTTACAATTTTTTATTTTTTTTTTTTTTTTAAAGCCGTATTTTGATCCTGGTAATCAATGGGGTAGCATCTCCAAAACAATACCTATGGATCAGTAATGAATGTAATCCATTTGCTGCTGATGTGATTTTCTTTAATTATGTTGTTGCTGACTCAAGTGCTACAGGAATGCTCTTCCTCCACTCAAATGTGAGGCAATACAAGGAGTTATTGTTTCATTTTTATTTTATTGGGAAACTACCAAAACTTTTATGTTAGAATATTTGACTACAGTGTTAACAACATTTCCCTGGACTGCTGCTTAATATACTTTTAATATTTGTTTTCCATATGTTGGTTCTTTTCATCTGTTCTTATTAAAGTCTTCCATGTTTCAGTAATTTTGTCCCTGTGTTTCTTTTGAAGAAGGCAAGTGTGTGTACTGAAAGATTAGATTATCCTGTTGAAAAAGAAGAGAGAGAGAGAAAAGGGAGAAATGTCTTCAAAATGAAGCACATCAAAAGTAAAAGTAGGTGACAAATGTTAATATTTGCAAAGTGCTTCTGCTTTGATCCTGCATTTCTATTTTTTTAAGAGCTTGACAAATGTGTCCTGTGGTTTGGCTCAAACCTCTTTGCCTAGTGCTTTACTTGACCCACAATCCATTTGATCTTCCACTTGTTTTTCCTTCTGTCCAGGAGGCCTCTGGACTTGATAAAGGCTAATTCTTATCTTCCACTTGCTGCTGTTCAGGGAAATAATTTTTAATTTTTGGTTGGATTAGGTTATTGTGTCTATTTATTTAGGCAGTTTCTAAAGAGATATTCACTTTGCTGTTATTTGGGATGGTTCCCTTCCCGTTTTCATGCCAGTAACAGCTACATCAGATCAGCATCTGGTTTGCCTGATTGACTCTGGCACCAGATGTGAGGAAGACATGGTTGCTGGAGTGCCTGACTTGGATGGCAGGATGCCACTTTGTTTCTACGGTACAATTTCCAGGCATGGGTATCCAGTACCTGAGCTGACAAGTATTTAATACACCAGATGCTTTCAGGGGCTCTGGACTGGCTGAGTAAAATATACATGTGTCTACAGCCTCCAAACACCCATCCCAGTTTACCTGTTGTGATCCCATCCCCAGTATTGTCTGCAGAGTGTCTGATCTGCTTCCATGACGCTGCTTGCACAATCCCAATATTGCCCAGCTCAGCAAGAGCCATCTTACAGCCCAACAGCCCCAGCAATCTGGAAGATGCTTCTACAAGTATGAACGTTGCCCATAAAAGCTGACATGTGATTTATGGCCTGTTTTATAGCATCAGCTCCCTTATTCCCTCTCAAGAGCCCCTCCTCCCAAGAAACCATAACCCACAAACCACAACTGAGGGAAGCGTGGAGTTTTGAGCTGCCAAGTAGCCAAGTAGGCCAGGAGGTGCAGCATCTTCCAGCCATCCTCCCTGCAGACCACTCCAGCAGCTCCAGACACAAGGGCACCCCTCCATATCTCTTCCTCAGGAGCTTTCTTCTGTCTTTAATGCAATGGAGAATAAACCATAAACTGGAGTAGAAGATGCCTGCTTATGTGTCAGTTTGGGGAGCACCCCCTACAACCTAGTGAGCCCCCTTGGTAGTGTTCCCCAGGGCCTTGGGTGCTGACAGTGAGGTTGGTGTTATTTATGCTGCTCCCAGGTTTCAGGACAGACAGAGTACATCTGTCAGGGCTCCCATGTGCTGTGCATTTGCTTTCTGGAGACACATTTAGGATGTCTTTTGCATTGCAGATGTGTGGCTCCATTGCAGTCAGCTTCTGTCCCCATAAAAAGCTATTGACAGAGTGAGATCAATTTCACTGCCATGGCAAGAGACATGTATGTTTTGAATGAGTGTGAATGTGAGGGATGACGGGAAGCTCACTTTTGGGAGCGACAATAACAATGCCTTGCTTAATTGGAGCAGTCAGGCAGGATAACAGTTGAAAAGCTTTGCAGATACATTTCTTGTCCTTAATGGAAGTATGACACCTGCCAGCTCTCCAGCTGTTTCCCTCTCCTGCAGAATGCATGCCATCAAGTGTGTGAAGAAGAGAAGCTATGCAGCAGAGCAGATCAAGGTTCAGATTTTCACAGGTACAATTGTCTGTCAATTAAAAAAAAAAACAACCCAAACAAAGCACATAAAAATTCTGAGAATGAGGAAAACTATGATGATGGCACTCAGAGATTCAGAAAGAGCCTCGCTAGGTAAACACTTCAACATCATAGTGGCCTCCTTTGTGTTTGTCTATCCCTTTCCATTCACTCATTTTTCATGCAGACTTATTTCCTTTTGCACTTAGAATTATGTGACTCCTTTGCCTGTCAACTTTGTATCTTCTAATACTTTACCCATAACAAGGCACTCTGTCTTTCCTGGGGTGGCGGACTTTTCTTCTAGTGAGAACAATTTTGTTTTCTTTAAAAAAAAACCACCCCAAAAACAATGAAAAAAATTCACTCAAAAAATGGCACCAGGATTTTGCACCTTTCTTATTTCAGGGAATATCTGCAGCCAGATCAGCTATTAGTTTCCAAAACTGTTTTCACAGGCATTTCCTGAAGACAAACTATCAGATAAAATGCTGACTTTAGCCTTTTCTTTATCCTCTGCCTAGGGTATTATTTTATTGCTCTTGTTTTTGCAGTTTCTCTCTCTGGGTTTTGCTGAAAGCAGTTTTGCCAGTACATGAAGAGTTCTGGTTCTGCTGTCAAAGAAGCTGTGCATGTCTCTGCTGGATAGATGCCTGAGATTGCTTTATGAATTATAGCCAAACTAAGTTAAACCACTAATCACAATTAAGGAATGAATTTGTTGGGTTTTTTGGTTTTGCTTGTGTTTTGGTTTTGGGTTTTGGTTTTTTTTTTGTTTTTTTTTTTTTTTTAAAGACAGTCTTTGCAAGGATTCCTCTGCTTGGAGGATGTCTCTGATGGACAAAGGCTGCTGTAATGTCTCTTATTCCACTTTTCAGTCTGCAGGAATGCAAGTGGAGAGCGGAAATAACTAATTCTTGGTGCTGTGCTGGGGTCCTCCCCACTGGCTTGCCAGCCTCAGAATATCAGAAATATTGTTACTCTACCTCTGAGCGGGTCCAGTCAATATTTAACTATTTGGTTGCTTCTGAGGCTGCAAGTCTGCGGCTTTTCCACAATGGTTATCAGCAACTGAATGCAAGAGGATATACAAAATTACTCCTCAAACACAGTGCTGGTTTGTGTGGAGTAAAACACTCAACAAAATGACCCAAACCATGGAAAAGGGAGGATGTAGATAAAAATTTTATAGTATTAAATATTTTAGTAACAATACAGTATCTCATTTTCCCAGTAGCCTTCTCTTGTGCTTTCTCCACACACTGTTAGGTTGATATGCAAATTTCCTTGAGTTTCCTGAGGAGAAGACCAAGCATAATCCTTGTTCCAGGCCACAGGTTCAGTCAGCAATAATTGATTGATTTGCATGAAGATAGAATCATTGCTAAAGGGAAGGGTGTACATGAGGTTGAGGGTCCCAAAATGCAGCCTCTCTGAGGAGCTCCTCTTTTTCTTGGACAAAAAGAGTGCTGCACTGTGTCTCTGAAGTACAAGCTAACAGGAAATGTGTCACGTTGGAAACAAGAACTTCTGAACAACACCTGAGCACGTGGATTCCAAGGGAGGGAATTCATTCCCCTTGCTTGAAATCTAGATGTTTCATTTCAGCTAATTGTCCTAATTAGTTGATGGCCACAGAGATTTAATAGCAGGGAATGATTTAAACTAGTTTAGTCTGGACACTTGTAAGAGGCAGAAAAGGACAGTGAGGAATGCAGTGAGAGGAAGAGTATCAGGCATCTATCTCTCTGAAGATGACCCTCTGAAGTGCTTGTGCTCTGCATGATTCCATTTAGCACTGGCATTTGTTACCTCCTCCACAACCAAACTGGCATCCCAGCCCTTCAAATTCTATTGCAATCCTAATTTTCTAGTTCTGCCTATGACGTTGTTTGCGTAGGTTCGTTCTGTAAGTGCATGTGGGGCTTGACCCCCTCCACAGACAAGGGCTATCTGGTTGGTGTGAGAAAAAATCCTAACTAGTTGGTGTGTGAGAAGAATTCCTATGTCCCTCTGTGGTTATTTTTCTCCTCTGAGTCTTCTATTTCCGCCCAAGCATGGCCCTGCTTGGTGGAGGGATTCCCAGCACCATGCCTAGCCCAGGGGGACAGTGCCAGCTGTGGCCATCACAGAGGACCTCTGAGGTTGTGCTCACATTCACTGGCTCTTCTAGACACTGCAAGATGGAGAAAGCCTGTCTTTTGCTTTTGCACTTCCAGAAGTGTGAGTGGCTTTTAGCCTTGGCACAAACAGAGCCAGGGAGCCTTCAGGGAGGATGGAATAGCAAGAAAAATCTGTGCTGCAGTTTGTAGAATGGAAGCTTTTATAAGTTGAGGTGGCTCAGTGTTGCTGTAACACCTGTCAAAGGTAAGGAGAAATACCTTGACCCTTCCTTAGTGCTGCTCAGTCTGGTGCTGATACAGTGATGGATGTTACTTACACAGGGATAAGGGAGAGGCAGGAGCAGGGGCTCATTCTTTCCAGAGAAACATGTTATGAAAAAGGTGCAGATTTAGCATGTCTTGAAATGCTGGACAAGAGAAGGAAAGGATATGCATGTTAAGTGAAGGAAAATGAGTACAGCTTAAAAATAAGCAAGCAAGCAGTCTTAATCTAAAATCCCAGACTTGACCCTAACTTTTTTTCGTTTGTTTGTTTTTTGTTGGTTTGTTTTTTTAAGCTTGAAGTTTGCATGTGCAGAGATATCTTACCTGAATTATTTTCCATTTTAAGGAAGGGGGCCATTGATGGATCTAACCAGCTTGCAAGGTGTAGCACCATGAAATGTTCAGGCAAGATTTGTAGCCTACCTCGAGACGGGAAGGACTGGAAATCACATGAGAACTTGTCATTTTTAGTTCCACTTAGTTCCATTTTGGAGATGCAAGAAATTTTATCTTGACCCAGCCAGACAAGTAGCTGTGTCTATATGTGTGAGTAGCTGTTTTATTTTTGTGCAACTAATGCAGAGGCTCAGCAATACAGCAAGTGTTACACAGGTAGAGAGATACCCCACAAAATCTCTTTGTGAGATCCTGTTTGGTACCCAGATGTTTGTGAAACATCCAGAGGTGAGTGCCACCATCTTGTGAAGTTTGTTCTCACCTCATGCTGCCTGGGTTTGACCTTTTGCCCAATAAGATGTCACTAATGTAAGTTATGCAGATAAAATTAATAATTTTAATTTAATACCAGCATCTCATGTAAAGCCTGTTATTGCCTTCATACAATTAATTGGTAACCAGCAGGGCTGTCTGAACCTTGTGCATTATTTGAGGTGCCTGCATATTAGCATTAATCATAGACTGATCAAGACAAATCTTTAAAGGGATGGGGAAAGATAATCTTCTGCCTGTTTCTTCTGATATTAGAGTTTATCCTTCTGCTTGATGTCAAAGATGGGAGGCTTATTTTGCATGTTCTCCTCTGCAGATGACTGATATGGGCAGTTTCCGTTATCGGCACAGCCATCTGATATGCTCTTGCCCTTCCTGAAATTTTCCAAAGTAGTGGCATGCAGGGCAGGAGGTCTGCTGTTGTGCTCAGAATGGAGTCATGGTGTGCCCTGGCACTTCTCTTTGCTCCCTCATCTTCCATTTGCTGTTTTCTGTTGCATTTGGAGCCAAGCAGCTGAAATCACCTTCATTTCCCCAGTCTGAATTATAAACTTACCTCTTCCAGGTGACTGCCTCCTCAGAAATGAGCAAATCAGTTTTGCCAAAGAGCAAGCGGTGGAGGCTGTAAGTGAAGTCCTGGGTAATCTGTGGCTTTTATTCAAGGCTCCTGTAACCCCCTCAGGAAATGGTCATCATGGCCTTTATTTTGGTCATTAGTGTGGCCATAGCCAAAACCCAGTTTGCCACAGATCTTTGTGCTTTGGGCATGAGAGCTCTGGGAGCCTGGTATTCTGCCTTGCTTGGCTGTCCGGTGCTCTTAAACAACAACATTTCAAGAAAAAAAGTGAGGGCTTTTTCCTTTTTTTCCCCTAGGATAAATGGCCCTCCAAGAAATATATCTGAAAATTTCCAGGAGGCCTTCTTGATTTTAACCCATCACACCCTATTGACTCACAGTTTTTCTACTGAGACCAACTACAGAGATTTTCTGTCTGCTTTGCTTCTCTCTTACATTCCCCCACATCCTCCATTTTCCCTCTTATATTATTACCTTAAACAATGCCTTTTTGGAAAGCATACCCTTTTGAGAGGTGCTTTGTTAAAAAGCAAAACAAAAACACAAACCCAACAGCAAATAACAGACTTCCCTGAAATTCCCACAGAAACAAATAAGACAGCTTTGAAATTGTAAAGCACTGGCACACGGTGGGTGCCACTGAGCCCAGATGTTACAGCCCTAGCAAACCACAGTTGCCCTCCAGTTGCCCTGCTGACTTATTTTTCAACTTCCATTTGATGCTCTTCCATGAAGCCCCAAGGTTTCCAGGCTCAAGTACCAACATCCACAGAGACCCGCTAGCTGGCAGTGAAAAACTTGAGTGTGTGCAGAAATAATGTTCCCTCTGCTTCCTCCCTCCCTCCAGGTCTTGGCATCCAAAAGGCTCCCGAGGGACGTGGCTACAATGGGAAAGGTGCATTAGACACTGTGTGCTCATAAGTGTGTAGACAAAGGAAAGCTCAGAATGGCCCCACTGAGCTGGAGCAGCTGGCATGTATGAGGATGAGGGATTTTTTTCCACAAACCAGGAGCTGCTGTTATTCCTCCCTCAACCCTCATGACCTTTCTGGGAAGAAAAAGAGTAGGCGCCCCACCTGCATAGTGCCACATGCCCTTAGCTAACCCTCAAACCTTTTTGCAGGCAGAGAACAGCTGAGTTCTTCCATTCCAGACAGGAACCTGGAACTCCCTCTTTCCCTGTGTCTTGACTACCAAATAAGTACCTTGTGGTGGGTGCATCAAAATAACCACACCAGAAAAAAGTGTCCTCTTTACACTGCTCCGTGTTCATGAAGAACAGATAGATGAGAGACAGAGTAAAAGAACACACAACAAAACAACCCTAAGTAGTCCTTTCTCACTTCTTTTTAAAATTGTTCATGATTCTTAATGTTGCAAGCTCACCAGCTGTTTGGAGACAGTGTTTATAATCTAATCTTTGGAAGGACTTTAGGACTACTGGATTCATTATATCATTGTTTCTAGAGGAATTTCTGTATTTTAAGCCATCCTCTGGGCCCAGGGCTGTAGAAAGTGTTCACACACTTTCATTGTGTTCAGTTAGTATGAATATGTATTGGGATATTTTAATGTCCTGCCGCATCTGTGGTGTTGATATCACTGGGCTGATTTCTCCTGCCAGATACTCCTGGGCAAAACAGCCTGTGTGAGTATCTCACAGCACACACAATTTGTGTAGAGGGAATTGTATGAGACCTTCTTTGCATTGTCCTACCAATGACCCCTTCTGTAATCAGGCAGGAATCATGCTCCTGAAGAGTGGGAGGTATTACAGCTTCCATGCTGGTCTGTTCCTGGGCCCCTGCTGCACAGACATTGCCAACAGTAACAAATTGCTCTGAGTTATGTGCAGTGGTTTAGTGATGTGGACTAGTTATTTATTAGAGAGGGAGCTGAGACATCAGCAAAGGGCAAAAGAGTGAATAGAAGTAAAACCCCCAATCAAATGAAATGAAGCTGCCCCATCAGACAGGCTTCCTGCAGAACTGCTCTCTCTTCTGGATCACACCTTATTTATCTAATGGTGGGATCACATGCAGAGTTTTGAAAGTAAACCCCTTAAAATAAAGGAATGTCCCCAAAGGCTGTGGATAAAGGTGACAGAGTTGGACTAAACTGCATTTCCAGAGGTGGCAAATCAGTGATTTATTGTTTCATTAGTCACAGTTTCCTAAGCACAAACCTGTCTGTAATACTGATTGCCTTGCTCAGAGGCACCTTTTGAAGATATATGATAAAGATAAGGGACCTCCTCCCATGCACTTGGAAAAAGAAGGCAGCTCCAGAAGAGTGAGGGCCCTGTCTGGTAAAAACCAGACCAATGGAAGTCACTGGAGCAGCATTCATTGCCAGGAAAGTCCTGTGTTTGTTTTGACTTGGAACAGAAACTTCCAAGTTTAACACCATGGGCCTGTAATATGGGCATTCCAAAAATGGGAGGAGAGGTCTTTATGGTGATTCTTTAATAGTGATATTGATGTGCAAATGTGATGCCATTACACTGCTAGTCTGCAAACATAATTAAGTTTCACCCTCATCGATTGAATTCAGTTTGTCCAGCACAGGTTTCTTACTTTTTTTCCTTCCCTTCAGTTACTTAATGATTGTATTAATGGTCATATACTTAATACCCATATTAATACTCAGTACATTTTCCTGATGCAGAGTCCTGAAGAGCTGGAGGTGCTCTGGAGAGGACACTGTCAGCTCTTGGGAAGCAAAGGACTTCACAGTCAAAATGGGGTGTGACAGCAACATGACTCAGACCTGGAAAGGTTTGGAACAGAAGAACTGGTGGGAAGAGGTGCTCATGCAACCTCCAGTAGAAAATGCAGGCTCTGCTGAATAAGGGCCTCTGACTCCTCACCAGAGAGATTTGTGCTTGTCTGATGCACCAGAGAAGTTAAATATGTTTTTCAACATCTGTGTCGTATGTCCCTAGGAACAGAGACCCAAGGAACTGCTGCTATTTGCTAAAGTTATCCCTCCAAACTCCCACAGCACACTGGGGAAGTGACTTCCCCCAGGCTTTTTCCATGAAGAGAGAGAACTAAAGTAGACAGTTGCATTTATAAATAGAGATTGATCTGTGAATTCTGCTGGGGAAAAAAAAAATAAATCTGACTTTAATGGTGGCTACAAACTGGATTCAGGTCTACCTAACCATTGAGTTGTGTCTTCAGGTTAAAGGGTTTGAAATAAAAAAGGAGATTGGCTTGGTTCAGGTCGGATCAGCTCCTTCCCAACAAAGACATTGTTACCAGACCCTGGGAATCAATGAGGCTTTCAGTTAGGAGCTTCAGAGGGGCTGAGGGCTGTACACGTAGGGATTTGCTGCTGAGAGTACAAAGACATATATTGCTCACCTGTTGGCCACCTGTGTGCAAGGCAGGGGCTGTGAATGGCTTCCATGGGGACAGCCACTTGCAGACCTCTTATTTGTGAAATTGTTCTTTCTGTAAAAATAGAAATTAATTTTTTAAAATTTGCTTTTTAAAATTATTGACTTCTTAAATATTGAATTAACTTTCTTTTCCTCTTTATTTTTTTTCCATTATCTTTTTTGCTGAGCAGTGTAGTAAATGGACCCTTTTGATTTCCCTCCTTTTGCCTCTCCCTGATGTTTCAATATTTCCTCAGCTTTGGAGGCTTACTGACTACTTAAAACAAAACTGGGTGGATCCTGGATATGTTTCACTCACCAGAAAAGAAATGTCCGTGGAGGAGGGAAGAAAACTTTTCCAAGTGATTTAGGACAGCTCCCAAACTCAGATGAAAATAAAATCTAGTGAGACCTGAAAACTAGAAATAATGCTGCAAATCCAGCTTGCCCCTGGGATAGTACTTCTGTTATTTGGCCACCTAGAGCAGCAATGCTTAAGATGCTTCTCATCACCTTGCAAGTATGTAGTAAAAATTCGTGGGAAGCTGCAGCATTTCCAGTCCAACATAAAGGACATTAATGCTTTTTTTATAGACATCAGTAACAATCTGTCTAGATCCACCCAAAACCCTTAAGCTAAATCAGCTTTGAGATGGAAAAGAGGATTTTCATTTTTCCTCACTTTCACTGCTGGGACAGACAGCCTTCCTCCCTTATGAGGTAATTTAATTTTCACATTATGCTTTATGGGATATCCTTTATTTACCTAATGTTTTCCTGTCAAGTCTTTTCAGACTATGAATCTTGTATATTTTATATACACAAAGGTGACTTTTCCTTCCTTTAATGACCGTGGCTTATCAGTGCAGGCAACCGATACTGGACTCATAAATATGTCACTCTTGGGTTTGTGGCAGCCCCTTCTCCACCGTCACACTGCTCCTTGCTGCTCGCTCCTCCCTTGAGCTCGCTGCATATCCATGGTCTGCTCAGCCCCTCGGTGCTGTTGGACTCACCATTGGCTGGTATAAATAAATCACTGATTCAAGCTATAGGTGAAAATCATTGTGAAAGGAGCACCCAGAGGAATGCAATACAAGGTCAGTGGAGCCAGCGCCTTCCGACTCCAATTAAATATTTCCTGTCAGTCGGTGCCAATTGTGCATCTTGTAAGAACATTTGAAAGCGGGAGCTTGAACTCTCCGGGACCCTCTCGCCTCGAAACCTGTTTCCTGTTTAACAAGATTTAACAAGTACAACCAAACATGCGCCATCAGCAACAAAAGTCATTGTAAACGGCTCCAATGTGCAAAGGTGCTGGGTTTCCTCTGGGCCCCCAGCGCCGACCGACCCCGTCAGGCAGTCACAGGGTGGCTGCAGTGCAGTGCTGCTCTGCCCTGGTGCCACAGGACTGGGGTAGGCTCAGACCTTTTGCTGAGAGAGGTGGAAGGAAAGAGGAAAAAGGCAGCCTTTTCAAAAGGGGTCAAAGCTTGTTGGGTGAAAGCTTCAAGAGTTGATCTTGATGTCCCAGGAGTTTTTCCACAGAGCATGGAATAACATCTACTCCATGCTGTCTGCCTCTTCAGATTAAAGCGCAGCAAGCCTGCTACATGGTGCCTTGAAGATATCATTGCAGTCAAAGACATCACTGTGGGGCCTGGAACAGGCTGTAGCCCAGGCTGAAGTCCCTGTCCAGACAAAGGAGATGCCAAAAGCAGAGATCAACCAAAGCCAGCTTTTGATTGTGCAATCAAATATGGGGAGAGTGGGCATGAGAGCTCCAAAATTTATGGAGTCCTTCTGGTTGAAAATGCAAGGGAGACACTGAAAACCTATTTGCAGTGGCCAGGCACTGAGAGCACAGTACTGCTTCCCAGAGGGCTGTGCAGTGGTAGGAGACCTCTAGAGATGTGTGTATATATAATACATATATGTGTGTGTGTGTGTGTGTGTGTGTGTGTGTGTATGTATATACACCACTCATATGTATGATATATACTAATACAAAAAATGTGTGTGCTTATTTATCTACATGTATTTAAGTGTTCTACATTTCTGTGCATGTAACTCATACTAGAAACTGTTGTAGCACGCTCTCTGTATCTCTTGTATCTCAGTGTATCTCTGTGTATCACTCTCCCTGGTTCAAAAAGCCTGGGACTTGGGATGAATCCTCTGGTGCTCCTGAGACAACAACAGTAACAGCAAGAGGAACAGCAATTCCAGCAGTTTACTGAAAACTGTAGTGTCATCCTACACCAGAAAATACGTCTGACTAAAGTTTCCAAGTGTATAGCCCATGTCTTTCCTCTCATCTGCAATCTGCTGTTCTTTCCACCTCTGCCATCCCTTCAGTAGCCAATAACCAGGGCAAGGTCTGTGAGCAAAGGGAGGACATGGGCAGAAAAGAGTCAAAGAAACAAAGTGAAGTGAAGCCTAATGTGATGCTGAGAGCTCTGTCCTCAATGTTGCTCACACACTGAAAATGACATTTCAGCCATGGATGTTAAAATCAGAATAATTTTCTTCAAGGAGGTCATGAGCTTGAAAAATAAGATTCATTAAAAACAATTTTCTCATTGTTAAGGAGGAGGAAAAGCTTGGGAATTTGATATAGTCTCCTTGTCTATGTGCTAAGTGGGCCATCCTTTATTTGAAATCCATCATTATGGGATATAATTCAAGTTCAGGGAGGACAGTACATTGCTGAGAGAAGTCTCCTAGGTCTTTTCCTAGACTCCCTGGGCCATGCTTAGACAGAAGCCAAATCTGCCCTCTCTGCCTGCTGCAACTCATAGCATCAAAATAGTGAGCCCATTCTTCAACAGAAGGTCTGCACAAGGTCCTCACCACCCAAAGCAGAAATGTGCTGGTTTTCATGCCTTGTGGCTGAGGAGTGGACAACCCATCAGGTCCTCTGGGTTCTTCTTCTTTCCTTTGCAAATTGCCCACGACTCTTCACCACCCTGCTTAAGGCAGTTCCCATGAACCTTGTCCGAAGATTCAGCCTCTCTTGTGCCTGTGTCATGAGGCATCTTGCTTCATCATCCTAAACTGACTCCAAAATAGTTCTTGGTGTGGGAGCAAGACATTGTATGATGCTCTGCTGACTTCAGCAAGGCCATCCTTTCCTGGTGTCTTATCACAGCACAGGGGCAGAAGTGCAGTGTTCTGGGATCTTGGGATCTGGCACAGCAAGTGAGAGTTTTGGGCACTTCTCCAGCAGAGTAGCATGCAGGAGGAAGGCAGGGTTCCTGCTTGTGAAATCTACAGTTTAGCCATGCAGCTGGAGGAGACCTTACAAAGTGCCCATGGGCAAAGCAGTGGCACAGGGCAAGACTGCATTTCTTCATTGAAAGGGCTCTGATTCACAGTACTGTAGACATGCTTTGGGCACACTAAATCAGGACAGCTCCTGTAAGCTGGCTGAGGCTGAAGTGGCTCACTTGGTGTTGGATGGAGGAAGGAGCTCCCAGCCTGAGGAGCCTGGTGCCCCACTAGGAAATGTACTGACAATGCAGAGGAAAGAAAGCTGTAACATATTTCCCTCTTACAGATGGGAAACTGAGGCAGGTTATGATCCTGTTCTCCAAGAGTGTGACTTGGATTTATATGAGGTCTCTGGAGCACAGCTGGGCATTAAAATCAGAAACTACATCTTATGTCTGTGCTCAGAAGGAGGAGGAGGGGATGAGTTGACTGGCAAACATTTCCAGACAGACGGTGGAGCGGATTAGTACAAAAGGGGATGCAGATCTCGGCTGTTCAGCTGCCAGCAGAAAGGAGGGGGAGTATGGTTAGGCAGCTGGTGGAGAAACAGGTGCAGAGAAGGTTTCCTGATAGTCGTGCTGTCATCCTGCTTTGAACCCTCAGCTCCTCAGTAAATCTTCCCTCTTGGAACTCTCTCATCAAAGTTTCATTTCCTCACGTTCCTAAAATAGTTCTTGATAAGGAACTTGTCATGCTGGTAAAGCCCTTTTGGTTACTTTCCTAGAAATCTATTTTCATGTTTTCTGACTGGGCTTCAGCTGCTTGCATTCCCATTTGGAAAAAAAAATATTGGTGAAAAAAAAGTACAGCCAAGGCTTAACACAACAAGAAGGTGAAGTGTTTATATTTAGTAGCGCAGCAGGACCTTGTCTGTCAACTGAATTTCCAAGCAGTGACATAAGATTGTAGTGGTAGAACTCACACCTAACCAGAGTGACGGGGAGGAAAATATGAAAAAATATATATATATATTTAGCATGTAAAATACTTGCAGGAAATACATACTTTTAACTTTCAGTGGCTTTTTGTGGTCATTTTTTCTTCACACTACAGTCAGAGATGGAATACAGCAGAGGTGGTCAAGCTGCAGTTTTCAAGGCCCAAGGGGAGCCCTTGTGCAAGGCAAATGCTCTTTCCATGCTCAGCTCAGAGATACATTGGGGCTGTGCTGGCACAGGGCTCCTGGGCAATCCCAGGTGCTGGGGGAAGAAAACTGGCAGAGGAGATTTGGTCTAACATGGCTAAATGACACTGTAACTAGTCCACATCCAAATCATCCCCATCTCAAAGGAAAGTAGTGGGGAATGCCTGTTATCCCCAAACAATGAACTTCTGCCAGAACTCCTCCCTCAGCATTCTGATGCCCACAGCGTTGTGTTGTCCCATGGCTCTCATCTGGAAAAGCTTTTGACATATATGAAAGCTTGCCTGAGGGAAAGTTGGCCATCCTGCTTTGTAGGGTAGGAGTTTTCAGAGACTCATTACAATGTGGGAACCCAGGATTATTACAGGAATGGGAGAGCTGAAGGGAATAAAAAGATTCTGGGTGGGAAAGCTCTTGGCTCCATGTGGTCTTTTCAGGTCAACTAGCTACCATTCCCTGGGGCAAATGCAGAAGTCTCTGTATAAAAAAACTACATTAAAAGAATGAGAGGTGATTTTATTGGCATGACACCAAGAAAAAGGATAAAGAGTTTGATCTGGAATGATCGGGATGCATTATGGTAGAAGAGTGAATTGTCTGATGAGAGCATCTAGGGAAAGAGTCAGTTCCCTTCTGAGCTCAGGCAAAATTTTGTAACTTCCAAGGATTAGGAGAAGAGCTATCCAAGCTGTTGGTTTTTCTTCTGGGTGATTCTTAGCTGATTTTGGGTGTCTAACAACAAATGAAATATCTAGTGCCAAATTTGTGTCTGTCGTTAGAGAATTTGTTTCCACACGATGTGCCAGGACTGTTTCATAGGGTGAGAAAGGCAGAATGAAAATTGTGCTTAAAGTAACCTGCTCACAACAACCCTGCTTTTATATTCTCAGCAATCCTCAGGAAAAATAACACTGGGCACCAGATGCAGGTAAGGGCTTTCTGGATCCCTCAGAACAATTTGTCCAGCCTGTCAATCCCTTCTGAGAGTTTTTGGTGGTTTTTGTTTTGTTTGTTTTTTTTTTTTTTTTTTTTTTTCCTGGGGCCCTATTGGCACCCCAGATGAGTTGTTCTGGTGTTGCAACCTACCCATGTTCACCACTTTTTTTTTCAAGACTCCTTTTTCTTGGACACAGAGCTGATAGGAAGAAGTTGCCACTTCCCCAAAGGATCAACATTTCCAGTGTTGATTCCCTAACCATTCCAGAGGCCTGCACCTTTTCTTGCAGGTGACAGGCAAAGGATGTGTTTGCACACATGTAGCAGGTCTGGAGCAACTCAGTGTCTCCAGGAAGCATAGGAGAGACTGTGCCTGGCTGTGTGGGTCTTACAGCTCACTGAGGGGAGGCAGTGCCCAGACCTCTGCTCCTACTGCAGGACGATTCAGGACTTTTCTGAATGGAGACGTGGAAAGAAGTTCACAAGTTTTCACAATATTCCTAAATAGATAGGTCATCACAGTGTATCTACCCTACTGGCAAACAACATATTTCTGTTTGATTTTCATGTATTTCTTCCCACTCAAGTCTGACACAAACAGAAAACACTGCCCCCAGCTTTGCCCAGAGGTGACCTCGGGGCAATACAGCCTCAGAAGTACCCAAACTGCACACACCCTAAACACAGACACACATTTTTCTAGAGTCAAGAAGTCTTTTGTGTGGGTTTGCAGCAACTTACAGGCATTTGGGAGGGAATCAACCAGGAACCAACACAGTAATTCCTCTCCTGTACATCAGACATTAACAAAATAGGCCGGTATCCTGCTTTGCCCTCTGTACTCAGACAATTGCCCTGTAAGCAAAAGCCTTGCTTCCCTGGGATCCAGGAGATCCACCATCCTACAGATTGTGCTATAAAATCACATTCATTTGGCCTGACTACAGACTCTGGATCAAAATCACTGTCTCATGTGGGTTAATGGTAGCTTCTCATTGTTGCTCAGAGTTTCTCTTTGAGTCTCAAAGCAGAACAAGAAGGCTGCATCCCAAAATGCATGTAGGAGTGATATTTATATTATCTTAGAATTTAAACATTTCAATATGGAGTACTTTAGCATCAATCCTTTATAATTTTCCAATTTACTGAAGATGGGTTCCCTAGTGATGCGAGGGGCTCCTCTCCGGTGCCTGAATACCATTAAGAGTGTTTTGTTCCCACTAGTCTTAACCTTAATAATTGCAGCAAATTGATTTTAAATGGTGGATCAGGAAGGCCTGCAGAAAAGAATTACGTTTTTGTGTATATTAAACATATTAAACATGCAGAATGAAGAAAATTGAGAGTCATCAAAGCACAATTTCCAAACAGACTTGCATCATTAAAAAGACATTTGGCTTCGTAGTTCAAGGTCAAGTTTGTTCCCAGAAGATGAGGTAATTTAGTAAAATAATAAAGCACCCATTAAACAAACCCTGTAATAGAACTGAGCCTTAGCGGCTGCAAAGGAAGGAAACTGTAACTTCTGTCAAAGCACAGAGATGAGATTAGCGTTAATAAAGCATTCCTCACAAAGCAGAGTGATAGTAGATGGGGGAAGGCACATCCAAATAGCCCTCATTTCCACAGCATTTCCCTTCAGATATGGGCTTTTTAATTAGCCATCGGAAAGAAAACTGAAAGTGTACTTTCTCCTTCTCGGTTTCTCCCTGACTATTAATCTCCGTGCTGAAAACAGTGCCACCGGTCCATCTTATTGTTATTAGCTAGTGGGGACGTAAAAGAGCTACATTCATAGCCCTTATCACAGCCCAGAGGTGTTTCCTTTGTGTTATGAGGAGTATTTTGATTAGTTTTGACTGTGTCTGCAGGGAAGACACAGTTTATATTTTTCCACAGCTAGAATAATTTCTAGAAATATAAAGATTTGTTCCAGCACTCACCACTGTGTATTGGTAGGGTTTAATGATTGAAAGAGTTTCATTGTTGTGCCACAGTCGTTCCTTTTTTAACTCCTCTTGGCTTCATGACTAATTTTGAGGCAAAACATTGATAGTGGATTGTTCCTGGAGTAGGTTGCTGATTTTTAATGAATCATTTGTTTGAGGAATGCAACTTTTCTCCCCTGTGACTGCCTTGTCCACTGGCAGATGCAGATAATCACACATTTGAAGAGCCACAGAGGTATTCTCTTGGGAAGTATCTCAGAGGGACACAAAATACTTTTTTTTCACTATGTCTTGACTTCTCTGAAAGTGTTTAGCCTCATTTTAAGAGCACAGGTGATTGCAATTCTCCAGTTTTCTCCTGGTGGATCCCGTACCTTTCATCTGTCAATGGAGACAAAATATTCCTTTTCTCTTTGCAGCAGCCTAGTTTGTATATTTGAAGTCCATTACCTGAGGACTTGCTTACTTTTCCCTTCATTTCATGAAATACTCAATTTCATTCCAGACAAGGCAGCAGGTGGGACCTGGGGCCAGGCAGCAGTTTGAAGGGGCTGCCACTGGCAGATGCTCTCGGTCCTGCTTGTGCTCCATGCTCCCCCAGGGCCATGTTTGTTTGGAAATTGTGCTTTCATGACTCTCTATTTTCTTCACTCTGCATTTTTAGTATGTGGAATATACACAAAAAAGTAATTATCATCTGCAGGGGGAGCCTGTGCTGGGCAGGAGCTGGTCTGCCCACCCCATTTCCCACGCACAGCCTGGGGTACCTGCACAGGCAGACAGTCACAGCACTTTTGCTTTCCAGTAAGAAAAGCTCCCTGATAAATAACAATCCAGGATGATGCAGCTCTGTTGTTCCCTGTGGCTTCTTACCACGTGAAGGGGAAAGGAAAGGGAAGAAAAATGCTTTCCTTCCCCTCTGCAGAAAGATGAGGTGGCTGGGCTGACAAGCCCCCAGGTAAGACACTGACAGTACTCGAAAGAAAATTTGCAGCAAATGTGGCTGCTCACTTGTTTCTCAAGTCTCATCAAAGGGAGACAAAAAGAAAAATTACAGTGCTTCCCAGGTGTGCAGGTTTTGCTTGAGGGAACCAATGGGAAATGTAACCCACTTTTGGGTATAACAGGAGTAACACATGCTTATGCCTTCCTTCTTGAGGCTGCTAATTTTGGATGACTACTTCAGCTGAAGTAACCAGATTTTAAAAAATCACGTGCTGGCATTGACTCAAGGAAACTCAGAACTGCATTCTTCTTTGGTTTATCTTTTTTTTCACTTACAAACCTGAAGCAAGCAGAATGTTTAGGAGTGCTCATTTGGGATCATTAAAAGTCCCAAAATAATTTAATGATGACCTCTATTGTTTTGTATGTGGAAAAAAAACCCACCAAAAAAGACTCAAAAAGCCACACCAGGGTAACAATGGAAAATGGCCCCCTGATTCATGGATTCCTGTCACTTCAGACGTTTCCTACTCTGACAGACTAGGAATATAGCTCCAGATGAAGGATCAGGGTACACTTCACTGTGAATTTGTTTTCTGCCACTGTTGTTAAGCTGTCCAAGTGCTTTCACTCTCTGCAGTTGCTGTTACCCTAAACCAGGCAGGTCAGAGTTTTGCCTACTTTGGCTAATGCGCAGCAGACCCAGCTTTACTCTCTTGGTTGAGCCATTGCAACATCTCACAAGTGTTGGTAGCTGCAGAGAAGCATCAGAAAGGAAACATTCTGCACCTCAGGGCTGTCTAGGCAAACATCAGCACCCAGGGTTGACTCTGGCACCCAGGAACTCAGACACTGGGTGCCCAAAGCACTCTACTTCCCTTTGCCTCCCTATATCTCCAGTCTCAATAGGGCAACAACAATGTTCCTCACGTTGAGTCACTTAAATACAATGAGCTAACTGTATTTATGGAAGGTCTGGAGCAGACTCCTTCCACTGTTATAGCATGTGCCTCAGAAAAGTCTTTGTCTGCTGCAGAAATCTCCCTGCCCCTTACAATCAAGGGAACAATAAAAAAGGTATCCAAAAAATGTGGCAACAGCCATAGTCGGCAGTGCTTGAAATCAAAACAAAGTCTTCAGGGAGCAAAACAAACTGCCCACTCTGGAAAAACTCCTAATCCCCAGTTTCCCAAAATGCCATGGCAAAACATGATTTTCACGGCTCTTCCTATGTCTAGCATGTGTCATTGAAATGGCCTGAATGAAGTTGTTATTTGTAGTGTGTAGCTTATCCAAAGCCCCCATCAATGAAACCACTTAATTGCTTTCTTTGGGATATTGCGCAATTGGCTTTTCTGTTGTAGTTTTCCTTGTCAAGGCGATAATCTTGTGACTCACTGTCATGAGGGAGACTTCTTTTTCCTCCCAGCCATAATCGTAATCCACTCACTCCTGAGTCTGTGCTTGCTCCTGCAGATGGGAAGACACCTCCTGACTTTGTTGGTACCTTCAGGAACACATCAGAAATTATTGTATTCAAATGAGGGTAGTGAGGTAAGGCCCCTAAGAGAAGCTGTGGGCTGGAGGTAATGGTAGATTAAAATTTCCTATGCAGTTCATTAATATTTAATCACTTATTGGATAACCATTTGGGAAGTATTGCTACTGCTGGATTTCCAGCAGAGAGTTGCCTGTGGAATCATTCATAAATTCAAGCCTTCCCAGAGGCTACCCCAGGCTTGAGCCATTCTGCCACAAAACCTAATTGAGAAGCCCTGTCCAGAAGTGTGGGGTTCCACCCATTCCTCTCATTTAGCGTAAAGAAGGTGCTTTAAACTCTGTGAATGTAAAAACTGTGTTCCTGAATGAGGGCTGGCATGAACAGGCTGCCTTAAAATCCTGAAAATTAGCTGTTAAGCTGATCCCATTGTTCAGATTCTCTGTCCAACAAAGCACTGCAAAAATTCAGGAGTTCACTTCAATTAATGCTGGAGGTGTTTAAATTGCAAGGTTTTTAACATGCTGGGGATAATAACCAGCTTTTTTGGAGAAGGTTTCTGTAAGTGCCTGCTGCTGGCAACTCTCAGGGATGGGATGTGAGGTGAGGGAGGTCTTCGAGGGTGCAGTACAGCATTTCTCTTCCTACTGAAGATTTTTCAGGTCTCCCTTTCTCCATGCTCTACTCTCTTTCTCTTTTTACCTTCTTTCCTTCTGGCTCCTCTCCTCCTCAGCAGGCACTGAGGCTGTGTAGCACCCCCCACAATCCATGAGAAGCACAGAATATCAGGTTATAAGTATCTAGCAAAGGGTGTTCAGGTGGGCAGACAAGCTGAAACACAGCTTTTGGAGGAGATGTGCTGCTTAGGTGTGTACTGAATTTTACTACCAATCATGAAGCCTGCTCCATCATGGCTGCTTCCCCTTGGCCAGGCAGCTCCAGCAAGCCAAAGGGAGTGGTGGTTTTACTTGTGAAGCTATAAAAGCAGCCTTCAGCTCTTGCTCTGTCAAAGTTTGCCGCCTTTGCCAGCTACCAGAGCTTATTCTGCTGCATACCTATTAAAAAGAAGTCCAGGGTTTATTTTTTTTTATGGGGTTGACCCAAGCTGTCAGTCCAAGAACCAACTTTACAAGAAGTGCGTGATGCACACCCACCTCAGTGGTGATGGAACAGAGCCCAGCAAAGCTTTGCAGGGTGCAGCTGAAACATTCCCTGGCTCAGGGTGAGACAAAAAGGTGATAAACAGCAGCACCTGGGGAATATTCCTCTTCCCACCTACCCACCACCTTCTCTCTTTCTCAAAAACACAAATAAGCCAACTCAATTTGCATTTTCATAGCTGGGAGTGATTACTAAATTAATGAGCACTGCTATTTATATCTAAATAATCACAGTCCTAAACAACTGCTTGGAGGCATCAGTATGGAAGGTAAGATTCTGGGCTATGATTTGATGGGTTTCAGGCAGCGCTTGCCATCTGAAAGAGGAAATAAATCCCAATTTTAAAAAAGGAAAAAAAAAAAAAAAAAAAAAAGCTTTACGATATTTCAGGCAATCTGAGGGAAACTGGAATAAGCAAGTTATGTGAGTAGTGTATACAGACTTGGCTTGCTTACCAGACTATGCTGGCCTTAACACTGTTTGGAGGAAATACTTTTGCTAAGCAGCTTCCTTTAACCATCTTAGTTGCCACAACCCTGCTAGGACCTCAGCATTAGGCTGTCCTGCCCAGATACACAGGGTACTCAGCATTGTTCCCAGAGTGTGTGAAGAGCCCTTGCAAGCCAGCTCTGTCCCTGCTGCCTTTGGCTGAGTTTCTGCAAAGTGAATCTCTTGGCTTAGTGCAGAGCTTGTGAGGCCACTTAAATCTCTCTGACCCCTTAATGAAGTTTTTAAAAGGGCTTCATAAATCTTCATCACTAGGAATTGCTTAATGCCCTGCAGGTTTTCTCTAGTGGCATTAACCACTAAAACAACTAGACAGGCTCAGGTCTATTTATTGCATTCATCTTCATTATTCCATGGGTTTTCCTCTTTTATAGACTTTTACATAACTGCAACTGAGAAAGGGAGCTCAGGAGTGGGAGCTCTGAGTCAACACTGCCTGTCTGGCAGCTTGTAGCCATCCACTGTGACTACATCTGATCAGTCCTCTTCTTGGGAATGCTTTATGCCTGTTGGTCATTTATCCTTCCTTATTTAAATCACCGTGTTGTTCCTTATTAGGGAAAGAACCTCATTTTTGCCTTTCCTGTGAAAACATACCTCAGGTCACAACCTGACAGCTTCAAAATTGATTAGTTACTTTCATGCCCTTCAATTTTCTTTTTTATTATTGGACTTTTGGCTTTGATAATGGCTTTTTTATGAGTAGCATGAGCCTTCTCTGAAATAACTTCCAGCTCAATGGATATGTAAAGACCGCTAGGAAAGTAGGATGGTTTTTTAAACTTTCTATATACCATATATTGTGCTCTCCACAGTGAGTGTGTTATTTCTATATACTCTATACAGGTTGTTTGATTCTTCACCTCTGCAAAGTGAGGACAGAAGGGTCATGACTGAGGTTCACAGACAAACAGAAAAATGCTCCAGTGCAGGTAAAACCTTTGAAACCAGTGAGAAATTTTGAAGAAATTGTTTCAAGGCTAACTCTGCAGAAACAAAGGACTAAGACTCTACTGAGTTTTTGAATGATTAAGGATCCTTGTCATCCAACATGGAAAAAAAAAGCTTGGGCTGCCCCATTCCATCACAAAATCATACTTTTGTGAGATAGATTATTTTCAAGGTTGTCTTTTCAGCTGGCATTTTGTTTATGCCGTCAAGATATGGTAGAGTGCCACGGAAATGCTACTTTAGAGACATTATGATGTTATTTTATTTTGTTTTAAATGTATTTACGTTACAAGAAGGTCTCAGGGACTCAGCTTCAGGGAGGACTGAAACAGTGTGCATGGAGCAGAAGAGAAGCATTATGATTGTGAAGGCCAACAAGACCTTTTTGTTGAAGGGCTTGACACTGAAGTATTAAATCTGCCAAAAGTGCCAGTTATCATTAGGAAAATCATCAAGGTTCCTAGTCTGGTTCAAGACTGGAAGACAAAGTAATGTCTGATGAACATGGGGGAGGCTCAAAACTCAGATTGTGATATGTGAAGTGAGTTACTTGAGGCATTAAAGGAGCGCTCCAGTCTCAGTTGGATCGGTATTTCTTCCACTGAGGTCAGTGTGTTCTAGGTGAGGTCATGCTGTGATGCTTTCACACGTGGGCCAGCCAGATAACTGTTTTTAGTACAGGGAGCTGTAGGATAGGTTGTGTGGTACAGTCTTGTCTGCTCTAGAACGTATCGGTCAATAGTGTGCTAGGGACACTCTTTTACCCTAACAGGGATAAGATTAGCTATTATCTGACTTCCTGGCTGCTTAAAGGCCATGCAAGTTCATCCAAGTGCTTACTTACATAGCTGCTAATAAAAATTCAAATTAGGTCATAGATTGCAAGTCCTCAAAAGACCAAAATTGCAGGCAGGGACAGAAGAAGTCAAATAGCCACCACAGCCTGAGGTCCGTAAAATGTCAGGAAGCTGGGGAGATAAGAAAGAAGGTTTCAGCAAGTGACTCATGGCCTGTGCTTTAACAAAAGTTGGAAGAATCCTAAATCGTGGCCCAAATGATCTGACAGAAGTACTTACTCAGTCCTGACTCCCATACACAGCTTGATCCTTTTAGTATAAGCCAAACCTAAAAGGCTGTGAGAAGAGACCTGTGAGGGTGGGTGGGTAGGTGGCCGCTGTCCTGTGGCCAAGGCATTGTCACTGACCATATGCCTGCTCCTAACCTGTCCATTTAAGCCTTCCCCTGCCTGAAATTTAGCTATCTAAATGTCTTTAAGGCTATCAGCCTCAGGATTCAGCTGAGGCTTCACACACACTGTATTTCTTGGTGATATGGCTCACATGACTGTAAATCTCTGATGTAAATGAGCCAGGCTGGGGTACGGAAGCAACACTGGTCCAGCTCTCCTGTACTAGGTATTCGAAGCAGAGATGCTTCATGGCTATGGAAACACTCAGGAAAGGCAAAGTTTAAGTTCACACAGTGAACTGTCACACCACAGTCCCATGATACACTGCCTTTGCCAGCTAAGCTGCTGCAGCCAGCTCCTGCCCCAGATGCTTGTTCCCACCTCTGGCCTGCAGTTTGTCACCTCCTCAGCTGTGCCAAAACAACTGTGTGTACAGAAGTGCTTAAATCAGCGCACTGAAGTGATGGAAGTTAAAAATAAACTCTCTGTGGGAGGAGCAGGGGAAGAGCTATTTTTAATTGTAATCACTTCAATGGTCTTTCTTCCAGTGTGGTCCCACAAGGAATTTCATTAATACAGCTGGGAGAAGGCAGTGGATTGCTGTGCTGGCACTGGAGTGACTCCTCCAGGCAGAAGAGTCCCTCCTGGCAGGGGGAAAGGATTTCTGGAGCCAGGATTGCACCAGGGCCAGCATGCTGCAGAATTGTACCTTCCAATATGCAGAATTATGTCTTCCCTACCTGAGTCTAAACTAGACTCAGGTGTCCCAGGCTCTCCATTAGCTATTCTGCCTCCTAGATTCTCATAGCATTCATTAAAAAATTATTGCATGCAAGCCAGCATTACCATTAATAAAAACAAATAAAGATATACTGAGGTTTTTCCCTGTTTTATAAACAAATACTTCTTGTAATCATTCTGAATACTAGTCTCCTCCACAGTTTACTATGGTATGGTTAGATGTCACCCATTAAAATCTATTCAAATACAAAATGCACAGTAAATAGAGAATGAAAAACATCAGAAGAGATGCAAAACAAGGTTTTATTTAATAAAGTTTCTTACATGGTCAAGAAAGGAAATATTTATACATTCCTTAAAAAGCATTAGAAGTTTAAGGAAAGACATCTGAAAAGAGTTCAAACAGTTGCAGTGCAGATACAACTTGAAAATTCACAGAATAGTTCAGCAACTTAACCAGCAAGTACTTTAGTTTTGGCTTTGGTAATTTCTGTGCTTAGATGAGATTTTCTGTGAGTGAGTGACATGTGAAAAGCCTTGGCAGTGTCTTGTGTTCAGGCACCTCAGTGATTTGTTTCTGTTTGAACATGAAACACCCTCCCTTGCATTCAAATATTCCTGATTCATTTCTCCAGAAGCTTTGTACCAGTGAAAAACATGAAACATGAGAAACATGAGCAGATTTCAATCTGCTGTTGCCTTTTGAAATAAATAATTAGTTACACTTCTTTTTTTGTGTCATTAACATGATTAAAAGTTTTTCAGTGATATTGACAGAGTTTCAAAGCACTTCTCGGGAAAATGGGGCAGCAGTTTAATTTCCATCACACAGGAAAATGAAGTAGTATCCTGAGTCCCACATCAAGGCATCCCTCTTTTTGGCACTCACCATCTATGTTCTGGATCACCAGTTCCTGGATGCTTGGGTGTACAGACAGGATTTAAATTTAAATTCCTAGACTCTGAGTATGTTTAGTATGTCCTTCAATTCTCTTCTAATAAATAGAACCAAGGGCATAGTGAGTCAGTTTTGTAATTAGATTATATAATTGTCTCATGAACTCTGTACAAATTACCTATTCTCTGTATTGTTTTTGCAGTGTATTGTTTTTCTTGAATAATATGGCACATATCCAGTATATAGTGCAGTCAATAAAGTACCCCAGTTTATAGTTTGATGGCCCACAAATGAATAACTGACATCAACAAAAATAATTAACCCATTGCCCTTTTTAGTACTATCAGTACTCTTCATTTAGACCACTAAATCTATTTTAATTATTAACATGTTTCCTTAAAAGCCCCTTTTTACATTTTTTTATTACCAAGAGGGAACCACAAATTAACCATATTACTCCAGTTTCAACAAATTTGTGATTCTAATGTTTACATGAGCATGTAATGATGTAAAGGAAATTGCATTTTATTGCATTTTAATTAAACCTATCATCGACTTGAGCAGGCCTTTCTCCAGCAAAATGCCCATCAGAGTTTAGTCCTTCATCCCTACATTTTATTTACTTCTTGAGCTTGCACAGCAGGTTTTTGCCTTCCAAAGAGAGGACTGATGAAATAATTTAATCCATTTAACTGCATTTTTGACATATGGAGTAAGTACTGTTTTAGGTCCATACTCACATTTAGCATCCAGTCAAGGTCTTCCAGGTTTGTTCCCATTTTTTTTGGTCCACCATCATTACATTCAGGAGGTCTCCTTTTCCAGCTGAGAAGTTTGCTTTCCAATTCTCTCCATATGCTCAACCTAGTCAGCTCTGCGCTCCACAAGCCCAAATGCTGAGCAAGGGTTACCTTATTTCAATACAGAATATTTTTAATCTTCTGGTAGCTAGAGCTCACAACAATTAGTTTCTCTTTCCTATGCTTATTAGAGGAATCACTTATGAAAAATATGTCACCTTCTGGATTTCAGAGGTACGTGTAGTTTTCCAAGCAGGTACAAAGAAAATACATTTTTTCCACTTCTTGCAAGCAGAAATGAAGTAGATTTTTTGGAGAAACTCCTGCTAAAGGAAATGTCATTCAACACTTCTGTTGAAGCTATCAAAACCAAAACCAAATGAATTTGAAAATTTAGCACAGCTCACAGACAAAATTTGTGATTTGAGCAGTAACTATTCTAGGCAGTAGGAACTAAAATAAGAGTGTAGCATAAATTCTGGTTTCAGGCTGAATTACACCCCTCTCCAATTCCATGAGTGAAATATCCTGGAGCATATTCTTGTGAGCCCCTACCTTTAAAATAAGAAAGTTTAAAACCTTCAACCCAAGAGCACAGGCAGCTGTGCACAACCAGTTCAGAGGTTGTTGCTTTCCCTGTGTCTGCTGACCACAGAGAAAACAAGAGGTTTTGCTGTAGTTTCTGGTGGCTGAGAAAGGATGAGGTGCTGAGCTTTTGGCTTCTGGTCCAGGTGTGACAGACCTTTCCTACCACTCCAGATGTGAGCCTGTTACCAAACTGAAAGAGAAAAAAAAAAAATACAAAGCACTTTTTCTGCCCTCTCGAGATGAACCTTGTTACATATTTGATTCCAAGTAAATTTTCTTTAACAGGCTAAATACTTCAAAAACAGCACAAAAAATCTCTTAGTTTTGAATAAAATGAAATGTTTTGATTGATACAAAATTTTTTGAGGGAAAGAGTTTGGCTTAGTGTAGAAGCTGAAACACTTGGATTTAAGCAGCGATAGGTAAAGCTGTGTCCCATCAGCCCAGCTGGTGGTCTGTGGGGAGTGGCACTGCATATGGTGTCACCTATGGGGCATTTGGGGGAAAGCCGAAAATAGCCAGGGAAAAGCCCTCCAGCCAGCTAAGCACTGCTGAGTTTTCATCTCCCAACACTCCTAGGCTCTGACAGCCCCACCTCTGTTGGATTTATCTGTGACGCCAAGAGATGCCACTGATGTCAGTGCTTGTGGCTGTCCTTTCTGCTGGGGTCACTGGCCCCCAGAATTAGGGGCAATGTAAGTTTATAAGGGTGTGCTTGCTAAGGAGCTGGATTTGCCATCTTTAGTGTCCAATGGCACGGTATCTGTGTCATAAAGAAATGCTGTTAAACCTGACAGAGCCTGACATAAATAACAGAGAGCAGCTACATTACCTTTACTGTTGAGTTCATTACAGAAGCTATGGTAGTTGCTGAGTTAGTGCTGATTAGGTTTGTTTGGGACCAACAGCTTCCAAGATGTGATAGCAGAAAACTCTGCATTAGCTGATGAAATATTCATCTGAAGTTTGTATAAGAATCTGCTTAAAGCCAGTTTAGTGAAGTTGAAACCATGACTTGAAGGGCTGAGTAGCAATTCTCGCTGGTAACCTCAGAAATGTCTACTGTCAAGGTTTATTTCTGTAAGAGGTATTTCCATGGATGTCTGTGGCACTGGCTCTTCTTTTTAAGTCATCATGAACAAGGACAAATTTCAGCTGAATGAGTAGATTTTGACCTTTTTAGGATCTGGATAGATTAGCAGAGACACAGAAGCAGGGCTTCATTGTAAACCTTGTTTCACACACCCTATCAGAAAAAAAAAACAACCTACAGTAACATTACAATAAAAATGTGCTGCTGCAAAGCTAGTAACCTATGTAAATTTATACTAAAACTGTGTTGTTGGGGTTTTTAGATAATTAATTCAGAGGTGAATATTACAGTTGTGTGCTGCTAAACTTATGTTTGATTTTGATAATGCTAATGCTAAATCCAGGTATCATCCTGGTTACTGATGGATATTGCCAGCAACTCTCTGAAGCTATCCTGTAACACTGTTGCATGGTATTTTCTTCAGAGTTTATTGAAAGTGCATAAATCCATTTTTTAAAAAACCGTTGTAAATAGTAGTCACTCTATACATCACACTGATTTACTCTGAGGATTGCTTACTTCAGAAAAAGGCTGCTAACAATCCATATTAAGAATACAAAAAAAAAATATCTTCAACCTCAGTCACATTAGGATTACTCCTATCTCCTTTGTTACTGTGTTCCATCTTTAATACTAAAACTATTTTGTCCATCAAGAAAGACAAATCAAGAAATTATTACAATGTGTATATGTAAAAAAATGTAAGAAATTGCAGAAAAAAACCCCCACGTTATGTATACTGGACTATGCTACTTTTTGCTCATCTAATTGGAATTAAAAGAAAGTCGTTTGACTCTTTAAATTTCAGTCATCTTAAAATGAATCAACGACAGCAGACGAACAACATATAGCCACCTAGTTTTGGGGCGATCGGCTTTTTAATTGTTCTTTTTACTGTTTGCAGATAGTGGCGTCCTTTACTATTGAATCATAAAATCAACGTGAGCAGCGATAACGGATGCATAAACCCAACCTTTTCCTAAAGTAATCGAAAAACGCGGATTATTTGCACGCCCTCTTTGGCTGTGGAGGCTCAGGCGAAATGGATAAACACTGGCAGTGATTACACGAACGAAATGGAAATTGCGGTATTCCCACGGCGAACGTATATATTTATACTTCTAACTGCAAATAGAGGGCTGTGTCCGCGAAGCCATTAACGCCGAGGGTAAGAAAAGCAAAAGGGAAGGAAGGCGTCGCCTCCCCGGAGGTGAATCAGCAGCATCGCTTATCTTCGGGCCGATGGGGACGGGTCCCGCCCGGCCGAGTCCTGCCTCCGAGACCCCCTCCGACACCTCCATCTATCAAAAGGAGGGAGAAGCCGGCGTCTGCCGAGATGACAGGCAACGCCAAGGGGGGGTACACGCGTTTTGCCTGTCCGTGGGGCCGCACACATCTCGTTGGAGACCTCTCCCCATCTCCTCGGTTTCCATCCTACCTCCCGTGGCATGCTTGCTCACACCTTCCCGAGGCAGGAGACATCCACTTACTTTTGATAGCAGCGAGGAGCAGGGCTATTAATAGGCGATCTAATTACCCCGAGCTGCTAAGTCTGAAATATCTCATTCTGTGATGTGGTTGTTTTGATTTGATTTTCCAATCTAGTAGCTCTTGCATGCACAGAACTGGTCAGACTCGCTCTGGAAGATATTATTTTAACGTTTAAAAATCTACTTTCATTCCAAGCAGGAACAAGGTCCCCAAACTTTGACATTTCACACGAAAGCAGCAAGTTTAAACGTTATTAGTTGGGATGGAGGGAACCGGTTTGCTTAGCAAAGATTGCGAATGTCGTTGTTAACGCCAAGGTTACGATTATTATTCGCACATTATGTGCGAATTATTATTCGCGCATCATTATGTTTTCTCAGACATTTCGGTCAGGCAGGCAAATGACGAGGAAAGCGGTTTCAAAAGGGAAGGCGAGAGGTTGCCACGACGTCAAGAGAAACGGAGCGGCCCCGCCGGAGCTCAGCGTGGACAAGCATGAAATGGAGCTACCCCCGAAAATTGTTTGCAAGAGAACGCATTAATTTCGATCTTGAAAACTTTTCACTGGAAGACTGTGGCCAGTTCTCATGGTTTTATTTTATTTCCTGGACAGTAAGAAGACAACTATGTGGGGGGCTTCCCGGCAGATTTCGATGCATGATGCATAAACCGGGATTTCCTTCACGGTGTGCGGCAGTGGCGACAACCGTGCCAAGGAATAGTCGGTGATGTTTTTTGCTTGGTTGTTCTTGGTTGTTTTGTTTAGTTTAGTTTTGTTTGGAGTACTTTTGGTTGGGAGGGGTGGGTTTAGGTGAGAAAGAATTAACTCTGTGCTGCGGGCATGGGGGCGGAGGCAGGATAGCTAATTGCAGATCGGATTTGATATTGCCTAACATCCGTGATAGGGAAGGGGGGAAGGATGATGAGCAGCCCGGCTCTAAAGCGCTGGGGAGGAGGAGTGCGGCTCCGCCGTGCCCCGCCGTTCCCGGCTCTCTCCCACAACGACCTCACGCAGCAAGGAACTTTCCCCAGGGTTTTCCTGCCAGATCCAGCAGTAGAGAGCCCTGAAAGCCTCCCCCAGCACCCAGACATGAACGGGCAGTTGATCCCCATGGCTCCGGCCCGGGAGATTCGGAGACGGAAAGGGCTCTGTGCTCCCACCGCGGCCGCGGGTGGTGGCGGCTCCCAGCCCGCGCCTCCCTGTGCCCCTCGACGGGGCGGCGGGAGCCAGGGTGGGGGCCTTTCCTTCTGGCCTTGTTGTCTCGAAACGGGTTCTTTCACTAAGTGTGAAAGCCGATTCGCACTCAGAGTCGAGGTACTTGATTTATCTACAGTTGAGAAAGAGATATTGAAATTAAAAATAATATATAATATTCATCAACGCGAGCAGTAAGTGGAACACAGCCCCATCGCTTTGTAGCAAGCGCATTGAGATTCCTGTTGATAAAAGGGTCAGAATTAGGCCATTTTAGTCACCGATTCTCAAAACCTTTTAAACCGCCGAGGAACAATAAAAGTAGTCCTTAACTCATTTTCAAAGTCCCTGTGTATGTGCTGTAAAGAGACAAAACGTGTATGCCCCTGTTGGACAGAAGAGGCTAAATCGTGTTTTTTAGGGTACTGCGTGAGTTCCGGCTGCCTCCCGGTCGCCTCGAGGACTGGAAGGCATCGCCGTGGTCCTGCGTGCCCCACCGGAGCTCGGCGTGCGGGTACCGCGGAGCGCCGGCTCCGGGAGTCAGGTTACGCGGCAACAGGAGCCTCCTCCGCGCGTTTTGTTGATTTTATTTATTTTTTTTAAGGCTGAAATCATTAACCAGCCGGACCTCAGGGACTGGAGGGAGGGCAAATAAAAAGAAACTGCAGAACATTATTTAAAAAAAAATTAAATTAAAATTCCAACCAACAAAAATCAACAAACCACAACAAGAAAACCCCAACCACACAGAAACCACACACTTGGGCACATATTGCATAAATGTCCTTGCGGGCGCTCTGCTGCCTGATGCCTATTTGAGCCTCAGGTGTTGAGAGACACCGTGGAAATCACCCAAAAGTACGCAGCAGCCTGTCACCAGTGACCGTGAGGCCGCTGACTGCAGCGGGGGATATCCTTCTGCCCCGCTCCCCGCCGCCGGGCACGGCTTCAGCCTGGGGGGGAGCCGAGAGCCCGGGAGGGAGCGGGCAAGGTTCTGCGACCCGGGTCAGGGTGTCCTGCTCCACGGGGCCCGGAGCCTGCTGTCTGCGGCCAGCGAGGTCGGCTGGAGCTGAAGCCCGGCCTCTGAGCACCCGGCAGCCCTTCGTTAGGAGTTCAGGGGAAAGAAACAAATAATGCCCCCTTATCCTTGAGAGTTTGGGGTCCGTCTGCACCATGGGACACATCTGACCTGTGGCAAAGGGCACCTTTGCCGTGCCCGCCCCTGTCCGTGCTGTGGTGTGTAGAGGACCTTGCTAATTTGGGGGTCAGTTTGGCTGACCACTCCCCTTAGCTCCTCGGGCTGCCCCCCCCGGCCCGAGACGGAGGTGATGTCAAAGGCCCCTATCCCTCCGAAATTCATCTCTTCCCCGGCGGATGCGGGTCGCTCCGCCGGTTTCGACCGCCGTTCCTGCGGCGGGGCTTGAGCCCTGAGCGGCCGGCAGCGGGAAGCGCG
>WEIU01000054.1:179588-204474 GCA_013389925.1 Aegithalos caudatus | reverse complement strand
GCGGGGATGCCTGGGGCGCGGGGGGCGGCGGTAGGGCCGCCCCGGCCAGGGGTTCGCTGCGAGGGGCGGCCCCGGTCTCGGAGGCAGGACGGCGGTCCCGGGACTACGGTTCTGGAGAGGAGTTAACTCCCGTCGTTTGTGTTGAATTAGGAGAAAAATACACCTCAAGAAAGCGGTGTTGTTTGGAGTATGGCAATCGGGGTTACCAACGCAAAGATCCCAAAACGAATTGCCCAGTGTAAACTTAATTTTTAATTTTTCCAAATCAGTACATTCCCGCTTTCCCTAAATGCCGTCATCTGGACGCGAAACGGTGACAAATTCACTGCAAATTAATCATGCTTGTATTTATTGTAGAGGAAAATTGCAGGGGTTCACATAACCCATTTTGGATTATTTCAACTGCAAAACATTTCGGTGGTTCGTTAGAAAAGAAAAGCAGTGAAGCAAAACCTCGAATATGAATCAGGAAACCTAATTCGTAAGCTGCTGCTAAAATACAGTACCTCCTGATGGGGTTTTGTTTTCATTTCCGAGGTGTCCCACCCTTACATTTTGATTTAGTTAAGAAAATTCTCGGTGTCATTAAATCAATCGTAGAAGTGGGGTTTGAGCTGCTATGATTTAGTCAGAGGTAGAAAGATAAACAATTATTGAGATGTCTTCAGCTTTAATATAAATCTATGTATACATAAATAGAGGTGTATAGAGAGGTGTGTGTGGCTATGTATATATATTTATATGTATGTTATACACATATATATAATGTATATTATGTATTTATGTAAATATGTATGTGCACACAGGTTTGATCATCATTCACTTTAAACATAAACTACCCACCAGGTGCATATATTTTATAGACAGTGATTTTCTCTTTCAGTGCAGTGTTGCCATGGATTTTCGTCTTTTTGTAGGGCTGTACACACGATGCTCCTTCTGTCTCTCGATGATACCCTGTAGATTTAAGTATTTTAAGCCTCCCAGTTAGTGTTTAATATCATGAAAGAGGGAGGAAAATCAGTTGTACCAGTGCTAGGAGTAATCATTTCAGGATAATATGAAATAAGTTTTTGTGTGAAATTAGGTGATGGAGGGGAAAAAAATCAGTTGTGGGTTTTTTTGGGTTTTTTTTTGCTTTTTTTTTTTTTTTATTTTATTTTTTTTATTTGGTCGAGAGAGACGTGGGATTGGAAAATCTCACGGCAGGCAGGAGAGAGGGGTGAGTAAGAGGGAGCAGGGAAGTGAAGGAGCCGGGCGCTGGAGGAGGTTGGGGTAGGAGCGTCAAGGCAGCCGAGGAGCACAGCAGCTTCCCTTGCTCCAGCGGGTCTCTCCCGTCCTTGTGCCTCCCTTTCAGCAGGGCTGGGGGCCGGAAGGGTAGGGATCAGCCTTTCCATGAGGAAAAGGATGGCTGCCAGGGCAGCCACATCGCGGTGTAACGCGGGGCGAAGCAGCCCGGAGCTCCTGGGCCAGGGGAGTTTTCTGCTCCTGCGAGGCAAAACGCGGTAGCAAAGCCGAAGTTATGCGTCGTCCCGTTTCAAAATTGTAAGAAAATTTAGCCGAAATACATATTTTTAGGGCTAAAATTAGACAACTTGATCAAGCTTTTTTAACGTTGTTTCTAGATATGTTAAAATAGTATCTGAAATTAAAACTTTATTTTGTTTTCCTTGGGGATAAGTGTATTACTCATTTTCTAAGGGGAAAAAATATTTGAAAATGCCTCAATTTGAATTGAGAAATATTGTCACGGTAGAATTTCTTTCTGCAGGCAGGAAGGCAGTGCTATAAAATAAATAGCTAAGACAAATTACTGTTTAAGTCCCAGCGTCCTTGATACCCTAAGCATTTTTCTGGTAACAGTCTTCAATGGTGCTTTTAGTGCAAAGATTAATAAATCTTAGCGATGTGCTAAGAGCGAGGAGCTGACAACGTAAGTTGAACTGTGCTCTCTGGACTCTGCCGTGTGCCCGGTCCTCTTTAGCGCCTAATAATTCGCAAACGAAGGGAGGAGAGAAATGTATTTGGATGGGTGCGGGCCAAAAGGCCGCTTCTTTCTCAGCTCAATGCCCGCCGTGTCACCGCAGCCCGGCCTCCAAATCTCCTCGACTTTTACGAGCTCTCTTTCTCTGTACAGTGAAATGTAAGAGAATAACCCCAATGATGAATTTAGGCAGGTAGCAGAGAGAGAAAAAAAGATGAAGCTGAGTCTAAAATATACTTTTCTAGACTCGACTCGAAAGCTGCTGTAAAAAAACACACATCTTCTTTTCCTATTTCTGTGCAACGTAGCATAGTCTGTGTAAAATAAGTATTTATTCCCCCCTCCCTGAAATATTAAGTGAATCAGAATAAGAATTCACGTGAAATTATTAGCTTTTATAGGTGGGATCTCTATTTTTTTTTCCCGTGCATTTAAGCCTTTTTTCCCTCCCTCAGTGCTCAGTAACTATGAAAGCAGGAGGCACAATACCGCTTATTTTTCCATTTCCTCTCTTTCCTACAAACCAGCTCTAATTTGACCAAATAGCCGAGGCAAAGCGGCCGCTGCTCGTCGCTGCCTCGGCATACCAGGGCCCCGAGTGCTGCCTCTAAACTTGAAGCTTTAGTAGTTGCGAAGCATTTAAAATAAGAGTTAGGGTAGAAAAGTTCTTGCCAAACTTCCACCCTGGGGAATATTGGGCAAAACGACAGCTCCTTATATCCAGCTCCCAGGGTGGCTCTGGAAGTGGCTATTCTGACAGCCACCTCACTCCCGTCTAAAGGCAAGTGCACCTCCCTTTCCGTCCTGTGGGCACCACGGCGGGGTTTTCGCCCCTCGAGCGGACGCCAGCCGAATATCCCAAGGGTCAAATCCTGATGGGAGCGCACGGCGGGCCGGGGCTGAGCCCTCCGGCGGGCCGGTGTCCGGGACTCACCGGCTCTCTCCGGCTCGGAGAACAACCGCGGCGCCGGGGCCGGCACATTTAAATAAATAGGAAAAAAAAAGCAAAAACCAAACCCAAAAAGGAAAAAAAGAACCAACCCCAGGATTTTGTTAAAAAAAAAAAAAAAATTAAAAATATATCACCGCATGGCCGCCGCCACTGCCCGGGAATTGCTTTTCAGCGGGCCGGTTCCTCGCTCGTCCGGGGCCCGGGTTTCGGCGGGGCCAGGGCCGCGCTGCTCGGGGCTACACCGGGCTCCGCGGCCGTACCCACCGCCTCTCCCCTCTGCTCCTACCCCCAGAGCTGCTGGAGGACCTGTCCGAGAGCCGGGAGTGCGTCAACTGCGGCTCCATCCAGACCCCGCTGTGGAGGAGGGACGGCACCGGAAACTACCTGTGCAACGCCTGCGGGCTCTACACCAAAATGAATGGCCTCAGCCGGCCCCTCATCAAGCCCCAAAAGAGAGTGGTGAGTCCCGAGGGAGGCGACGAGGGGAGCGAGAGGGTTCTTCGACCCAGGGAATCGCAGCCAGCTCTAGCCAGGGAGAAATTTGGGGCAAGGACGGGGGAGAGTAATCAATGTATTAGCCTGGTGATTCTCTTGGCTGCAAAATCAAAGTGGGGCTTCTCACCAGGTTTGCAGACCAAGCTGGTCACAATGAGGGGTGGCAGCCTTTTGGGAACTGCTTCGGACCCACTTCAGGCTCTGAGCTGCCAAAATCTTTCTCTTTGCCCCCTTGTGAGCTGCCAGACACGGGCCAGCCTGGATTTTCGAGCTATGAACCCCATCTGTGAGGTGATTCAGTGGCTTGGAAGAAATTTGTGCTGGTGATGTTGGACATTTCCAACAGAAAAAAACAAAACAAAACAAAACAAAACCGAATCAAGGTTGGAAAATGTTTGTTCAGAGGGCTAGGAATTTCTCCAGACCTGCTTTGTTTGCTGAGAGCTCGATCCTTGGGAATGTAAGCAAGTTTTGTATATAATTCAAAGAAAACCAATTGTTTAAACAATGATAATAGCCTTTGTTTTGTTTTACTCCTAAGAAATGAGCGGCAATTTTTCTAAAAATATACTCCTAAAACTAGGGGGGGAAATAAATAGTACAAACCAGAACCCCTGTTTATAACTCAGGCTGGCACTGAATAGGCAAGGAGAAAATTTAACAAGTGGGAACTGCACATTATGTTTAGCAAATCTGGGTGGAGGTCAGCAGACAGAAAGAATACGCTCTTCAGTAAAGGCTGTTACTGGGCGAGCCGCAATAAATCACAACACAATAATCCAAGCTGATGTTTGGACCCTTGTGTATGGAGACAGTGTATCAAACCCATCAGCCTTTCAAGCCCCTTTCAATCATGCCAGCTGCTTTGCTCCATGCCTGTTTTCCTTGGGCTAAAACACCTACTGTTCTTTATTCCACAGCCCTTTAAATTTAGTGCCCCTACGGGACTGAGGGGAAACGACCCAAACACACGATGATCAGAGCAGACAGTAAGCGCTTGGGAAACAACCCACCTCTGCTTAAAGACCTTTCTTTAAGCCATAGAATTAATTTAACTTTAAGCCAGAGGTTTATTGCTGCTATGTGCCTGCTTTTCTAGCTGGTCATCGGGTAAATTTCATGACACAAGGTGTTATCTTATTAGTGGGGACAGACCCAGCGGAGAGGGCAGATCTGCCAATTGCCTCAAGTGTCAGAGCCCAGCTTGCTGTGGCACTCTGGCCCAAGGCAGATTTCAAGTAGCTGACACCCAGTTCTAGCATTTCTGTGGTGGTTTTTTTTTTTTTTTTTTTTTTTTTTTTTTTTTTTTTTTTTTTTTTTGTTTTTTTTTTTTTTTTTTTTTTTTTTTTTTTTTGTTTTTTTTTTTTTTTTAGAAGGGTGAGGGTGAGAAGACTAAAGCAGAGTCAAAACTACAGCCCAATTTCAGTCTGACACCTCAGCGAAATAATTCTGAAATAGCTCTGTGTAACAATCCCTACCGTGTACCCTGGCCATAACTATAAATCAACTGTGACTGTGTGTTCATACAGTTGGAAATATGTAGGTGAGAAGGGAAAATGTTTTGAAAACGCTAAACATGTTTAGATTGCCCCAAAGTTTCTGATAAAATTCCTGCATCAGAAAAGTTGTTTTAGCTTCAAAACATGCCAAAACTCCATGTCTGTTTAGATATGAGATTGAGCATTTGAAATAAAATGTATGGAGGTTTAGACCAGGCTGCATAGGAAAAAGAAAGATTTAACAGTGAGACAGCTGCCAGCATTTCAGTTGCAGAGAAAGAAAATGAAGCATATGTGTTATGACCAGCTTTTTGTTACTCAGTGTGATCACGTAAAACATATTGAGTTGAGGGCATAATTTAAGCGCTGTGCGGGTACATATTTAATAAGTAGGTTGAAACTTCTGTTTTCATGATACTTGGATTTTTAAGATTAAAAATTGTATTTGTGTACTTCAGCCTATATAACACTTGGCTGGGTGGTTTGCCTTTTTTTTTTTTTTTTTTTCCCTGCTCAGTTAATAATGGATTACTGATTCAAGATTACAAAATTTGTATTTAATTTGGAGCTCTTTTGAGCCGTAGTGTAAAATGACGGTTTGCTGCTAAAGACACTCAAACAGAAAATATTCAAGAAACTCAGTTATTACTCGGAATATTCTTCATTCTCAAAACATTTTTATTGGTTTCCCCAGTGGCAGGCAGCCCTGTGGTATCAAAGGTGACCCAGTTACGTCTAGCAACCCAGCTGTAAATGATTCAAGAGGAAGGGCATTGTACCCTTAAGTTAGTAATTTCAGTTATGGGCACTTTATGGTCAGAATAAGATTAATGCAATCCTCTAAAACTGACTTCTCCATGTAAACTTGTTCAGCTGCCAGACACAGAGCTAGGCACAGATTTTTTTTGTATTTTTTTGACAATGCGATACTTTGAAAAAGACTAGATTTATGATGTAGCTGGAATTCTTTGCTTGTGATGAACGTAAAAGAGATCAGTTGTTACAGGGACTTTTATAACCCATTCACCTTCATTTCACATGTTTATGAGGACTGCCTTCACTTATGATATACAGCCTCTGGCCATAAAGCTCTGGGTTATACGGTTATTTCTGATACAGGGTTGCTTCATCTTGGCTCCAAACTCCATGGAAGAGTGTCATAAATGGCTTGTTTGCAGTGGGAAACTTGTTGTCACCCACTAGCTTTTCTGCTGGCCAAGGGAGGCTCTGCTCTGTACAACATGCTCCCAAAGCATGTTGTTTTTTGTATGAAGATAAAATGGGTGGTGGTAAAAAGATCTTTTTATGAAAGTAGTGCTGTTGTACGTGTTACCCCTGGGACGCCCAGGAAAGGTTTCCCCAGATGTGGTGCCACTGAGGGCAGTTGATTAAAGTGGCTGATTTTTCTGATGAGTCAGGAGTATCAGTGGCAGGATCAGAGCTGCCTCTTCACCCACCATACAGGGGAGAGGGCATTGAACCGTCTGGAGAGGCGGCACAGGAGTGATGCGCCTTCTCTTCAGCTCAATGGAGCTGTAGTGGAGATATTTCTTAGCTGTCCTGCTGGAAAAAGAACCATGTGCCTGGTGGTCTGAACAGACTTCTCCTGGTCTCCAACTCCCAAATGAGAATTTTGCCTCTGCTGTGACTGCCCAGGGTTGAAAGACATTCGGTGCTTCCTCACACCATCTTTCCACTCTCTGATATGAGGATAATTCTGTTCTAATTCTGGGCTGTTGCTGACAGATACCATTAAAAAAAGCTCTTACCATCCCTGCCATGTGTTAAAGGACTTTTTATGAACCATAAAGACATAAATCATTCTCTCCTGCTTGCCTGTTCATACCCGTGTTTGCCTGTGCTTGCCTCCAGCCCTCGTCGCGGCGGATGGGCTTGTCATGTGCCAACTGCCACACCACGACCACCACCCTGTGGCGCAGGAACGCCGAGGGCGAGCCCGTCTGCAATGCCTGTGGCCTCTACATGAAGCTCCATGGGGTAAGTGCCTGCTTCACCAAGGGAGATCCCCTGCCAGCTCTGATACTGCTTTAGGGAAGGGGGTGGTCTTCAAAAAAACGATGAGGGAAATGCACAGAACAACGGAAAGATGTGTGACATAAGAAAATGGTTGTACCGCTTTAGCTTGCTATGCTTTTGACTAGTTATGTGCTTGCCACTGTAGCTCTCTCAATAGATTTGTATAAAGAAAATAAAGAAACCACCTCTGGATGAGCAGCAGTGGTGTTTTTGCCACTGGGATTTAAACCAGATCTTTAGTGAGGAAAAAAATCCCTAGACCTTTAATGAGACAGTTTTTCATGGAGAGACATAGCTATGCCAGCAAAACTTAGAGTGTAATTCAAGCCACAGCTATGCTAGAAAAACCTAAATGCAATTTCAGCCTTTGTTGGGTACTAATAGAGTAAAAAACCCCTCTGTCCTGAATGTGATGGACGGTGTTTTGGGTAAGACTCCTGTAGATTGCATTACAGTCAAGCATAAGTGTTTGAAGAGCAAGGGCATTAGGAAGGATTGCAACGTGGTCTAGCCTTCAATAAAATGTAAATTATGTCACAGGTTTAAATATTCTAACTATAGAAAACGCATGAATTGCCTTTCCTCAAACTGATGTTAAAATATATTTTAAGCCAGTGTTTTTGTAGCCTGATTATCATTGTGATGAACACAAAGATGATTTCTGAGCACATGTAAATATAAATTTATCCCTATAAATATAAATTTAGATACCATAAAGCTGTATTATGGGCAGGACTGCTTATAGGAACAAATACTAGGTCAATTCTTCTACTCTAAAGCTTCTGTCCTAAGACATTTCCCTTCTGTCCTAAGACATTTGGTTTGTTTAGCTGTTCCGCAGGATGAGGATGATTTTTTTTCTCATATACGTTCTTTCTTTCCAGAATCAGGCACTGGAGATAATTCCTAACTGACTGGAATAATAAATCAAGGATCAGATATACCCCATCTAATTTAATTTCTTATGGCCTATTGCCAGATGATGCTGATTTCCCCTAATTCTGTGCTGTTTTCCTGTGGATTGATTGAGGTGTTGAAAAAACTATCAAGTTTGCATAGAGAAAAACAAGTTTTCCTACTTTCTTAATTCAGCTACAACTCCTCTTGAATCAAACTATTGTTTTGCCCAAATAAAATGCCCAATGTTTTTTAGAATTAGTACTGCGACACAGAAAAAAAATGACTAGCTATACAGACATTTGCAATATCACATCTGGTCTTGTAGTATATTTTGATTTTTGATATTAGAGTACCTATACAACTCTGATTGCTGTGGAAATCAAATTTTTTCAGGTTCCTCGGCCTCTTGCTATGAAAAAAGAAGGAATTCAGACGAGGAAGAGAAAACCTAAGAATATTAATAAATCAAAGGCATGCTCTGGTAAATATAAAATATAAGAAAGTGTAGCTGCAATAGTTTGTAGTTTTGTTTGTGGTGGTTTTTTTGGTGTTTTTTTTTCTTCTCTGTCTGAAAAAAATTTCTTTTTAATACCAGTTCCCATTTTTTCAGGTAACAGTACTACTGCAGTTCCTATGACTCCTACATCCACGTCTTCTACTAACTCAGACGACTGTAGCAAAACTGCTTCTCCCGGCGCACAGACTGCAGCCTCTGGGGTAAGTGTCTGGATCTGCAAGCAGCTGATCACTGGGCAATGTTATCACAGCTTTTATCTTATCTAGAAGAACAATAATCTAAACAAACTTTCCAGTTTTGTTAGCTGATACTAGAACAAGATTTTCAGAGGATATTACATATAGCTGTAAACAGAACGACAAGCTGAAGTACTTTGCAAACCTTCTTGATTAAGATCTATATAATTTTTATGATTGTTAGCCACAATTAACTGCAGACATTTTGTTTTTAAATATTCAGGTACTTTCATTTCAAATGTTTTCTTTTGGACAGAAGACAATAAAACATGCCCAACTGATCCTTTCAAGAAACCATACTATCATCTATCTATCTATCTATCCATCTATCTATCTATCTATCTATCTATCTATCTATCTATCTATCCATCCATTTTTTATGCATTATCCCAACAGGTGAAACCCAGAAAAACATTATCCTGCTGTATGAAGTAAATCATAAAAACTTTTGTTTTAAACTAAAATGTGCAATTAAACCCCGCTCCAAACCCAGCTGAAGCCAGGCTAGAGCACCCTCGCTGATTGCAGTGCACGAGGGTTCAGCCCTCTGCAGGCAGAGGGTTCTTCAGGGGCCAGATGCTCAGCATCTGGCAACACCAAGTTCCAGAGGAGCACCCAGGAGTGCTGATCATCCCCTGCTTTGGTTTTGATCCTTATTTTACATCATGTACTCCAACCATCTCAAACTTCCTTTCTTCACTCAGAATGTGTGATAAATACTACTGCTAAAGTTGTGAAGCTTAATGTAGATTAATTTCTAACCCTTTGGCTGTACCTATCCATATCCACACTCACTTCTCAGCCTTCTGTATCCTTGCCACATAATTTCTTTGAGAAATTTTCCTAATGTGGCTTTCTTTGGTCCTTCATTAATGAGAAGATGACATTGTTTGTAATAGCTATTTTTCAGTATGTCTTGGTGTTCCCAACATCCAAATTCTTTTCAAATAGTTTAATTTCTGATGTGCAAAGTTTCATTGTACAAGGGGAGGAAAAACCCATTTTTTAGCAAATGCGATTGTTTGTGGACTGACAGGGCCACCCAATTTCAGAGGCACTGGGTTTTGGGTTTGGATCCTGTGAGACTAGGATATTACTAAAAGGGCTTGTCTTTGACATAAGAAAACCCTGTCAATCCAGTAAAATAAACAGATCACTTTAAAAAAAGAGAAACACTTACTGAAAAGTGAGCCATTGTGGTTTCAGACTTCCCCAGTGAATGCTATGCACTGCTTTAGGCTCTCCCTTATATTTGCAAAGGAAAAAATGTAACCAAATTTTCCTTAAATTTTCCTTGCATTATCCTAAGCAGTGCTTGTGATCCTCAGCAATGTGCTGAGATTTATGTAACAGATGGAAATGGAAGCACAATCCCAGCAGAAACTGAGGCAGCAAAGCTGTGTGCTGCTCGGGCAAGGAGAGGCCACATAGATGAGATCTCATTTCCACTATGCTGCTGCCTTCTTGGCTGGCTAAAACATGACTTCCTTTCTGTAGTATTTCTCCCTAGAAGGGCACATCAAACATGTTATTAATAATTTTTATGTTACAATTTTAGTAGTACTACTTTTAATATAGTTTTGCCAGGTGGAATTGCGTGGGTACCAGAATAGAGTGGTGTAGGGGCATGGATTGTGGGTTAAAAGACTCTTTGAGAACTGTTAGCAAATAAGAGCAACTCCCAGGAGGGACCCTGAGGCCGGTCTTAGTTACATGATGGCATCTCCAGTGACTTCAGTTCTCCCTGATTTTTCCATAGTAGATCAGTCTGGGAGAGGACACCTGCACAACAGCTGGGAAAATCTGTCCCCTTATATCCAGCAGGCAGCATGGTAACATCTGCATAGCCTTTTCCCCACCATGATTTGATCAGATGTGCCTTGCATATGCAAAGCCCTTGCAAATAACCCCTTGTGAAAAATTTCAATTGAAGGAAGTGATGGAGAGGGGCTGTGACATGCACCAAAGAAAAGTCGCAGCAGCAGCCAGACGTATGGGCATCCCTCTGACTCCATCCCAAATTTTGTGAAGGGGTCCTGATCTCCCACCCCTGTGCCCCAGTCCCAGATGTATGTAAATGAAAAGAGGATTTGTAGGGGAGCAGTTGTCAGGATGCATCATGGGCATGGTCACATCCTTCACTCAGGCTCCTGGCTTTGCCCAAGCATCTGTAATTAAAAGGGATGAGGGCTTGGGAGACTGGAAGTTTAAAGTAGAAAGTGGTGGCAGTTAAGACTACCTCCCGTTGTCCCAGACTTATTTTGGGAACATGATCACTAGCTGCAAAGGATGAAAAATAATTTCTAAAGGGTCTAAATCCTATGGATGTCAGCATTTTAGAGCAAAACAGCCTGTAACCTGATCACATGCTGAAGCAAAGATGGTCTACTAGACTTCTGTTTTCCTCGATTATTTTTTTCTCTTTCCTTTTCAGTTGATCCATTGATAGATCAAAGGTTTTTCATTACTTCTAGAATAGACATTAGCTTTGCACAAGGAGAATAAACTTCTCCAGCTCATGTCAGGAGGGAAAATAAAACCCTCAGATGGAGGAATCCAGGCTTTATAATCTTTGGTCACTTTAACAAGACCGATGTGAGATTCCCGATGTTGATTCCTGACAGTGGTGCTGGTGATGTTGCTGAAACACAGACACCTGCTTGAATAGCGAACCTGGCTTATTCCCCCTGTGTTACACAACGGGCATGGCAACTTGTTTTTGTTTCCCTCTGTTTTTGCTTCTTTAGCCTTTATTCTGTGAAGAGGGGGAAAATGCCAAATTGACATTAGGCAGAGAAATCTGATGACGTTTTAGAAACTGTTGTGTGAAATTCACAGCAATGTTGTTGCTAAATGAAACAGAGAAAACAGATTCCTCTACTGGTACAAAAGCAATTTATTATGCCTTTTGTGGGAGGCTGCCAAAAAAGTTTCCAGTTATGTAGAAATCTAATGGAAATGAAATTCAGCAGAATTCATTTGTGTCAGTAACATTCACTTTTTGCCCTACCTTTCTTTATCTCTTCAAAGTAAAATAAAGAAGGGAGGGCAGAAAAAGAGGAGGGCAGCAATTACTCTTGGCAACGTCTTTGAGATTATCCATTTCATGACAAGAATCTTATATGATGCCAATTCTGAGACAAATTAGCAAGAACTTTAAATGTTGATTTTATATTCTAGCTGAAGTTTAAACATTTAAGAGATACTATTAATGAATTGCTGTGGGGGCAAAGTTGACTTCAAACATCCCAAAATGTAGAACTGTTTGGATCGGAGATATTTCGCTGTCCCATTGTAAAGGGGCTCTTTGCCAAATTCACATCTGGATCTAGGATTTAGGCCTATTTCTGTTTTCCTAAGCAGTATAAGTACTGGGTGTCCTGTGTTACTAATATGGAAATGGTCCAGCTGCATGATATATGAAGTTGCCTTATGTCCCTATAAAAAGAAGACTTGAAGGTTTCAGACAGCCTGCATCTGCATCTATACCTGCTCTCCCTTTGATGCTGCTGAAACTGTACAGGGAAAAGCTCCACCAAATAAATTGTTAAACGAAGGGCATGGTCTGCAGTGCAAACCCATCCATTTCCATGCAGGGGCTCAAACAAGTGTGATAACCAGAAGGACTTTATTCCCTTATTAGGATAAAGGCAGTATGAAACCTGCTGTAAAATCTGCTTTTTATGGCAGGACATGGAGGCTCCTTGAGGCACAGCTGATGTCAGAAAAAGCTCAGCAGCACCAGGGGAACTATTCTTTCAGAAGACACTCCTGTGTCCTTTGTCTCCAGTTTGGAGTTTTCTCAGAAGGACCATAATCCCATACCACAGAAAAACTTAGGAGGTAAAACTAGTGCTTACTTCTCTTGGAGGTTTACCTTGAGAAGAGGTTCAGGAGCGGGTCTTCAGTTTTGTAGGGTGGGAAACTGAGAAAGCTGACTGAGATGGCCTCGGCATGTGGTGAGCTCGCAGGAAAATGCAGCTTTAACTGTCTCCCAAATGCTGGACAAACGGGGAAAGATTAGATGAACGTTTTTTCCTTTATTTGCTTTTTTCTGTTTGTGGTTTTTTTTTTTTTTCTGTCAGAAGAAGATTCATGAACTGGTTAGAGATGGTGTTTTCTGCTCCTGTTTAGGCAGTAAATTGGTAGGACATTCATTCTGGCTATGGGGAAATCAGCCTCCATAGAGTATATCCCAGAGTCTGGATGAGCTGGAGATTCAACCTCCTAAAACAATATGCTAACCACATGTATATTGGGAAGCTGAATGTCCAGGAGTCCTCCAGATTATCTGATGATAATATTCCAGTTGTATGGAATAATTTTGTAGGTGTTGGGACACAGTTTCCATGAGAAAGCCTCACCAGCATGGTTGGTAGGACTTTCACCTGGAAAACGGGAACACGGTGCCTCAGTCCTGGTATGAGTAAATATTTATCTAAACCAGATGGAATAAGATCAACAGGAGGCGTGAGGAACGTGGCAACCTAAAATACCAAAGAGTGTGGCAGACAGGGCAGTATGCTGGGAGATCTGATACTCTAGACTCTAGTTTAAATCTTTCTTAGTCTCCTACCTCTTCTGCATTACTCCTCACTCCTGGACAAAATGGCACGCTACTTTTTTCTTCCCACTCAGTTTCATATGCTGAGCCTTTTTCTTTTACATTGAATCATTTTCTTTGCTCTGTGTATATGTATCCAAAAGAGAGCATTTCATTTTTATATCAAAGAGAAGGAAGAAATCCAGCTTTTTTGTTTCAGTGGGGAAAAGCAAAGAAAAAGTATTTTTGCTTCTATCCCAAAATTCTATATGCATATGGACACATACCTTTTGCTTGGTTTTGTTTTATTGCCAAAGCAATAAAGCCAGTTACTCACACAGCCCTTGACAGCAGTGGGTCATCAGTTTTCCAAGCCATGCTGGAAGTTGCCTCCCTTAGGAAATTAATGAAGTATTAACCACAGATTTATGTTGCTATAATACAAAGGAGAGATTAGAAGACATATAAACTTACACGTCTGCAGTATAAACAAAAGGATCAATTGGACTAGCAAGAAACGACAACTTTGTGTACTAAGAGGGTCGTTACATCAGTAAAAAAAGCCGTCATTTTGCAGTGCCAAGACTTGCTCTTCAGATTCCAGGGAGTGACAGTGTTGGGAAAACGTGCTTTTTGTGGGGATGGAAGTTATTGCAGGGAGGCTGAGGCTGGAAAATGAAGGTCTCCACCAGTTTGCCACAACACTTCATGTGTGAAAGAATTCTTTGCAAGTGTATTTTAACTGACTGTAGATATCATTTGTGTGTTGCGAAAGCAAAGTAGGCTGAGGAGGAAGAGCGTCTCAGCTGAGACTCAGCTTATTGCTGACTTAGTGTAATGTCCAAAATTCATGGAGCATTTTGAACGTGTTAAGTGGATAGAGCAAAGGTCTATCTGATAGACCAAAGGTCTAGATCAAGGCCCTCTGCCACCCCCTCCAGCTGTCCTTGCCCAGCGCATTTCCCTCTTGGCTGAGGAGGTGTGGGGGAAGGCCAGAGGGGAAAGTGTCCATCCCCCCTCCTTGCTCTCTGTGGTGGGCAGACAGTGCAGGAAGGAGTGGGTGGAAGAAAGCAGGAGTCTTTCAGCCAGAGCTGCTTCTGCTGTTCCCTGAGTGCTGGCCAATGCAGCCTGGTTTTGATCTGGAGCAGCTTTAGTGGGGGTACGTTTGCCTCTAAGGTGCTGATGGCAGGTTTGGGTACAACCTGGTTGTCTCTGTGGCTCTGGCAGAGGTCTTCTTCTGTACATGGCAGGCAGGTCCTCTACAGAAAGGCCACCTCTGAGGCAGACAACCTACCTGCGGGCTGATTCATGACCAGCTCCTCCTGCTTTGGGTAAAAAGAAGAACCTTTGCAGATACAAACACAACCTCCCTTTATTTGGGAGGCAGGCTCTTCCCAGTGGGCTTCATTAATTTTTCCTCTGGAAGCTGACCTTCAGTTGATTATCTATGCTATTATCAGATTTCACCAATAAAAATAAAGGAATTACCTTTTTATAGATAGAGCCAGTAGCTCATTGACTTCATCAGCATTGTTCAGCTTATTTATTTTAGCTGAAAAAAGTCCTCTAATAACTAAGTGCAACTTCTGTCATCTTTCATCCCTTAAAGCTGGAAAAGTAAGAGCAAAGGTAGGGAGGCTCAGGAGCAGAACTGTGATTCCGTCACATCCTTTTCATGACCTAAAGTTTGTTTTCCATGTCTCACTTTGGGAGCTGCCCAAGCTGCCTGGATTTGTCATGACATTACCGGGGTGGGGTTTCCAGGCCTGGCAGTCCTGCCCGGGTCCTGCCCGTCCTGGCTCAACAGAGCCGGAATCCTGCCTTGGACAGGCAGGGATGGGCAGTCTTCAAACAGGACATGCCTCCATGTCCTCCCTTCTGGGGTGCCCGAGGGAGGGGTACCTGATAACCTCATATGGAAACTGTGGGTCCCTGCACCCCACCTTTGTAGGGCTGAATCAGGAAAAGGTGAATTACACTTTCCAAGCCCGGAAAAAACAGGTACTGATAAGATATTTGCCTACCAGAACAGCAGTGGCAAATATGGGCAAATGGGAACCTTTCAAAGCAGCTCCTAGTATTTTTAGCTCAGGTTGAGCAAACACTGCTCAACAGTAATTTAAACCCTTCTTCCACTGTGGGGAGACTGAAGCTGTTAAAAATTATGTCTTTTGTGCTGACAGAAATCTGTTTGAGGTATTAGAAATAAAAAGAAGGCTTTGAAAAGCTAAGCTGATGCAAGATCAGGACTTGTACAGGTTAACATGGAACGTGCCTCACTGAATCCTCCACGCAGTCACAGGGAAAGAGAATACAGAGATTTATTGTCACTGATTGGCAGCTGTATGTTCAAGGGACTGATAAAAACATTTTTCTTAGGTCTAAAGCTGTTTCAGCTGGTTTTGGGGGACAGATAGGTGTTTTTTTCCCTTCCTTTTCTGCATTTCTGGGTAGTGACTAGTGGATCGGGATCACGGTTGATGACTGGGTGGAAGAATAGCGGCGGTCAATCATTTTAATAAAAGATTAGGAAAATATTGGAGCCCAGGGTATTTTAGACAAAAATGACTGCTAGTATCTCTTTCAGAAGGTGATGTTTTCCCTGGGTTAAGCATGGCAATAAGAGCCCTGCATCACACCATTTGGAAATTACCTTTGAATAACTGAAGCCTTACTTTTCCTGTGTCAGGACTGCTAGCTTGGCACTACTCCAGGAAAGCCAAGAGCTCTGCTCTTGTAAAATGATTAAATATGTATACTTCGTACTTAAACAGCAGGCAGGAAGCTTCTGCAGTCATAGCTTAGGATAGCCTTTTTCTTTTTTTTTTTTTTTATTTTTAAGGAATTTCATCCAAAGACTATCCATTAACAAGTAAATTAAGGTTTTAAAGTTGACATATCCAAGAGTTAATTTTGCATGAAGTCAGCTCTTAAACATTTCCTTTATCAGGTGAAAATGTTGCCCCTTCTCTGTCTGGCACTGCAAATTTTTCCTCTTTAGCAGATCTGCTCAGCCTCATGGAAAAAATGATTGTTCCTTTGTCTTCTTTAACTCTCCATTTCTCTGTTAAAATAAATGGACTGGTTCCAGTATGGTTCAGAGGTTCATCTCTGTGCCTACCAGGGCTCCCCTGCGTGTTGTCTTGTTCAGGCAGCTGAACAAAAATGCTCCTGCTTCAAAGGCATAGTGCTTCTCCACTGGAGATTAAAAGAGCATCTCTTTTAGTGGCCGGTCCTACAGGGATAAAGTGGTTTTGGCTGGTGTTTTCAAAGGTCAGGAAGGATTTTAAGCATTTCAAGGGCTGAAGAGCCCAAAGAAAACTTTCCAGGAGGTGCTCCATATCTGCTTCTGGAGAACTGGGTTGTATCAGGCTTCTCCCATGGGGGGAAAAAAATAGAGCCACCACCACTCTCAGATCATATTTTTGGTGTTGGCACCTGTGTCTCTTCAGTAGGGGGCAGTGGGACACATGCACATTTCCTTCTTCATCATGAGCTGATTTCCAACTTTTCTGCATATCACAAGGTTTTGTTTCCACCTCTTCAAACAGAGACATGGCTCTCAGCAGCAGGGCTGGGTGACTGGGCTCGTGCTGAGACATTTTTCAGGATTTCAAGGCACAGGGGGAAGCAGAAGGCAAACCCTGTTTTTGAACAGAACTCCTGTGATGATGGCTGTGCTTCAGGCCTGCTGTGCTCTCACTCACACCCCAGTGTGTGCAAAGCTCACCTGCTCAGTGAATCTCTCTTTGCTCTCCCCCTCCCTGCAGGCGAGCTCGTCGGTGATGTCTGGCCCAGGAGAGAGCACCAGTCCCGAAAACAGCAACCTTAAGTATTCAGGTCAAGATGGGCTGTACACAGGAGTCAGCCTGACCTCCACAGCCGAAGTGACAGCATCCGTGAGACAGGATCCCTGGTGTGCCCTGGCTCTGGCGTGACCTGGTGTGAGGGAAGCTGGATCCCGGCAGCCCCCAGACGTCTGCGCGCGGTTTCCTCTGTGGAGCGGTCGCGGCGGCAACGAGAGTGCTGGCAAAGATCGTTCCTCTGAAACAGTTTTTGAGCCTTGGTGGCAGAGGTGTTTTTCTACTTCTGAAAGAGGCTTTGCTGAAGCATCCAGTTCCTCCTCTATGCAAAAAAAAAAAAAAAAAAAAGTAGGGAAAGCAAATGACCACCGGGGATAGCTAATGCAGCCTTACACTCTCAAAAAACCCCTTCAAAGCCCTTTCCCCCCAAAAAAAGGAAAAGAAAAGAAAAAACAACAACAAAAAAGAAGAGATAAACCCAAACCTATTGATAGATTCCAGAAATACACCCTCGACTTACCCAGCAGCGCTGCCTTTCAGATTGTATAGTTGTTTTCACTCTCTCATCGCCTTTTCCTCTAAGAATTTGGTGGAAGTTGTCAGTGTCGGGGAGGGAGTAGCAAAGACTATAATTACCAGAGATAGTGAGATACTTTTTAATGAGTGTCAGAAGTGCTTACAGCTTGAGTTGACGCTGACTTCTCACACTGAACATTTGACGTCTTCAGACAGACCCCGTCAGACCTGTCCTGTGCTCTCCATCTTCAGTGTGCCTTGCTCTGCTCTTCAGAGCCCAACTATGTCCCTGGAAGAAATCACAACTTTTGGTACATGTCCCACAAGGTCCAGCTGGTTAAGGAGATTTTGGGATTGGTGTTTTTTGGTTTAAAATATTTACTCACTTTTCAAGACTGCGATATAACTTTTAAAGTACACTGTGACTGAGATTTATGAAAGTTCATATTTCCTGGCTGAACTGTATAGAGTCGGTCAAAATTTGTAAACAGGGTAGCAATCAGATATTTTTCTTCCATATATACAATAATTTTTTTAAAGAAGTGCAATTTGCGTTGCAGCAATCAGTGTTAAATCATTTGCATAAGATTTAACAACGGTTTTTATACGAATGAATGAATGTAAACATTTTAACTTAATGGTACGTAAATAATTTAAAAGAAAAACTTAACTAGGCATCCTTAGGCTTTTTAGCGCAACAAAAATGCATCCACTTTCTGTATTTCCAGTTGTTAAAGCAAGAGTTTCAAAGAACAAGCCTTCTCTCAGGAAAATTGCCCTAGCCATCTGCTCCGAAGTGTTGTACAAAAATGCAAATGCATCCCCAAGGGGTTTTTTTGCCATTGAATAAGTGTGTGGTGGAAAGAAACAAATTGCAATGAAACTTTACTACCTAACTGATACATATGTAAATACTACAGAAAATATCTAGGCATCTTGAAAATGTAGGATGCAATCTGTATAGTGTGACTGACGCATAGTTAGGTTGGTTTTCATTGGTTTTTAAGTGGGATGTCATTTGGAAAGTTGTTTCATCAGAGCTTTACAAATAAAAGGGTATCATTTTAGGATTTTTTTTTCTGTAGAGTGTGCCTTTTCCTTTGTCTCCAACACAGTTGTTAAGCTACATTAAAAGCTAAGGAAACGTACCTGGTACAGGTGGCACGTCTGATGGCTGCAAGGAAGGGCTCCAGCTGAAGTGTCTGCTCTGCTTAACTGAGTATGCACTATGTGCTTTTTCTGCAGCTCTCTTCACTGCACCTTCTGATGATCTGTAAAACTAGGGCTTCCACCTACCAACACAGGCTCCTCATGGGAACATGAGGTTTTTGTGATGAAAGTCTGGGGAACCGAGCCCATGCCCTGTGAGGATTATCACTGTTTTGCTTGCCCCTCACACCATAGCTAAAGGGTGTCTCCCAGGTTCCCTGAGTAGGCAAATATCAGAATGTTACCCACTACAGATGTAACTGCTGAGTGGCAGAGGCTTTGAGTGCCTGCTGTCATCCTCCTGTGAACAAAGGTGAAGGGCAGCAAAAACTGAAGGCGCTGCTGTTGAAAAGAGAAGACAGGGAATTCTAGTTACTAAGGGAAATGGAAAACATTTTGCTGGCTCTGAGGACTGGTTCTCTTCATTGCTCAGTTCATTGGAGCCAGATTTATTTCCAGGTGTAATTTCCAGCTATGCCAGCAGTGCTGTTGGACTGGGAAGCCAGGATGCCCAGCCTCCATACCCATGGAGTGGCTGCAGTGTGTCTCTTTGTCTCTCTGTGCCAGACCTTCTTTTAGGGTGAATTGGGGTAGCTCCTTGGCCTCCAGTGAAGCTATGCTGACTTGCATCAGCCAACAATCTGCCTCTTGGTTTTCCAAACCTGACAGCTGAGGCCGCCTTCTCATGCCAGAGGTGTTGTGAGGACTGTGGGACAAATGCTACAGAGCACAGCCCCAGGAGGAAAACTGATCCTAGCAAAAAGGGATCAGGCTGAGCCTTGCCTGGGGTTTGGGTTGCTGTGGCCAGCCAGGAGTGGGGATCACTCACCCTTCTTGTTGTCATGCCATGCTCAGTGCTGGGCAACCTCAAGTCCTGGCAGCCTGTGGGTTAATGTGGCCAGGTACCCCAGCCCTGCTAGCCCTGGGGCTATGCAGGCTTGGATCTTTCAATTTACAAAAATAAATACCTATCTAAGTGCAAATTGAGCCATGTAGAGAAACACTGGTCTTAAAAAAACAAAAGATGTGGACAAGAGGGTGGATATCTTCCCTCTCGAAGCATCTACTGGCTAAAATGCCCTTATTTGTGATTTTACAAGTCTTGGAACTTAAATGGATAAAAAAGCTGTTGCTAAGTGGTGTTGCAGAGTGTTCAGCCTTAGCTAGGGTAGCATCCTTTCTTGTTTCCCTTTTTCTTTTCCATTTTTCTTGCTGGGGTGATGTTTGGTGTGCCAATTCTGAAAAGCTTAGCACATGACCCATACCTGCTGGGTGTGTCAGAGCTGCATTGCTCAGAGCCACCATAAAAAAGGAGATTCAGACCAGTGTGTTCCAGTTTCAGGCTGCTGACCCAGCAGAAAATGACACCTGGTTGCTGATGCTCTTGCTGGCAGACTGTGGAAGGCCATGTTGCTTTGAAACCCTGTGGCACCTGTTTAAGAGGGCTCCTAGGAGGCCTGGCTCCCTTCTCAGCACCACCTCAGCCCAGGGTCTGTCTTAGGGTGGTTCCTGCAGATAATATGTTTTGCAGGCGCATATGTGCCCTATGTGGATCTTCCTCTTGGATCTGAGGATTAAAATGTTCTTTAAGGTGATGTTGTGAGAAAAAAACACAAACCCTAGAAACCCCCAATATTTCATAGGGAAGGTGTTTCCAATTATTTTTTATCAGAAAAAAAAAATAGGAATGGAATGCTTTGCCTCCTTGGACTATAAGCAGGGCTGTCAGGTTTTCAACCCTCTGTAAGAGTCAAAGGGGGTGCAGCACTATGTTGCCTTGCTGAAAAGGTGCTGAGGACCTCAAAGCTAGGTTTGACTGTAAGAATGTATCTCCATACTTACCAAAACTGCTCTCCAAATGTACTAATTGCTCAAGCTGCTACTTCTAGACAAAATAAAGGTTTATTTTATTTTTTTAATAATTATTTTGCATTTTAGTCCTGCTGAGCCAGCACAACTCTTAAGTGTGTGAGCTGGACTTTGCTCTGGCTTCTATCTTGCTGATTTCACTGCTTCTGATGGATGGCTTGGCCAAAAACTTTCCTCACTTACCACCACTTCTCTGCGGTGACAGCCTGGGCTGGGCAGCAAAAGAGCAAAAAAAGAGTTTCACCATGAGTTTTGGTTACTAGTGAGGCTGAGCAAGCCAGGTTGACCCCAGAGCATCTTTCTAGTACCAGAGTGAAGCTTCAGAGTTGATATTTGGAGGTGGGGGGAAAAGGCATATGGCTACTTGTCATGTTAGCACCTTTTCTCTGGAAAGAGTAAACATTAAATACCAAATGTCCCAGGACATCTACTTCAGGGTGCCCCATCAAGCAATATCAGAAGGCTCAAATTTGCTTGAGTGGCTCCTCAAGATCAGACTACTCTCATCTGTGTGTGTTACCCTGGCCTCCAATCTTCCCTAGGCCGTAGATCCTGTTTTAGTAATATTCCTGACACCCTCACCCATAATCATATTTTCTTCTGTTCAAAGTGCTTGAAAGAAGATGAGGTCCCTACTGTGTCTCAGAGTGCTATTTTTCAGCATGGCAGTGCTGGTGTGTGGTGGGGTGGTGTGAGTGGGTGCAACAGCTGCCAGGCTTGGGTTGGTGACCCAGAGAACCAACCCAGGCAAAGAGAATCAGCCTTAGACAGGCTGCCCAAAGGGAGTAAGGGGTGCCTGGGTGTTTCCAGGACTGCAGGTAGGCTTTGTATCCTGTGAATGATCACAGGGCAAAAAACTGGGTGTGAAGTGAGGAGCCAAAGTAGCTGACTTTTGTTTTCCTGCTGCAGAGCTAGACAAAGCCATGCATCAGCTCTGTAATGTTTGCCATATAGAACTCGTGTAATTTAGTGTCTGTTCCTGCACAAAAATAATATAATTTCAGCTCCTTTCTAAGGGAAGAAGGGATTTTGGAGTGACATCCTGTCCTTGCTATTGTGAGCCTTAGTTGAGCACAGGCTGCAGAAACCCAAAACGGACTTCAACTTTTCCTGTGTGATCAGAGCTCCAGCTCTTCCTTTATCCAGCTGTCATGAACTTCATTCCTCACAGATCCTCCAGTTCCTAAATGTGTATACACTGGACATTCCAGGGTTTTGACAAACACATGGAATTCAGTATTAAAATATAGGGCAAGGGTTGTTGCAGTGGGTCAGAAAGAAGGAAACTGAAGGCTTGAGGAGCATTTCCATGTGCCTTCTGCTCCATATGTTGCAAAAGGCTTGAGGCCTTCACTACATATTTGTAACGTGTTTTGGAAACACTTCTTAATATTTCCTCAAAGCTATCTGATGGAAGTTGGTATCATATCTAGGAGAGGGGAGTAGAATTTCACAGAATCACAGAGTCATTTAGGTTGGAAAAGACCTTCAGGATCATCAAGTCCAACCTTTGATCTGTAAATTTAGGTGCCTGGGTGGACACTCAATCAAACAAGAGTTGCCAGTGTTGTAGCCAAAAGTGCAAATGTACTCCTTGAACAAATAATCAGGAAAACAGTGAGTAGGAGTAAGGAGGCAATTTTACTCTGGAATGCTGCATCCAGACCTGGCATCCACATTTGAAAAGGGTGTTTAAAAATTGGCAAAGGTAGGGAAAAGAATCACTAAAATGATTTATGGACTGAGGAAAATATCTGGTCTTAATAAAATTAAAGACCACAGTCTGCTTAAGAGTATCTAAAGGGAGATTAAAACATGACTGGTGTAGTAAGTCCCTTTGTGGAGAGAAAATGATAGGTGCTAAGAGGCCTTTGACCTTGCAGAGAAAGACATAACAGGATCTAGTGGCTAAAAGGTGAAGCTGGATTAATTAAAATGGTAATTTAACTTCAGCTGAAACAATGAACATAATTAATCATGGGGGCAATAGCAAGGGAAGCAGACTAGTACTCAGTCTCTTGTTGCCTTCGCAACAATGCTGTCTGGAAGATCAGCTTTAGCTGACCAAAAGTGACTGGGTTCAGGACTGAGCATGTTGCATCTGCTGCATCATGATTTATAGGCTGGATTAGTTTCCATTTGGTCTGAAACCATATTATTTTTTGGGATGAGACCCAATGCTGAGATCTTGAATTTTTGTTGTTATTAAAAAACCCATGGCACTCTTCCTGAGAGCCGTGGTAAACACTGTGGTGTTTTGACCCAGTTTCAGCATAAGTAATTATTTTTTTGCATATCTAAAACGTCCTACTTCCTCTCCAAAACCGTCCCACATCTTTACTGTTTCCTGCTAAAAATACATCCTGAGTCCCATAGAAGAAAAGTTTCGAAGCTGAACAAAAAAGACTTGAAAATCTGTCCCCTCTTACAGCACAGCACAGAGACAGGGGCTGCTGAGCAGTCCCTGCTCTTGGAGAAGCAGGAAGGAAACCTCTGAAAACAGCAGTCTGCAGGTCTTTAGTCTGTGACCTTTCGATGCTGTGAAGATCACAGCCTGAAGAAGGAAGAAAGGTGTGTGGGGCACCTCAGAAATATGGGAAATAAAAAAAAAAAAAAAAAAAAAAAAGCAATGGGAGGTTTAGTTAGTGCATTGAACCCCAACTGGAACCCAAATTTTACTTGCTCTTTCCATGGGAATAAATAACACTTAGAATAGTGCTGCTTTTGTGCCTTGCTTACAGAGGACCCAGTCTTGTGGCACAAGGGGGAAGGGATGAGATGAGCTTTGTCTGCTTGGCTGGCCGTGGATCTGATGCCTTTGCAGTAGAGAGGAGCTCAAACCATCCAGGCAGATTTTACCTGAATAGAAGTTTATTAAAAATAGGATAGTGGGGATGATGAGCTCCCTCTAGATCAGTGACAGAGGTGAAAAGTTGTGCCTGTGACATCTGGGGGTCAGATCCACCTGTCCCAACATGGAGCACATTATGCCTGGGTCTTTCCATGACTTGGATAAGATATAAAGCATACCCTCTATTCTTCACAAGAGTTAATGAAGTATGTCACAAGATTAATTTGATTCAATTTTATTTTAAACTATTAGAAACCTTTCAGCTTGAAACAGGGTCATGAAGAAGCAACACTCCCTTCCTTATGATAAGGTGATGTTCTGTAGTTTCCTGTAACTTTGACATGTGTTTTTTTTTTTTCTTCCTAGATCAAGCAAGAGCCTAGAGATTGAAAAATAGCCTTACTATTTTAACCAAAGGAAAAAATTGTTTCTCAAAAATTTGACTAAAAAATGTTCATTCCTATTGCAAGCACCAAGTGATACATACCTTCACTTTTTTTTTTTTTTTTTAAATGTGGCTACATTCAGAATAGGCATGGAATCATTTTGCTCTGTACACTTCAGGGACTATAAGAAAATTAAAAGACATCTTAAAAGGAATTTATAGGATTAGATGTGCTCTAGGCAGAAAGAAGCCTAAAGTTAGAGCTCTCACTTTGTTACCCAGTCTTATGCTTTGCCCTGAGTAGAGATAAAGTTTCTGGGACTAAATGAAAGCTTTGTATAAGCAGGAAATTCAGGGAAAACAGCTTCTCTTTATAAGTCTCCATGATCAATTTTTAGCAAAAGTAAGAAACTTCAAACACAGATTGCAGCAGATTTGGGCTTTGTAAACAGGATGCTGATGTCTTAAAATTTCTCAGTGTCAGAGCTCATCAGGGAAGACAGGGATAGGCACTGACAGCTGTGTGCTGTCCCCCTTCTCCAGTATAAACCAGTCCTGATCCCACTGCATGCAGTTTTCCCTTGTGCAGGTAGCTAGGGGTACAAGCTGGAGCACTTGGTTCAGCATTGGGCAAGAGGATCAAATCTCTCACACTGCAAAGCACTTTCTTATCTAAGCAAAGGATTAGACTTCTGAAATGAGCCACATATAAAAAAACCTCAGGGAAAACCTGGAAGAAACTCATATTTCACACCAGTTATGTACAGAGGCACTATCATATTGGTTACACTCTACTTTTCCTATTCTTGTTAGGCAACCTAATGGGTGGCTAGAATGCCTCACTTCTGTTCCAATGTGCTCGACTGATGGGTAAACCTATGGGAGTGACATGCTAACCCTGAGCCTTCACCCATACATGATTCTGAGAAATCTTAGCCTTGCCTCTCTATTCCCACAGATTCACACTGAGATCTTCCATATCCCTCCCAGCCCTAGGTCTGCCTCTGAGACAGCTTGCACTTTGGGCACAGAAATTCAGTTTTGAATGTCCTGTAGAAAGGAGACCAGATACTCCTTGCAGTTAAAAAAA
>WEIU01000054.1:150896-179248 GCA_013389925.1 Aegithalos caudatus | reverse complement strand
AAAAAAAAAAAAAAAAAAAGTCAGTTTCAGCCAGGCTTCTTTGACAGGAATACAAACATTTTGCAGAGCTTCTTTGGTTGAGAAGATGAATTTTTGATTACATCTTCTATTGTAGATTTTCTGATAGCAAACTTCTTATTGGAGCTAAGGGAAATTTATAATTTGCCAAACTGTTTTGCTGCAGTAATGTTGGCATAGTCTGCTGTTGCCCTGCTTGCATCAGAGAATGTTCATAGACACCCACAGGCATTGTGGCTACATGCTGTCCTGAAGACAACCAACCCCAAAGAGAGTCCTCCAGAAGGACATATCCTGGCCTATAAAGTCCATATGAGTTTGGGAATGTGTAGAGGAAATATAGCCCAGATTAAATGGATCATTTAGGTAAAATCCCTCTAAGCAGATAGGCTCTGTAAGCAGAGGAGGTAGAAGCACTGATGAGAGACAGCAGTGATATCTGAGCTCTCTTAATCACCTAAGCCCATTAGCCACGCTGTCTTCAGCCCCATCAGCAGGTGAATGGGGGACGGGGGAAGCCACCAACACTTTTTCTGGGGTGTCACCCTCAGCTGCAGGGTGTCCCCTGACACATGAGCAGTGAAGTTGTGTCTCAGCCAGCAGGCTTGGACAGTGTTCATCTAGAGAGGGCTTCCCCAGCCCTGGGGAGAAGGGAGGCTCATTTTCCAGCCATAGATAAGATTAGATTCACTCCTCTGTTCTGTGTGTACTGTTCTGCTTCTATGAATTAAGCATGCAGCCAGAGAACAGGACAGCATCCTTTCATCAATAAATATGGAACAGATAATTGAAAAGGTGAATGTGAGAATTTCATTGTTTGAGAAGCTAAGCAGTGGATTTGAGGCATGCAGTATATTTTTAATTATCATCATTATGTAAAGTCAGCAATACTGGACAGGCTCCTTGAGTTCTCTGATAGCATATTCATTAGCTAATCAACAGAGCTATTATTTTCCTTGAAGTATGCCCTACTTTGTGGTACTAAGTGCGCACATTGATTTACTGGTAAGGGTAATTAAAGGGCATATCATAAACACCACCAACATCATGGAATACTGCTCTTTAACCATCTCTCCAGCTAACCCTTCCACATGGAAAAACAGATATTTTGCAGCTGACCCTCACCTGGTGTCAAGCATTCATTTTCCCTCTACCAGCATCTCTGCAGTTTTGTGAACCCATGGCAGGAGAGGATGTAATTCTGCATTTATGGTTTCCCACACTGATGCAGTATATGAATTTGAAAGTCTTTCATGCACCAGCCTTTGCAATGCTGCTCAGAAGCCCTGTCACAAAACAGTCTTGTGGAAAGTTTCAAAGGAGAGCCTACACATATCTAATCTATGTTACTCAGAGCTAAAGCCCTGATGGGGCTGGAGACATCCTCAGAAAATAAGAGCTTTCCACCACACATTCCTTGCACTTGGATCTCCCTGAAGGTAGAAATACAGTCCCTGGTGGTATATTCCTTTCAGGTTCTAAATGGAAATTTAATGTATAAGGGGAAGGCCAGGTAGGTTGGAAGAACTGTAGCTAAATTATGCATTCCAAACATATATTTTTAAGTAGCTCTACATATGGGCTGCAAAATTTGGAGGATCTTCAGCGCTGAAGTCTGAAAATCGGGGGTGCTTTTCATCTAGCTGAGCTGCTGGCTTGTAAATGCTGTAGGGGAAGGTGGGTGCATGAGTGAGGAAGGGAACATCAGCCCAAGTGATTCCTTCTCGCCTGCTTTCCCTCCTTCCTTCTTCCTCTCCTTCCCTCTTTTTCTTCCTCTACGCTTCTGTTTCATCCTGTGCATTTTGGTTTGTTTCTTCCCAGCTACAGGTCTGTCACCCATATACTTCTGGGCAATTGAGAGATCAGAAAATGTTTAAATCCACAGCACTGAATAAAACAACTTCCTGATTTTTTCCCCACCCCATTTATTAGATTCTTCAGTATAAGAAAGTTGTGTCTGTCTTTACTGAAGTTCATTTAATGATCTCATTCCTGATAGCAGCAATAAATAGGTCATAAAAATAGAATGGATAATCATCTTTCACTCTTGCAAATGAAAGAAGCAAAAAAGATATATACCAGTAAGAAACAAAATGCAAAACACTTTATTTCAGAATATGGCAGAATATTTTTATATTTCAAAGGTATATATTCCTGTCTATCTTAAAGATGCCTGTTTCCAGTGCAGACGACTGGCTTCATTTGTAATTTAAAGCAATGGCCAAAGTTCTGTTCTGATTATGAATTACTCACTTAAATGACTGCTTGCTCTCTGTTCAAATGAAAATGACCAAACACAATGGGATAAGCCCACCTGTCCAGCCAGGGTGCCGTCATACTTTCCTATTACTTTTGAGCTGGAAAGTGCTCTGACCTCCCTCCACAGCTCAGACATACAGTGGGGTTTATCATCCCCATTTTATGGATCAACAGGGATTTAGAAAACCTCTGTAGTTTTCCTAAAATCTTACAGGAGTCACTCACGGACAAGACATTTACTGAGTATCTTCCAGATCCTGGGCAATGTCCCAGCTGGGGAGTGTTGTAGGATCTCACCAGTGCCAGGACACAGGCAGTGGTGTATGACAGCTCCTATTAGTGACTACATGGCATGGCATGGTTTTGGTTGGGATCACCTAGCATTTTCCCAGCTGTTGCTCCTGCTTAGGGAAAAGCAGCTGGGCCAGGGACTGCTCCTGGTTTGGATTGTTGCCCTCCCGCGTTGGAGAGTGAGAGCTTGACCAGGGGACATAGGATGTGCTTTGCAGCGCTCCTCCTTTAACTGTTCCCTGGCCCATTTTATTTCCCAGCATAGGTACAGCCACTTGGCATGTATCTGTGGCTTGTGTTTGTCTGCTGGCATGGAAGTGACATATTTCAAGACTGGTTGGTGAAGAAAGAAGAGGAAACCTGATATGAAATGTGGATGAGTCTTATGTGACCGTGAGCCAAGCCCTGCCTCAAGACTGGGGATATGTTTTCATGAAGGAACGTGATTCTCTGCCCATGCAGTGTCAGCACAAAGCATAGATAGGCCTCAACACGTGACTCTTTAGTGACTAGTTTGAATGGAAATGTGTGATTTCTGAACAGATTTATTGTGCAAGCAAAAATGTATTTGCTAAAGATTACAGCAGTGTGTTTGCTCTGAATGCTGAGCCTAGGGAAAAAAGACTGCCCTGTGTGACTTTTCATAACACAGTGAAATAAGGTCTGTGGTGTCAAATACCTGCTTTAAGTTTGTTAGCCCTGTCCCATGGTCTGCAGTGCAGGGATCAGGCAATGGAAGCAGAGTAGAGCTGGCAGGGTAGATGAGGGTGATAGACCTACTTACAACTCACCTAGCCTCAGGGTCTGTGCCAGTAGTGGAACCTACATGCCCATTGTTCCCTGACCTTGCCAAAGCTCTTCCTGTGTGTGGGAGGACATCAAGGAGCTCTTTGGCCCACTGGGGTTCCTGGAGTCTTTCCCTAACCTCCAGCTTCTTTCTGCCACCTGCTTCTCAGGATATCAGGAACTCAGGAGCCACTGTTGTTGAGAGCCAGGACCCAGCCTTGGACCTCTAATTACTCATTATTGCTTCAGATAGCCAATATTATTACCTTTATATTAGTGGTATCACGTTTGTATAATTGCGTAGCTGCAATGTTTGTGGAGGAGTTAGAACTATGATTCTGCTACTGTGACCATTACCCCTGAAGCACAGCAGCTGGGGAGCTGGGTGCCTTCCCTTCAGGGCTGTTTTTCAGGGGGGGTTCATGAGCATTTCCACTGAAGATAACTCATAGGCCACATAGTTTAGTGGGCATCCAGCCTTCCTGATCTGAGACCATACATGTTCTGGGATTGGGAGCCACACGGGTGGGGGCAGGGGTGTCTCAGGCTTTTTGATTAAGGAAAGTGGATGCAAAGGGCCATCTGGGGAATTCCACACGTCTAAATCCACCCTTTTTCTTCTGTCTTTAAAAAAAATTTAAAGCACTCAAGTGACTGATCTGCAACATGTAGACTTCAGTTTGGTTTGGAACTGAGATTCAAATGCACTTGTAGACAAAAATTTTAAAATGTGATCTTATAGGCGTACTCAAGGTCAGCTGATAAAAATAATTCTTTTGCCAGTGTGTTGAATCAAGTTACCAGTTCCATCACTCAGTTTCACTGGCAGAAACATTCCTGGGACTTTCTTTTTGCTGATACTCTGCTGCACTGTTTGGAAATAGAAACGCAGCCAACTGGCAAGTTATCTTGGAGTTGTCCTTGTACAAGGGAAAATGGGGCTTGATTTGGTCTGAAAGTCTGCTAACATTTGCTGCCATGGCATTTTTGCCAGTCTTTATGACGCCAGCATATGGAGGAATGCTGCAGCACATGTATTTAAGGGGGTTTGTTTAGTGTAAGGGTGTCTGTAGGAGGAGTAGTTTCCTGAAAGGAACAAGTGGAGTGGCTGACCTTGCACTGATTCTGCTGACAGTTCCTGCTTGAAATAAGGTTGTCCCGGTCCAGTGCAACATCACTCACCTCCAGTCAGGGAGTTTCAAACTGTTAGGAGACACAAAAGAGCTATATAAGGAGTAACACATTCACAGGCATCCCCCTGCACCAAAGGCGGGATCTGAGCACATGAAGGCTCTGAAGGAGCTCAGCTCCAGACTGAAGGTTGCAGGTGGTTTATAAAAGAAGTTTCTCAGCTCTGCACATCTTCAGCCATCAGAATTCAAATCCAGTTCTGGACCCTAAGTCATGTTAAAGGCAAGAAAATGGAAAATAACCTGAAATAGGAATCAAAATGATCTCCAAAGTACTTGTTTTGCAAGGCCAGCAGGAACAGCATATACATAGCTGTTACTTAAAAACATGAAAATCAAAAAGCATTGTTGAAAACTGATTTAAGGGGTTAGGCAGATTCAGGTGCAAGGCAGGAGATTGAATGTTTTGCCTCTTTGCCCTCCTCATGCTTTATGCCTTGGAAGCCTACTTATGTCCTGCCTGTTAATGAACATCTGCTTTTGATTGTCACAAACCCATATATTTCAGTAAAATAAACATACCTGATCTCCACTTGGGAAAGAGCCTATTGTTTCTGCTGTGCCAGGTTCAAATATTGCTTTTAAATCAGAGATGGACATTTTTTTTTCTCACTTGCCTAATAGTTACCTTTAAGTGCTAAATGAGTCCATCAGGAGTTATGCTTCTGTGTTTAGACTAGCTGCAGGACATGGGTTGAAATGTTGCCTTTTCTTAGGTGTCTGACTGGTCCTCTGTTGAAGACTATCTCCTGGCTATACCAGCTGTTGGTGTTAGAAAATAAATATATCTTTCCAAAACCAATTCTCTGTTAGTCCAGCTGGAGACTGGACTAAATACAAGTGACAACAGTAAAACGTGGCCTTACCAAGTCTGCTCATCTTATCTGGTAGAGTTACCGTCTTTTTTGAAGCCAAGATAGCTGTTACTATTGTGGCTGTCCATCTGTCCGTGTGACTTCCTGCCTGACAAGGGCTCCAGAAACTTGTATAATAAACCAGTAGGGTAAAATAATATATATGCAGTCACCATGAAAGCTGTACAGGGCTGGAGCTCCTGGTTCCCCAGAACAGAAGGACCTTGACATGTTATGACATGGTGTTTGCTGCTTGGTGACCTGTCAGTCTTATCCTACAGTATGCAAATCACTGTTTCTACATAATAAATCCTGCAAATCTATTGGGGACATATTGACTATTGGACTATTGGACTATATAATCATGACTTTATCGTGATTTTGGTCTTGCCTTAAAAGAGCACTGCATGCAGCTGAGGTTCCTCACCTTCACATTTTCAGTCTTGGTTTCAACTAGACTCTGCAATTAATTGTGAAATAATGGGGGTAGGAGTGATTTTCTACTTGAGCAAGTCAAAAGTTCAAGATTTAATCCTGCTTATTTATATATTCATTATGTCCTATCTAGATGGAAAAAAAAAAAAATTAGCAGCTTAGTTGTAGGAAAAACATCTGTGCAAATGTACTGGTAGAAATCAAATAGTCTCCTAGTCCAATACTCTGTTTATAAAACTGTTTACAAAAAACTGGCTACATGCTTGGGAAGCATGAGAACAGGACACGTGTATATTTTCCTTAAAGTCCCTTGCACACCAACCATTTTCAGCTCAGAATGTTTTGGACTTTCCTAGACATCACAGTTTGTTTATTTAGTATCTTTCAATGGATCTCTTGTACAGAGCTTGTCCTGTTCCTTCCTGCTGCACAGGTAGTTGCACCTCCTGCAAGAACCAATGCTCCCTTTGGCTTGCTATGAGCCCTGACCCTATTTGCTTTATTTGATGTTTCCTATACCACCTTTTGAAGATGCTCTGGACAGCTGATCTCTCTCAAGTCACTTCTGATAGATGACTGCCTTTAATGTCTCAACACCTGGATCCTCCAGGAGCATTTGGTCCACATCAAGCTGACACTGCCTATGGCTATTTGAGAGGAATGTGGTTGCCCACATGCAGTGTTCTGCCATCAAAGGCCATGCTTATCTCGGGAGAGTTACTTGAGAGAAGATGGACAGAAGTGGGTTAGTCCATGAGGAAGCCTCTGCTGCAGAACTGGCCTGTTTGTGCACAGCAGGTCTCTCAGTGACATCCAAAATCATCAAGCCAAGAGCACAAGCACAATGAGACTGTCCTACACCCTGAACCTGCCCAAAGCCACAGGACTTGCTGCTGAGGAGAGCAATTGGCCAAGGGCATACCACAGCTCATTAGGAACGTGTTTAACCCATGCCTGGACACAGGGCTAGCTGAAAAAAGAGGATTTCCCCAGGATTCCAGTGTATCTCCTGATATGTCTGGTTGGGAAGAAGTATGTTTTGGGAGATGCTTTCAACCCTCTCTGTTGTACGTTTCCTTCTTGGCTTGCTGCTCATCAGCCTGTCCTCACAGGAAATTTCTGCTTTGCTAAAATTAATGCATGGCTGCCTCCAGGCAAATATCTCCAGTTTCCTAGGTATTGGAGGGTTTTTCACTCACATCTCCAATCTAGGCCAAATGAAGGCTGAATCTGCACTCAGACAGGTGTTCTTCTACCCCTTTGAGTTTCCACTCAAAGACAGTCCATTGTGCATAATTTATTTATTTTTTTTCTTTATCTTCTGCCCTTCTCAAGCATCCACCAAAAATGGATCATGATCCGTGCATAATGATCATGCAAGAATACAGAGACTGTGGAGTGGGGAGTAAGAGAATACTCTGCCATTACTTACTACTTATTCTCAACAACGGAGAATACCTCACAGAATGACTCAGTGAACAATTACCTCACATTTCTCATGTGAGCAGCACCAGGGAAAGGCTAGAACAGCAGCAGCCCTTACCTTCCCCTGCCCCCAAAGGCAAACGAACCATTAATGGTGCAGTAAAGCAGGAGAGCAAAGGTGTGTTTGCTGCACAAGGCTGGTCTCATAAAACTGAACTTTGCCCAAGACTGAACAAAACTGTAAGAAAGTTACAGTCGACAATTAAGGACATGTTTTTTATAAGGAAGAGTTATTTATGACCTTCATCTGGAATTTTATAAAGTTTTAATTTTATTACACAACATCCATTCCTTTCATACTTTGGCAGGAGAGATGTCAGGGCATTAGGATAGATGCAATAACCACATTTTTTGTTATGCTTACTTGTTATTGAACTACCTTTTCCTCTTTAAAGTGTTTTATGGTCGAGTTACTCTATTTGCATAATTACTGCCACATCACCAGTCAATCAATTTTATGTGTTTCTCTCCTAAACCAATCTAAAATATGATACGTATATAAAAACATCACCCATGATTATACAGACTTCACATTTATTATTGCTTCAGGTCAAAGATATATGATAAAATCACCCTGTGTTTTTTCCCCTTCCCTTCCCACTTCTTTAATGCACTACTCTGAACACTTCCTTTAGTACTGTTTATCAGCAATTTTATTTTTCTCTGAATGGGAGACAAAAGAAAATAATGGAGCTAGTCAAAACAAAGCAAGTAACTACCACAGGCAGCTATGAGGATTGCTCATTTTTACAAGCATGTGGAATCACAAGCAACTGTACACATTGATAGACTTGTCACACAGATATCTGCAGGAAAGACAAAAGTATTCCTGCTTTCTGGCTAAATTCCAGACTTGAAAATAAGTGGTTCCAATGGAACCTGGGCTCCTGTGACAGCTGAAACTTGGTGGTTCTATTTCACATTTTGGTGAAATATAAAAAACAAGAGAAGATTTAGATGACATGACTGACGTAAGTGTCATGAGAAGCCAAAGTGAACAAATACCTTTCTGCATTTTACATGCCAGTTAGAGTGTTACACAATTTGTTGCTGTTATAAGTTACACTAGCTGAATCAGTCCATGTACAGGGAGAAAATTCAGAGATACTAAAAATCATTTATAATGAGAAGAAATACTTCATTTCTTCATGACAGGAGTTAGCTTCCAGTTATGAATTATCATAGAATAAACAATCTAATATGTTCTTCAAAAATTTTTTGCTGATCCTTGCTAATTTTCCATCCAAGGTACACCACAACGGACTTGACTTTTCATCCTTCTTCCTGTGGACTTACTGATGTAAAAATCACTTCTGAACATTTGAAAGAAAAATGAAAAACTAGCTTGCTTCCTACAAAAAGTAAAATATAACAGTAAGCATACTTATCAAAATTCTCGGCTCCAGAAGATCCCAAACAGAGCCAAAAAATATGTAATATCTCACTTCTGCTGATGACTAATTTATCTTGTTCTCCTCAGTGTCCAAAGTATCAGTGCTATGTTTTTGTGTTTAGATTCAAATTCTAATGGATTGGAGCATAGCAGTCTGAAGTAAATGGCAAAATTCCCACTTATTTTCATGAAACAAGAATTTACATCTGCTTCAAAAAAAGGTTTCTTGGTTCTCACTACCCTGGTCTGGCTGGTGTAATCCTCTGTTTCTATGTGCTCTACTTCAGCTCATTGTTGATTCAAACTCTGCTATAGTGTGCTGCTAGGAAATAATCCAGTGTGCTTTAAACTGGAAAACTCTAGAAGTGACTGGAAGGTGAGCTGATTGCTATTTGTGGTTTTAAAGTGAGTTCTTCATTGCTGACAAAAGTTTTATAGGCAAATAGCGGTTTCTTTCAAGCAGCTTTCATGGCAGCTGTTGACAGCTTCCTTCAGAAAAGCCAAGCCTCAATACTGTACAAATAATGTATTCAGTCTTATCCTGACAGGGACAACATTATCAACAAGCTCCTGTCTTCTGCTTGATAAAAAAAAGCTTAATAAAGCAGTCATTGTAAAAAAACATACCATGACAAAAGCAGCATGCAAGCAAAGACAAGGTAGATCACTTGACTAACTCATACTGGGTGAAAATTTGGGGTAGATGCTTGTAGGTAGATGCTGATTTAGGGATGGACTTGCTTGAGCTAAAGGATTGGACCAGGTGACCTCCAAAGGTCCTGTTGTGGTTTATCCCCAGCCAGCAGCTAAACACCATACAGGTGCTCACTCACTGTCCAGCCATCAGGACAAGAGGGAGGAGAATTGGAAGGGTAAAAGTGAAAAAACTTGTAGGTTGAGATAAAAGAAACTTAACAATATTACTACTACTAATAATATAACAACAATAATAGAAATCATATAATGAAAAGGAAGATAAATTAAATTAAAAAAAAAAAAAAAAAAGAAAAAAATAAACCACAAAAAAGACAAGTCATGCAAATGAAAAACAGCTGCTCACCACCAACCAGCTGAGCAGCCAGCCTCCAAGCAGCTGCCCCTGGTCAACTTTACCCCCAACTCTATAAGTTAAGTATCACACCATACAATTTATGATATCCCTCTGGTCAGCTGTGGTCAGCTGTCCGGGCTGTGTCCTCTCCCAGCTTCTTGTGCATCCCCAGTCCCCTCACTGGTGAGGTGGGGTGAAGAGGAGAAAAGGCCCTAAGGTTGTGTAAGTGCTGCTTGGTAATAACAGAAACATCCCTGAATTACCAACGCCATTTCCAGAACAAATCCAAACTGCAGTCCCCTATTAGCTATCAAGAAGAAAATGAACCCCACCCAAAACCCTTGGTTGCCTCCAACATCTGCCATTCTGTGATTCTGTGATTAATCCAGGAAAAGCCACTACCTTTCCAGTTGAGCCATGTGTTTTTTCCTCTTCTCTAAGCAGTGTTTCTTATCACTTACCAAACCTGCAAGTGTTTCCAGTGGTTTCACAACCCTACCTGGATCCTGACTATGTGCTCACATGGTTGTCCCAGAAAGGCTGGGGTATCATACACCTCTCTGTGCACATATAGCAATAGTCAAACATAACAACTGTGTAATGCGAAGACTAATCTGTCTTGCCAGTCTTTTCCAAGCATAACACAAGTTCCTCTGCTCTGTTGAGCCAGATTCTCTTAGGCTCCAGGGTGCTTTTTTGGAGTACTCTTTCTGGAGGGCTAAGCAAGAAACTGCATCAAGAGGCTGTAACTCTGTACTCAGAGCTGTGGGCTTGGTCTCCTCTGGAGAGAATCCTTGATTCAGGAATTCACTTCCCCCTTCCTGTGAGAAACCCTGGGTTTGTTGACTTTCCCAACACATTGCACAGGCCATCTATTTACTCAGGCTTTTTCTGAACGGGTGGGTTTCATGTGGAGGATCTTTACCATTTCCTTGTGCTTGCATTTCTTTGAAAGACATCCCTTTAAATGCTTACAAGTTTCCAGGCTTAACTACTTGTCCCTTATGAATCCTAAAAACTATATAGATGGACTAAGATTAAAAAAAAAAAAAAATTACTTTCCTCCCCACACAAGCCTCTGTACCAGTTCTTTAGCAATTAAGGGAGGAAACCAGACTTCCTCCTTCTCAGTGATGCCAGACGTGGCTGTCCAGTCCTTGGCAGTGCCGGTGCAGGAAGTGTCCCTCATCCTCAGGCACTCACATCCTTACAGTCTGAGGAGAAGCTGGCAGATGGGTGCAGCAGGGCCAGCCTTACCAAAAGAACAATCTCCTGTGGAGCACTTTAGAGATCAAAAAGGATGTGCTGTTATTAGCTGGGCTTTCCACCAGCTGCAGCAGGACAACAGGGGCCAAGGCAGCACCAATCCTCCTGCCCAGGGAGGGGAGGGAGGAAGGATGAAGGGAGCAGGGAAAGGGAGAGTTTTGGACTGAGTTGATAGCAGAATATTTTTCGAGTTGTAAATCTATTAGATAAACTAATCTCAAGCTTTATGAGATTCCAGATGAAATGCAGGAATATGCCAAGCTTCTCATTTCTATTTCCAAATGTTGAGTTAATTTGGATCCAATCTGAGCCAAATTTCGCCTTAGTGTAAGCAGGTGCAACTCCACTGGATTGAACAGAGTTACACCCATTTACAACAGGGATGGATTTGTCCTGAAGTGATTTAAATAGGGCAGAAAAGAGCACACATGTTTCTAGTGTTTCATCTTTGAACCATGAGATACATAAATTGAAAAAAAAGTGTTCTCAGTCTCCCACACAAATTTGTGGCCCAGTGGAAGGCTTTATTTAAGCAAAAGAGCTTATTATCTTTCCTTCTTTTGTTAATTTGTTGCCACTTTCACCTACTTTCTTTTCTTCCTCATCCTTGCTTTTAATCCTGTCATTAATCCAGTATATTTTTTTGCAAAAGACATACCACAATCGTAAATGAGGATTTTATTTTTGAATTCATGTTACCTAGATGTTATCTCATTTCCTTCAGATTTCAGTCTAATTAGATAATGAGATAATACCTAATTTGTATTTTCACTGCAACTTTTGTGGGCAGAGTGTTTTTCCTGTTCTCTGTATTATTTAAAATAGAAAGCAAACTGTAATATTGGAAAATACACGCCTCCCACCAAAACCAGTGACTGTTACTTGCTTCCCTGCTCATTTAATAGTAAGGCTGAACATAGAAAGCAATCTTACATGTAGAAGATAATAAATGATATATTGATTTGACACCCCTTCTTCTTTTTAGGTCAGATAATGGATATATAACCACAGATAGACCGAAAAACAATATAGATACAACTGTTTCCTTGAAGGGTTTGGGGAAGGAGGAGAGTATCTGTTGACTAATTATCTCCATTTTGAAGTTGTTTTGTCTGTCTCCTGCTTGGGATTTTCTCATCCACAACACACTGGCCACTCACTGAACAGCCTGGCCCTTTGGCTCAGGTGAGAGGCCAGATGGCTGGATGGCTGGATGGCTGGCTGGATGGCTGGATGGCTGGATGGCTGGATGGTTGGATGGCTGGCTGGATGGCTGGATGGCTGGATGGCTGGATGGCTGGATGGTTGGATGGCTGGATGGCTGGATGGCTGGATGGCTGGATGGCTGGATGGCTGGATGGCTGGATGGCAGGACAGCAAGTGCTGCCCAAAGTGTGCAGAAGGGCCTCAGATCCATCATGGTTCTCATAGATCCAGCATCAGCTCTAGGGGGCAGCTCTGGCTGCCTCTGGAGATCAGTCAGCTGGCTTTTATTCTCCAACCCAGATATTCAGAGCTCACAACCTCTGACTCTTGCTCTATGCCCCTTGGGTGCGTGCAGGACGGCTGTGTGTTATCCACTTCCTTCCTCCATTGCCCCTTGCCACAACACAGCCAAGGGAGCCCCACAGCCCCATTAAGGAAGGAAGCCACTAACCTGCTGCCCTCTGCCTTTGTGGGAAACACTCTCTGAGCCTTAAATGGCTTCTTTCGTGCAAGGGGATAATGAAAACAAAAGTCCATGCATTAGGTTGCCTATTTGTGCCCAGTAGCATGTTCTGACCAGAAGGTCAGCTATTATTTGCATGAGTAACCATTTTTCCCATTTCAGCGTGTCTGTGAGGAGCACAAAAATGTTCAGCATCACAGCCAGGGTGGCAGCAGATCCCTCCCTGCCAGTCATGTGTGCACCCTGGGACAAACACCCAGGTGCTTCAACAGCAGGACAATTACACCAGGCAAGTCTCCAGTCTTTGCAGTCAGTCAACTGGGCCTGAGCAAAAGATCTGAGTTTACCCAGAGGAAAGAGAAACATGGATGCACTGTCCCATGGGGATAGAAGGCTGTGTGAACTGAGACACTTTCTCTGCTCTGAGCTCGCCTGTGGCTGACCCAGGCACTGCAAGCCTGGCCACTGGCACTAAGGCTGGCCACTCCAGTCCTTCCCACTCCTCCAGACAGCACAGCTGTCCAGTGATCTGGCTGGGTGAGAGCCAAATATCCTCAGAGCTTTCAGAGGACACTCACTATTAAGCAGTGAATCCTTAACACCTAGGAAAATATGAACCTTCACAAAGATGCATATGAGAACATCTTGTGGGCATTCCCATATGACAAGATACTCTGTTCACACTGTAAATCCAGTGATTTATTCTCCTTAAATTTCAAGTGATCCAGACAAAGCAATATAGATAAAGGTTTCAGTGTCCCTGAACTCACAGCAGCCTTTTTATCAACAATAGCAGCTTTGGCTGCAGAAAGTACTTTAGGTTCAGGCCTGGAGGATGTTAAGCCTCATCTTGCACTTCCCCTTCAGCCATCCCTTTTGTTACTCAGGTTAATATTCTTGGCTAGAGCAGCCCATGCTGAAGGAAAAGGAACAAACATTCAGTCTTTTAAATCATCAGCCCTACAGTTGCTTTTTCTCTACTGCAGCAAAAAATTTACCTAGTCTGTGTTCAACATAGGACTTAAAAGGATTACTATCTCAGGCATAAATGGATCAATATTCTCTTGGACATCAGTAAGACAAATATGTGCAAAGGCCATATCAAAACAGTGGTTAAAATGAAGAAAGATAGAAACAAACCTCAATAATTATATGATTTCTAGGTTTTCTTACTGTAAATTTATTACATTTGAAATAATAAAAAACTTGCAAGGGGCTGGTCAGGTATTCAGAACATTATATTTATCTGCTATCAAACTCCTTCAGGCTAAGTTTTCTTTAGAGGGTTAGTTGTTGGTTTTTGGGTTTGGTGGGTTTTTGGGGGGTTTTTGTTGTTTTTTTTGGTGTTTTTTTTTTTTTTTTTTTTTTTTTTTTCTGCTGAGTAGTACATAGAGACCTCAGCTACATCATTATTTGAAGGATAATATAAGTGATGGTAAGTCCTTCCCACTTGGAATGCTAAAATGGATTTGACAGGCAATGGTCCAGGCTCACTTCCATCTGTGACACGCTCAAATGATTCATCATCTTGAACATGAAAGTAACTTGATGATGTTATGACTTACCCCTAGATAAGACAGCCAGTTCATCTGAAAGCAATTGCTCCAACTGACTGTCATGCAGATGCTTTAACAGTGACACTGAGAATTTGCTTACGCATTTTAATATTTTTTTGTGTGAGTTTTACAGGCAGTGGGATCTCAGACCTGGGCAGGATGCTGGTGTGGAAGAGCATACAGTGTCTGCAACACTACCACAAAACATCCTTGGTTAAGTAACTAGCCTTACTGCTCCATTTATTTTTCAGCCAATAAAGCTCAGTAATGCCCAGCTTCCATTGATTTTGGATAAGTTAAATAATATAATTTCTTATCAAGTTGTAGTTTCCATTTCTATTAATTCTTCTAGGAAGCTCAGTAGAATAAATTAACAGTCTGACAAACCTTGATTCCTACCTGCAACTCAGTACTTCAGCAACCCTGCTTTGGCCAGGATGCTGGGCCAGGCAACCTCCGGACTCCCTTCCACCTGGTATGACTCTGTCAGCCTAAAACATGACTCTCTTAAAATGTATATGTGCTTTTGGCACTATGCAGATCTTTTCTGAAACTTGTGTGGGTTTGGCTTTGCACAGCTATCGGTATTTTTCTAAGTCAGTCACATTAGCCCTCCCCTTCAAAATGTAATCCCATCACCCAATTTTGCTCTTGCAAAGAACTGCTTCCTTTAACATCTTCTAAACAGTTCATGCTTTTGTTTCAGTCACTGCTGCCCCTGTAACTTTGAGGTGAAAGCTTGTCAGCCCTGAAGTTAATATGCACTTGTGTCAGTCAATCAGGTCAACAATGCTGGATTCTCTCAGAGATGTGAGCTTTGGGGTCTCTGTGGTTCTTAGTCAGTATCTACTTAGTGTCTAGTGACTGGGAAGAGACTCGTGGTTTAGGCAGGCAGGGGGCACAGAGTGTCTCCAGAGTATTTAAAAGTCAGTTTTGATACCTACCACTACACACACATGCTGCCTTCTCCTTCATTCCGACCATGCTTTATAGGCAGAGCAATGCTGTCCATTTCCTGTGAACATGTGCAAAGCCTGTGGCTAGATTTTCTCCCTTTAAACTCAGCCAAAAAGAGCAGTTTTCACTTTGCAAGTGTTGTCCAGCTGATGGGCACAGGCAGAACAAGGAATGCCTCCCAAAGCAAAGTGTTTGCTGCAGGCTCTGGGGTATGTGCTAAGAGAGTGATGAATTCCCATTTCCTTTGAGAGAGAACAAGGCAGGCTCTGCTTTTAAAAGTGCTCAGATTTGTTAAATATGTGCACAGATATTCCATTTCCTCATAAATAGATACTGATAAATCAATAGTACACAGGCACCAATTCTGATACTCTGATAGGGCTGCCACAAGAGAAAGAGGAATTTAATCTCATATTTTCTAAGATCTAATCTATCCCATTCCTCTGGTTGCTTTGAAATATCAATTACATCTGACTTAATAAAACTGGAAGACATTTATTACCATCATTAGTGGCTTGGGTTGAAATCAGCTGTGAAACTGTATGCACATTAACTTGCAGAGAACCGAGAAAGCCAAAATCCTGATTTCTGGGAACTGATTTTCTAAATGGCTGCAGAGCTCTCTTACTGGATACTGAGCTACCGACACATATGACTGGCCTGGGCTGTGGGGTTAGAAAAGGCACAAGAGAAATGCTCAGTCCTCTTTCCCAGGCTCTTTCCTGTGTCTCCGCCCTGAGCTGAACCATCTCCCATCTTCCATTGGAGACAGGGAGACTGAAGCTGTCAAGGTGGGATCAATCTTTGTTACTTAAAACTGGGTTATTTATTCTGCAAGCAAGAAGGTAAATTTAAAAGACAGACTAAGATGCTATTTTCATTGTAAGTATAAGTTTATAAAGAAATAACCTGAAAAAGGGAGAACATTAAAAAATCTAATTTTTTCACACCTCTCAAGACACCTAATGAGGCGGAACCATCTGTGAGATCTTAAAAAGAGTATTATTCCATATCATCACTCAGCTGCCAGGTATCATACTTATACATTATCAATGGCTAAAATTCCAGACCACAGTCTTATTGTGGCTGTGCTTCCATCCTTCATAACATTACCCATTAAGTTGCAGTGTCGTTAAACAATGTAGATAGTTAATTATTTTTAGTGAAGCAATGTAACATGGCAATAAAATTTTCAAAAAGAGACCTGTTTTAAAGGTCCATGACCTCATATAAATTGCTAAGTGTCAATAAATATCTTTCAACACAGGTGGAACAATATTTGTATGCTTATGGACAAAGTTATAGAGTTTAGCTTGCTCAAGACCATTAAAGACCGCATGCTTATAGCTGCACAATAAATGTCACCAATGCAACCCATAAAACTATGCCCATTCAGACTTGATTTTTTCTGAAAAAGGGCTGTTGGTTTTGAAAATTGAAAAACATTGTGAAAAAAGAAAGGTTTTCATGTAAAGAAAAATAAAAGGCAATTGCCTTAGTAAAATTTGATTTTCTTTTGATTTCCCTGAAACATAAATCCCGAATCATTGAGCTTTACACTTTCCCAAACAGAAACAACACTGGAATAATCATCTTTCAGTTTTGAACTCCTGGAATTAAGCTATTATGTGACTGCTTACTAAACTATGAACACAGAGGAAATTTCTAACTTAAGTTTTCTCACGTACTAAAATACATCTCTTGGACAGGAATTACTGTTCTGTAAGATACATCTATAGCTGCTACCTGTTGTGCCACCAAGAGAAATGTGAGAGGAAATACATCAAATGCTCTTTCTCAGGGACTTTCCAGCTTCATTTTCTGTTTGGATGCACACCTGCTAGGTGATCGGCATGCCAGGTCTTTACGAATGGAGAACATACGCAGAATTATCTCATTGGTATCCCACATGCAATTTCAAAGCTAAACAATGCATGTCTTTTATATATGATTCATCTCCTAGGAATTCATGCCTTCATGACACCTTTTCTAAAACAGGAAATAAATATGTGTTGCTAAGTTACTTTCATGCTTTGAAAAATCCCACTGCCATTTCTATTTTCCAGGTTGTGTTCTGAAGGCTGTGCTCCCTCACAGGGATTTTTTTTTTCCTTCCATGACAAATACTTGCTCTTTTTACCTTTGTCTTACTTTCTGGTGGAGGTAAAGTCACAGATTCCCTGCATGTTTTGCCTCTTAGACCTGTACCAAATGTACCTCACATTATACCACTTTGCTGGGAAGTGCCTAGAAGATGCAGACAAAAATTCTCCAGGCACAGACAAAACTCCTCTGGGCAGCAAGGCATCAAGCCAGTACTGGTGACCTTATACCTCTTGCTGGAGCACTCTCTCAAGAACATGTCAATGTCTGGGCTGGGACACTTGATGCTCTAGCCAAGGCCAATGCTTTTGCCTAGCAGCTGAAGTAATCTGCTTCTCAAGGATCTACTCCCCCAGCTTTCCATCTTCAATTTGATTGCACATAAACTTTATACACTGTGCAGTTTATACAGAGTTACTTCCCATCTGTATCTCTTAAGAGCAGCTGTATTAAGGTTAACTAGCTTAGGAGTCATAAATAGGAATGGCTAATGTGATTGTACAAGCTTCCCCCCAGATCCTGGTCAATATTGTTACTCCGACCTGTAATGCACTCTCCCTGCAATTCCAGTACTGGGCGTCTCTTAAGCAAATACAGCTAATCACTTCAACAGGTTGCTGACTTTTATGAATTGAATTGCATAGCAAATAGCTGTGACAGTGTGTACAACATTGCCAGACAAGAAAACAACATCATTATGTAGGGAAGAATGTTCCCTGGCTCAAGAGAAGAGAGAAAAATATGTTTTATACTATTCTTATAAAAGAAGGGTGTTACTTGGGGTTGATACCTGAGGGAGAGGGTGTGGGGGTGTGGGACAGAAGTTTTAGTTGGGTTTTTCTTTGGCATGTATCTGGGAAGCTGGTATTGAAATGGTAGGTCAGATACACAGAATGTACATACACACATTCTGTCTCTCCGTTTTCCAGAACGGGGACTTGATGCTGAATAATGTGTGATGGTGCAGTTAGGCGAAGGCAGATAAGAAGCAAATCATGCAAGGTACTCAGCCACCTCTGCAGGGACAGAGATGAGACTACTCTGAAAAAAACAAATGCATGCTGAGACAGTGATTTCATCCCAGGACCCACATACATTTCAGCTGCCTCCTCCTCACATTAGCTTCCTCCACTTCTGAGCCTCGCAGGCTCAGGGTGCCTCTGGCCCTCAACACCCTGGTACCCCAGACAGGCTTTAACAGCCAAGATAATTACCCCAGTAAATGAAACATCTTATTTCATCGATTCTACCTTTGGTAATCTTCTCTACTTCCACTTTCCACCTCTTGCCCCGATTAATTTCAGTGACTTCAATTTTGTCACACCTAAAATACATTTGGCCACATCTTTCTTGCAAGGTGCAGACTGAATTCACATTATAATGATTTAATTTTCTGAAGGTTTTGACATAATTAGCCAGGCAAGCCAGCTAAGCTGTAGATTCCTTCATGCTGTACATTCAAAGAGCATTCAGAGCAGTTGGAATACTCTGGAAATAATTTCCCTGCAATTTTCAGCAATCTAATACAAATTCTTGGTGAGACGGCACATTAGTCACATATTACACAACATGTCTGTCTCTAACAACTTATAGCAAATTTTAGCCGTACTAAAAATAGTAGTTACAGCCCTCATTAATTATAAGGATGTTGGATAGTAAATTGCTACAAAAAGCTTTCATGCCAGGAACTGCAGCTCCCATGTTTGTATTTGATGTCTATATTATGAGACAAATAATATTTCCTCTTCCAAAACCACACACTCTGGCCAGAATATCTGGCAAAACTCCCCTGAAGAAAATAGGAGACAGACCTTAGGGGATGCAAAGCTCCAGGGCTTGCCCCTGGTTTTGTGTCACTGGCTTTAGGAAGCTCACGTAGCCGGATGTCTAGGGTTGCTGGTGGCCTTTGAAAGAAAGATCCTGATAATGCTGTAGAGAGCATGACTCTGCAGTGAATCCATTGCTTTCAGGAGGTTATTTTCAGCTTGTGGGACAAAGATCATTATAATTGGCAGCACTGCCGTGAGGTTAAACCAGCAATCTTCAGGAGAATTGTGCTTGGAAATTTGTTTGCATCCAGTGGGAACACAGACAAGTGTTGAGAGGGATGATAGCTAGTTTACAGAAAAGTGACTGGTGTGAAAAAAGTTATATGAGAACAACAATCACATTCCTAGAATTAAAGTTACATATCCAGAGCAGCCTAAACTGACTTAAGACAGACCTCGGCCACCTTGTTTCCTCACAGGTTGGAAAACAAATCGAGTCAATACTATTGGGTTGGTCTAGCTCCATGAAGAAGCTTGGCAGGGAGATGGACAAGCACCTCCTGAGCCTGTGTGAGGCCAAGGCTGGGGCCAGGCAGAAGGGCAGCATATTGCAGTCCTGATGCCCTCCCTGAAGCTGGGGAGGCCTGCCCACCCTTCCACAGCAGTGAAGTGTCTCGGGCAGATGGCAGCACAAATCCCTCATCAAATATACCCAGGGTAAAGTCCAGCAGCAGACAAACAGAAGGGGATCCTTTTCCTTCTGTAGAAACTCAGAATGAGATGGTGGTACTTGTTTCCCCCAGGACGTAATGAATGGATGAATTGTACAGGTCTGGGGAGGGGTTAGAGAAATTCCATGCTGTTCCCTGAGCAGCAGCCCTTTTGGTGACAGGCCAGGGTATTTCTGGTGGGATAGCTCAGACACTGCCCTGCTCATTGACACCTCCTTATTCATTCTTAACTGATGGCTCAGTCAAGTAAATTGCACACAAAAATTCAGTGGCTCCTTTTTCTGCTTAATTCAGCTTCTTCCTATATCTCATGACACAGGAGTTTTCGGAGATGAGTAGGGTTCCCCTGCAGCAGTAATATACAAAAAACACCAAACCCTAACCTAATATCATTACATACAATTTCCTTGCTAAAATACTATAGTATATGCTGGTATAATAAAGCACCCTGTGCTTTATTGTGGTCGAGAGCCAAATCCCAAAACTCTCTCGCTGTATTCTTTGTCTGAGATTTGATGGATTTTTCTCAATGTATTGGGGATTTTGTTTTTGTTTGGTTTTGTCACCTAAGTATAGTAGTTACAGAATGCAGAATTTATTTCCATTATTTCCTTTACCTTTTAAAAATTTCCTTTGAGAAGGCCAATAAAATCAAAACTCTTCTCAGGAAACCTATCTTTTTTTCTTCAAAACTCAGAGGTCTCCTGTATTAGAACAGGCTAAGAATTTGCAAAACACGACCTCAGACATTTTCTTCATCAAAAGTAGTCAGAAGGCACAGCTCTGTGTCAACATGTGGTGCAGAAAATGCTGTAACACTCCAAAGCCCACATCACATAAACCTCTCAGTTAATTGCCAATATCTGCTGGGACATCAGAGCAACAGGACACATTCATGGGACATCCAAACCTGCCTCATCAGTTTTGAACTCTTCCATCCCCCAACTCTTTTAAATGCCAGGAGCCAGTTGAGAGTTGGGCACTGTGAAGTTTTCCAGCAGCAAGCGCAGCTCAGCTCCTCCTGCTCCTTACCTGGGCACAGGGAACATTCCCAGACTCACTCCAGCGGCGGCAACTGTGAGTAGAGTAGCTTTGAGGAGAGTTCCTCAAAAACACTCACTCAAGGACCACTTTGGCTCCTGGGTCCCCTGCTGCATCAGCAACTGAGGAGCATTGCAAAATCACTGCAGAATGAAGGCAAAGGATCTGGTGAAATCTCTCAGATCTGGGCCTTGCAAATAGGCAGGGCACAGCAGCCAGCAGGAGGGCTAGGTCCTGTCCTCCTGCAGCATCACACTTCATTAGGTGGGTGCCACCAGCATTAAAAGCAGGGAGTATATGATGAAGGAGCTTCCAGGCTTCTTGAAAAACACTTCCCTGAAGAAACTGACTGCTCCTGAGGGGCAGCAAACAGGTGTTTGCTTTCTCTTTTCTGCAGCCTGGTACCAGCATCCTGGATAGCACATGGGAAGCTTCTTCCCTTTTTTGTTCTTCCAAGACTGACCAGATTAGTCTCCTTATCCAACATGCTGAACAAAAGTAATTTGTTTAACAATTCTTGGGGCCAGCATTTACTCATCCCTAAGCTGTTAACCATGACCTTACTGGATCTGCATCCCGACCTGAGAGCCCTGCACAGGCTGGTAACAATTGCAAATCATGTTGTTAGAACTTCTTCACAATTATAGCTATTTTCATGCTTTCTGTGCTTTCTGTCACTGTCACAGGACTTAAGTGCACTCTTTCCTGGTTCTGCCTTGGACACAAGGTGCCTTAAATTTTTAAACATAGGAATCAAATAAGCTGTAATCTGAAAAAGGAATATAAGTGTTCCCCCTTTCACTAAGGGAAGATAGCTTAGTGATCCTTGGTGAAAATGTCCCTTCTGACATGGCCCTACCCGTTTTTGTGCAGTAATGAGCCATTTTTCTTCCCAGATGAGCAGAGCAGGGAGGGTACTAAAGAGGCAAGTCACCAGAAGAATGTAGAGAAGTCCCCAAAGAGCTGTGGCCTGGAAATTAGGCAGAAGATATCTTGTAGCATTGTTTGTGTGGCTGCTGGGTTTCCCCTCACTGCAGGGCTTGTGGAGGCTTTTCATTTTGCAAAAATCAGCATGGAGCATCTGCGGTAGTGGCCATACCTTTTAGTAATCCCTGAAATAAAAAAGCTCCATGGAATCTGTTTATGTTGACTCTTTAGCTAACAGAAATAATGAATTGTGATTCATTTATATCCTTGTCATAAGATGACCACTGCCTTTTCCCAGACAGCAAGTTATAAAAGAGTCATTCAGCAATTCGTTGGCATTTAGCAGAGCAAAGTAAGCCAGTTCCAAGTTGATGATGTTAAACTATCACTGAAATGAGATTAAAATCATTATGGCTGAGACATTGCCAAGTCATGTTGTTAAACTGAAGGGGCATCTCCAAAATAAACAGAGAGATCTCAAGCTTTTAAGCCCGAAATTGTGAGATGGAATACATGTACTCAGCTGCTAGAGACTCATAACTGAAGAGCTGCAGGCACCCAGCTTCAACAGGTCCCTGTGGGGGTAGCAGCACCTTATCACTGACCCTAAGGCAGATATCTAAACTCCCTGGGTGGCAGGGAGGTGGTGGATTAAGTTTTGGATGCACCTTGTGGAAGTGCTTTCTGCCCACAGGGCATCTTCTAGGCTGTCATGGAGGGATTTCTGGACTGCACTTCGGAAGTATATCCCTCATGATATGTTCAGTTTTAACCCCTAATTCTGCATTCTGTGTTCTGTCACTACCACTCATTACATGTATTTGTGGGCACCCAGGTCTGGGTGTTTGCCAAGGTTTCCTAATTGCATTGATTGAATGCTATCCCATGAATGGATGTTCTTAAAAAAACTTCATTTGGTGAGGTTTGTATCTCTCCTTTACTGACTTTTTGTAAATGATCTCCTGGCAGGCAAAACAACACTTTGTAAGCCCATATTGCAGTTCATTCACACTGCAGTTCACATGTTATCCCAATGAGCCCTTGGGGGTTATGAAAACCACTGGAGTAGAATGCTGGGAAACTGTCCTTTATTCACTGTTAACTTCAGCCAGGGCCGGGCCGTTGGAGAGGCTGGAGACAAGTCTTGTGACATGTGCAGAACATTCCCTGCTGCTTGCTGGAAGAAATCTGCTCTTACTAGAAGGACTAAGGATTCCTGACTGATGGAAGAACATGACTCTGCTCTCTGCTGAACTTTCAGCAATTCAACTGGTCTGCTCTAGAGTCAAAAATAACTGTTTTAAAAGAGCTCATAGACATACAGTTCTTATTATCACCTTATGCTACATCAGGAACTGTGGACTAACTTTCTGCCTTACTTTGTCCTCTTCAATCCTGATTTCCCTGAGAAACTAAGGGACTTATGGTGCCTGTTTCCATTTGCCCCATCTATCAGACTTTTGTCAGTTAAAACAATTTAAAGCTATTAATATTTCTGCTTTTGCCATAAGAAACAGCTTACTTCATGGGCTCATTCATGGAAACTAAATTAATTTTAAAGGATAATAATGGCAGATAGAGTGTGTGTTATTTTTATTGAAGGAAAGATGTCAGATTCTAGGCTTACTTGTGGTGCTTACATTTGAGCTGAGCCTGGGCCACAGCCACTGTATGCTGGTGAGGTTCCTCTGATGCAATGCCAGTTTTTCCCCAAGGGAAATTTGTTCCTCTTTTTAGGTAGGAGCATCTGCCTAGTGTGCTATTTATAATATATTTCTTTCACAGAATGTAATTTAGAGCTACATTGCATTCAGAAGTGAAATGAATGAAATTAATATATTTCTGAAAATATTTTAAATTATTTGGAAATGATAAAACTGTGAGTAGAAGGATCTTTGAATACATTAATGAAATTAAGTTGGCATAATTACGACCACGTAAAAATTCACTGGTTTCAGTGGCATTCTGGTTTCAGTGGCATTTAGACTTTGATATTGATATTGGTGTAAGCAAGAACAGAAGTTTTCCAAAGTTTGTAAGGACACCATGCATAAAACTTAATGCTTTTCAGACATTGTAGTTACATATACTGGCCTGAATTCTTCTCTTATAATGGCCAAGCCATTAAAAGGAGACCTTTCCTACCCCTCTAGCATGTAGCAGCATTAATAAATCAAGTGATTTCTTGCTGGCCAATGTTGGCCTGAAAAAACAAAAGTGTGTGATATGCAGGTTATATTGTGATCTTCTTTACACTAATAATATGCTTCTTTATATTGCATGTGTATTAGTTGTTTAAAGACATCATAAAATTAATATCCTTTTAGAAGACAACTTATGGTTGAAAAAATGTAGCAATAGCCGTGCATGTAATATGGTTTAACAATCTTAAATATTCCAGACAGGAAAAGTTTTTTGTCAAAGTCTCTGACAGTTTAAACTTTAAAGCTTCAGCAAAACTTTTAAACTTTTAAACTTTGAACCTGTTTGAACTTCATTTGATTTATGAATTATTAAATGTACCACTGAAATTCACGGTCTTTATTTTCATCTAGTAAAGATTTTTGTTTAAAAGCTACAGATGAAGAGTGGGAACTAAGGAAATGCAGCCTGAGGAGATTATGGCCCTGTTTTATCAGAACAGCATTCCTCTCAGCTGTATAAAACAAAACCCCAGTAAAATATTTAGAAGTGGGAGAGATAAAGGGCTGAAATTGGTATATACAAAAGGGTGGGGAAAATGAATGCTAAACTGGAAAGCTGGATTAGGCAAGATTTGGAAAATGAGATGCCTCTAAATTAATTATTTAACTCTTCCTTCACGTCCTGATCCATTTTTCTATGTCAGGATTAAGAGAAGGGCAGCACCAGGTTAACAGTGTCTTTAACATGAAGTTGAGGGCAGTGGGAAGGAGGAAGGCATTACTTTAGCGCATTGCTCTGGAGGAAACAAATCTCTGGAAAGGGAAATGCCCTGAATGGCTCCCAGAGTCCCACGCTGGAGTGCTGGCTGTAATTTATGGCTGACAGGGAACCTACCTAAATCACAGCCCTGACACCATATAGGTACAAATGGAGAAGGTAAGTGGTCGGCGCCTCTGCCGTAGCAGCATTCACACGCTGTTAACCACAACTCCCAGGTCTCATCCCAGCATGTTCTGGCCACTGCAGGAGGATCTTTCCAAAAACCTTTTGGAAAGGCTGCCCTGGAAGAGGCACCCAGGGAGCGTGGCGGCAGTCTGTGCACAGGCGGCGGGTATTTATAGCCTGTGTCTGAATGAGCCTGTACAGATGCAGTTTATCTGGGAGTGTTAGATACTGTCTGCATGCTGATGATCCCTCGCTAGCAGGATAAAAGGAGAAATAAATAGAAGGCAAACCTGCCCATTTGCAAAAGTCTGTGTTTTTTGGGCTGCTTTTGGGTATCCTTAACAGGGCCAGCTAAGTTCCCCAAGGAAGACACACATGTCCCTGCCAGGAGCAGAGCTGAGCTGGATAACTGTGTGGGAAGGGGGCAGGAGAGCAGCAGGGGCTGTCCTGCTCTCTTCTGCTGGGGTACAGTACCGGTGTCTTTGGGAAGCAAGTGTTCATTCTGGGAAGCATGGGTTGCTCCAGCCCTCCTGTACATCTTCCAGCAAGTGTTGTCACAGGGCAGTCACATTAATAGGGCCAAAGATAAAAGGGATAAAGCATACAGGGAAAACTGAATGAAACTGGAGCTGCACGAGTGCTGTAATACCCAAACTTGGCAAACATGTAATGTCAACAACGTAAGTTACAACTGAGCTTCTGAACCTGCAGTGAAAGAAATAGAAGACAAAGATAAAAATGGGGAAAAACTGGGGAAGAAGGAGGGCAGAAACAAGGTATTCCTCAGCTTTGCATGCAGCCATTACAATAATCCAAGCAGCATCCAGCATCAGATTACGTGCTGAAAACAAGGTCTTAAATGGGAGAGAAATACGTGAGTATTTTTCTTTAATAAGCAGCTTTTTGTCTGTTTGTTTCCTTATAGCTCATTCAGAATGATGTCTTCTTACATGAGAAAAACTACAGTGATTTTATCTGCTTTCAAGTGGAGCACAAAATCAAGGCTATTCACCAGTGAGGTGAACAAAACTGGGACACTGCACATGGACAGACACCCTACGATGTGTCTAAGGAAGGGAGAATCAGGAGCTTTGGGATCTGATTTAAATCAAAGCACTTCAATCTATCTCATTTTGAGTGTGCTTTACTGAGGGGTTGCCTTTAAAATAGGACTACTTGACTATTTTTTTTTTACTCGAGTGTATTTACTTAGAAAATCTGAAAAACTTGAAACTTATGGATAAGGAGAATTATGGAGAAATGCAAAGCCCAGCTATGGGGCACTAAATCATAGATAGACAACTGCACCCACAACCACATTATTTCTTTAAGGGCATTCATGAGTATAATGGTTACAATCACAGAACTGGGCATTTGGCACACATTTGCTGACATTTCCTAAGGACAAAAATAATAGTGCCATTATTTTGCAGTGCCAGATGAGTTTGCTCTTTTGTCCCAAGCCAGAGTCTAGAGGTTTTTTCTTAGCAAATATGTGCAGAGGCACAGGCTCAGGTAAATCAGAAAGTACTGGATGCCCTACAAAAGGTGTAGTGATTGCATCCCCTAAACAATTGAAACTCAGCACCCCATGACTCTGTGGTGTTTCAGAACTGAGCCACCCTATGTGCTTAGCAGTCTTCAGCAATATTATTTTAAAAAATAATGCAGGCTTGAACGCTGAGGACAGTTTCTTGACTTCAGAGAAAATAAAACTATTCAGCCATATCCCAAGACCCAGGTGAATTGGGCAATGCTTGTTTCCCTCAATAGCTATTTTCACAGCTGCATGCACCTGGCCATGCCAGGGGACTGACTGGTACAGTATGGCAAGATCCTCTGTGGCCATTTGTTCCAGCACATTTCTCTTGTCCTAAGGGATGCACCAAGACAATAGTAATTCAAGATAGAGGCTGGGTTTAAAATATGTGTTTTCTGTAGAAGCTGAGAAAGAGAAAATTAAATAATGCCTGGCTCCAAAGCGCAGGAGATTGGCAACCTTCTCACCTCTCAGTGTGAAAAAGCAGCTATCTCACATGCAAAATGCATTTGCAAGAGCAATACAACACTATGATGCATTCTGTGAGCAGATTCAGATAAGGCTTGGGTATAAACACATCCCCTCTAGTCCCCAGCTGCTCTGGGATCAATTTCTCTACCAGCAATATAATTCCAAAGGTGGGCCTGTGAACTAGCATCAGAGGCTTACAGACTGATCAACGCTACCTTAGGTGTGTAGGGTTCGGCAGTTCCATTGCCAAGGAGGAATGGTAAACTCCACACAGTTTTATCCATAGTGCTATTTAAAAATAAATAACATTGTCACTTTGGTTTCCCTGCAGCCTCTCTCTGTTTTGGGCACAGTCTGAAACTTCCTTTGGTTCCCTGACCCAGCCAGGGGCTTTGAATCAGCTCTGAGAGAAATAAGTGTGTCCAGAGCAACCTTGTCTGTTGCTAAAAGCAAGCCTGTACTTCAGGAAACACTGGACTGGAAAATTAAAACAATAAAAGGAAAAGAGAAAGAAAGAAAGAAAGAAAGAAAGAAAGAAAGAAAGAAAGAAAGAAAGAAAGAAAGAAAGAAAGAAAGAAAGAAAGAAAGAAAGAAAGAAAGAAAGAAAGGCTTTTCTCTGAGGATTTTCTGTAAAATCTGTGGCAAAACCGAAGGAAACTGTGTACATCACAGGCATTTAAAAGAAATACTTAACAGTGGAATTTATGACTCAGAGAAATGCATTTTAATAGTTCTTCCCCAGCACAAAGACAGAGGAAAACACACAATTGGGGCAGGTAGAGAATGGCTGCTGCTGGGCTCTGGCATCCCCCTTGAGCTGCAGCAGAAACATGGATAGCAGGGATCAGACAACACTGCAACAACTTGGAACCAGCAAGGCTGAAAGACTCTGACAATGTGAAAATTTGACTCATAAATTCCATTTTTTTTAAACTCTGAAACCTTTCACCCTCTGTTTCCTTTGCCTTTTATGACTGCATAAGGTCTTCTAGGGATCCCTTCCCGTATTTCTTGCTCAAGGAAGTTGGCACCCACTGGGACGTGCCCCCAGCAAAGGTGATCTAATGCACCCATGGGCACACAGAAGGATGAAAGGACGGCATAGAAAAGCAAAGGGACCAGTGGCACCCAGGACTCCCGGTTCCCAGCGTGCTTCAGGCACCCCACCCAGNTGTAGTGCTTGGCAAACAGCGGCGGCGGCGCGGCACATCCCGGCCCGGCCCGGCGGTGGGAGGGAGAGAGGGAGGGAGGAAGGTGGGTGCCGGCCCCCCGCGTCCCTCCGCGGCCCCGGAGCCCCCCCGAAGCCTGGCGTGGGCGTGCGCCTCCCCCAAGTGTGTGTTTTGGATGAGGCGGCGCATCAGCTGCCTGGTATCAGCGCGGCGGCTCCGGCGGGGCGGGATGGAGGCTGAGCAGAGCCAGGCTCGGGAGGGTCAAGTACAGGTTGCTGCGCAGGAAAGAGCCGGGGGAGGG
>WEIU01000054.1:114405-150321 GCA_013389925.1 Aegithalos caudatus | reverse complement strand
ACTAAAAAGAGTTTTTTTTTTTTTTTTTTTTTTCCCTACTCCCCCTCCCCCCAGAAGGGGATGTTGGGACTATTCCATCAGTGTGGTATGTCTGTGTAAACATCATTAGCTCCTATGAGCTGACACGCTGGAGATTTTCATTTCTTCTTACAAATCGCTCCCTTCCACAATAAAAATACCATGCATATTGGCTGGATGTGTTCGGAGGGAAGATGGAGATGTTTATTCTCCTTTGATCTCTCACAAAGCAAAGAGCCTTGGCAGAGGAATAGCACTGGAGACGGGAGAGGGTGCGGGTCTCCCGGAGGGCACTGGGCAGCCTTGGGGTGCGGAGTGAGGGCAGGTCCGATTGCCTCGCCGCGGGCACAGTGGGATGAGCCAGTGCCATCCCAAATCCTGCTGGCCCAGTCAGGCCCTGGCGTTCTGCAGGCCTCTCCAGAGGAGCACTGATGCTCTCAGTGAGGCAAGGCTGTTCGCAAAAAGACTCATCTCCAGAGAACATCTGGAAGAAAATCGCCTTTTAAAAATTTTATTTTATTTATTTTTAATTTTTTTATTTTCCTCTTAAATTCTCTGGGGTGTCCAGCTGCCAGTGGGGTTACTCCACGCAGGGAGCTCTGCACGCGCTGGGCTTGGCTGGGCTCCGCAGAGCAGAGCCTCGTAGAGCCCAGCAGAGCCGAGCCAAGTGTGCTATCTCCCTTGATCCACTCCTTATCTTCGGGAGCAGTTGTAGCAAGCAGGGAGCTCCAGCAGAGAAGCTTCCCTCATCCACTTCCCCCTTCTGTCTGTTTGCCCTGGCAGAAAAGCAGCACTTCAGTAACCAACAGATGTCCACACCCTTCTTCTTCCGAAGCCCTCTTCATTTCCTTGCCTTGATGCCTTGGTAGGTATTAATTGCTTCCCTCTCCTTAGTCATATTGGGGTGGGAGGGAAGCAAACTTGGTGGGATATTCTCTGTGTAGCAACAATAGAATCCATGATGTACTTGCAGCTGATTTTAGTGTTACAGATTACAGATTTTTAGGTACTTCTTTTTTTACACAAAATATGAAAATGAGCAATGTTAAGGGCACAGAAGTCTGAGAGAGCCAGGCCTTCCAGAAGCAGAGTCTGAGATGTGTTGGGCTCGTTCCTCGAGCTGTGCTTTGCCTGGCTCACCAGGAGAAGGCAGCAATCTCCGCACAGCATGCGGGAGTCCTCCCAAGCCTTTGTGGTGAGACTTCAGCCAGTTTTGCTAAGTCCTACGTCCCAAAGGCAGTTTTGATCCAGAGATCCACCCAGATCCCAGACTTCCCAGGCTTTCTCTTCTTGCTTTTGGTAATGTTTGCTTTTGCCTCTTTCTAGTGGTGTGTGTGTACTGAGCCACATGAACTGCCATAGCCTGAATGGTTAAGGCTGTTCACAGAGGCCAAGAGTATGGATGCTGATCCGGACTCTGCTGCTCCCACCTGACGCCCCTGTGTGAGCGGGCAGCACAGAGTGGTGCCGGCTCAGTCGCTAACACAAAGCTGGCAGACTCCAAATGTCAGCCTCTTTCCCTCCACACGGCTGATCCCCCTCCAAGAGCACGGATGGTGAGTGCTCCAGTGCAAATCTATTAGTCAGACTGCACTGGGTAATCTTTCCTATTTGTCCTATGGCATTTTCTTTTCATACCTCAAACCTCCTGTTCGTAAATCTCTGGGATGAGGCTGTGGGCACAAACCCCCTTGTTCCCTTGTTCCCTGTCCAGTCCCCCCAGTTCATCAGCTCAGTAGCTGGGTAGGGTTGTGTCAGAGCATTCAGCTCCTTCCTCCCACACACTTACAGTGATTAATCACTGAGGGCTCAGTGAGGGAGCTTTGTTCAGATGCTGTCTTTTCCCAGACAAACTGAAGTAATTTGTACCAAGAGCAACTCGTGAGAGGTTTTTCACAGGTCTCCACACATACATGGTTGTGTGAAAATGGAAAATCCATGGCTGCAAGATAGCAGGCTGCTACTGCAAAGGAGTTTTGCTTTTGACTCTACCTACGTATCTGGAGTTATTTCATGCCCTTCAGGACCTCCATTTTAGAGAGTCAGCTGGCTAACTAAGGACAGCATTTTGCTTAATAAGTGTCAAAAGTCAGAACTGAAATGGAGTTATCACTTTTCCAGTGTCTGAGAATCTAGCCCTCATTCTTTGAATACATTTATGAGCCATGTGATTGCAGTCGCAGGACCGATAGGCCTGGAGCCCAAATCATGACCAAATAGTGAAGGAGTTAGGAATCCACATTTCTCAGCCAGACATAAAAAGCTGGAGCCTTTCAATCTGCATACAAAAATAAATGATGAAAAAATTCATCAATTAGGCAGAACAAAGTCATGAATTCAAAAGCCTTGTTGAATTCATGTTATTTCTTTTATCCAAATAAGTACAAATTGAGATCTCAAAATGTAGTTCTCTAACCACCCAGGAGGAAATGCCCATTTCCAACTTTGGAAGATCTGTTCTCATGTGGTCAAACTTGTGATTCCTTTGAAGATTTTCCTAGAGGATAAGTGTAGTCATTCCAGCATCCCTAATATGATAATTGGGTAGATAATGCTAAAATGTCTAGGCTGTATGATTTTAAAACATCTGTTTTATAAAACCAGATGGTTTGCTTCCATGGTAGGGCATGGGCTGTGACTTTTCTAACCTGGCTCTTGCACATCCCACTGCTGGTGTCAGACTGCTCAGCCCACTGAGTGATCCCATGGGCTAAATGCCTTTACAGCAGCGATAAGAGGTCAGTTTTTCAGTGCTGGGCATCCATGAATGACATCATGAAGACACAATGTACCCTCATTTTTATCATCAGAGATGCCTGAATATCTAAAAATTATCTTGAGTAAATAAGAAATGTTCATCTTTTTTTTTTTTGTTTGTTTGTTTTTGTTTCTTCATTTATTCAATGTTAATAGCTTAACAAATAGTTAATTAGTAGAAGTCTGAAACAGTAATTTTTTTAACATAGTATTGATGGAAAGGCAATTTTAAATTCACTTATGCTGGCAATCACAGGAAAATAAGACAATATCTAGTTTTTCCTGACTTGGTCTCAGTGAAATAACCTGCAAATCTTTAGGCAGAATAATGAGATCAAATCTTGGATCTGCAGTAGAATCGCATTTGTTAATATTTGTACAGACCAAAGTTTCTTCAAAGCATGCAGAAAATGGTTTTGAATAAAGGCTCTTAAAAAATCTCATAACTCACAAACAGAATTAGCCAGGCCCTCTAGAAAAGTTATTTCAGTGAATTCTTTGCCTGGACATAATCCTCCTCCTCCTCCTCTTCTAGCAGTATTTTTAAAGTGAACAACCACACATTTCTTGGGCTTTAATCTCCAGAGGTTTGAAAAAGAAGTTCACTGAAATAAGTTGTTTTTTTCTCCTCTTAATTTTGTACATTACTGTGAATTCCAATATAATAAACTGTGATTGAAATGGGCTCATCAGGCAGAGCATCTGTCACTTCTGTTCCCTAGGTTAGGAACCACTGGCTGTTTCTCCGAAAGGGTCTCTAGTGTGAACTTTTCAGGCAGTGGAAAGCCTTGTGGGCAGTCTCATTGTGCTGGCCACAAAGCAAATTGTAAAAAACTAAGGAGGTTTTTCCCAAGGCTAGCTATCAGCACATAGCTTATGGAATAACAAAAATCATGGGACAATCAAAAATTAAACCAGAACATTTTAAATGTGATTTTTTTCAAAATTATAAAAACATGAGTCAAATATGAAATCTAATAAATTTTGCATAGCATATGTGAAAAGCTACCAACTCCCATTTGGAGAGCTGCCTTCCAGTGACACATTTCTTCAAATCAATGTTGGTGCAGAGAGACTGTTGTACCATTTCCCCTTCATATTCTTTCATAACCTTTGTGTAGAACTTCAGAAATCATGTAGAAAGACAATGATAGGCTATGCCATACATAACATCATTATATGCAATCAGCACTGTAATAATGGCCTTTTATATTGCTGAAAAAACATCACTGCTTTGTGTGATACTGAGCAGGTATCAAAAGCAAACCTTACCAAGAAAGGTAAGAAGAGAAAAACTGCACTTTTCCACATCTGCCTACGAACATCTCAGGGCAGCAGCTGAGATAATCAAGCAGGAGAAAACCGCATCCATCGTAGCAGGGTGTGCTTTGCAGATCTGGATGAGAGACTTTCTCTGTGTTTCATCCTGCAGATGCACAGCCACTCTGAGTGCTCAGCTGGAAGTGAGAAAGCTTTCTGTTGCAAGCAGATCCCTTGAAATGATCCCACATTGTCCATGCTTGGGAACGCTCTGCAAAGATCGTACCCCACAAATGCTGTTTCCCCCTAAAACATGCATGCGTTCTTCCTCCTACTTACAAAAGTTGCTGAGAAACGTGCTCAGGCATTAACATCAGTTTGACTTTTTGGGGAATTGATGAATTCACTGCTTTGGTGCAATTGCTAAATACAATTTTCTTCATACTGTTTACAAGTTGTCTCACCCCTATGTGACTCTGGTCTGGTGTCAGACTCATCAGGCTCTGAATGGAAATATAAGGTAGTGGTAGCATTGTTGGTGATGACAAAACTCCTGTGCACTTTGAAGGTGGCAAACTGGTTACTTTTATTTTCATTAGCAACATTCGTCAGGGAAATCATTATTTGGGATTGCTGACAGCATTGTCTGAAGTCAGTCCTTTGGGACCCTGTCTGGGTCTTCTACTTTGCAATGTCTGGCAAGACCTAATCACTGGTGCTACAACTTTTGGACACCCCAGATTTCCTCATTAAATGGTGATAAATGGTACTTTTCAGAGCAGGCAGTGCTCAAGCACCTAGAAAACAGCTACTGACTGATAACCTCCGTGTGTGCAGTGATTTGCATGTCCACAACAGCCCCGGGCAGCACTGCACCCGGGCTACTCCAGTCTGAGCGACAGCACTGCTTGAAGAGGTGTGACTTTTGATTTAGCTGCCCGGACAGAAATGGTAAGTTACTCACTGAAACCACTCCTACCCAGACTCCTCTCCAAATTGTTATCTGGACTGCTGGCTGCAAACCCCAGCGCACAAAGCATGGCTTGGTGGTCATCCTCCTTCTTTCTCCCAAGCTCATCAACTTTTTCCCTGTAAAATTTTGCTCACATCTAAGGCTGTTTTTAACATATTGGCTGTTTTAGCATTTTTACTGTTTGAATAGTTTTCACTCCTTCATGGAAATCAGGCAAATGTCATATGCCAGCTATACTCAGAGGTGATCTCTCCTTTGGATCTTCCCTGGCATGGCAAGGTCTGGGCAGCAGAAAGAACCCACAGCCACAGGAGGCAGAAAAATGCCCCAAAACTGTCTCTGGGGCCATTTCCTACTAAACTGAAAGCTCCTCTTGCTGCTTCACAGCGTGGCTCTCCAGGTGCACACAACCTGGCACATTAAAGCAAGCTGGCAAAAAGTGAGGTCTGATGCAAGCACGACAAATCGCTGCTTCTCCGTGTAGTGTGCCAGAACAGTCAGGTGGGAATTTGGACTTCAACTCAGCTTTCACTAGTTTTCAGTGACTTATGGTGATTTTAATGACAGTTTGTTAGATTGGAACTTATATTTTTCCTGGGTTTCATTTCAAGAAGCATGAGAATTGCTCTTTTGAGGAGGACAGATGTGTGTTGTTATAAATGGCACTCAAGGATGCTACATGGCAGCCACTTTTCCTCCCTCCTGCATCAGCTTCCCTCTGTGGTCTCAATGATGGCAACTTAATACTTTAATACTTGTTAAAATATTATTTCCTGGATTGTTCCAAATGTTGTTTCCTGGGAGAAGAAATATTAAATAAATAGAAAATACTTCTTTAAAAAAACAAACAACATTTTCAGGCAAACAAACAGTAAAATTTGCCACATTTGATTATGCAGACAATGGAAAAGGAAACTGATAGAAAATTTTAGACTTCATTTTAAGCAAAAAATTAGTCCTGTAGAAGGGCTGTAAGGTATAAAACAACAGGGTATCTCACACTGTAGTAAGTCCAGGTCCAAGTGGAATTATTTGCAAAGGGTATGAAATGCCTCTGCAGATAGAATGGGGTTTTTTTCACAGCAGAATCAAGGCAATAGTCCTCCATCATTAAGTTTTTCTAAATTCTCACAAACAATTTCTCTGCGAGTACAGCACAACCTTGAGAGCAGTCCTGGAAGAAATCCGAATGTTCAGTTCTCAAAACAAGATTTCAACATGCGTCACTTCCCTCCTTGGATTATTTTGGCCAAGGGTGACAGGATCAACCAGAATTCCAGGTTACAGTTCATTAGTCCATGACAGCTAGATTATCTCTGTCTGCAAGTGGGGAAGTTCTGGCCATACACTTTAGGATCTTTTAAACATTTCCAAGGGTACTTATCTTGATGCAGATTTTTTGTGCCTCTGAATAGGAATAGAAGCAATTAGACCTGAGCTGTAGGTGTAGTCAACTAGTTAAGAAACTGAAAATTTATAAATGACAAATTTGGCTTCTGATGTGAAATTTCAGATGTGCAAAAGACGGTTCTTTCAAGTCAGGCCTCAGAAATACACTGTCAGACAGACCTGGGTTATTTTGTACAATTTGGCTTGGGTTTGTGCCAGGCTAGAGAATCAGGAAAAAAAAAAAAAAAAAAAAAGTGCTTCAAAATCATCCTGAGTTAGTGAAACAAATTATCAAGAGCATGAGTGGTTAGTCACTGGGAATGCTTTACTCTGAGAAATGGTGAGTACTCCATTGATGTCATCAGATCAAGGCTGGATATCTTTCAGGAAGGTTTTGTGTCAGATGAGAAGTTAATGAGCTCAGCTTGTGATTCTTTCTACATCTGAATTTGGAATGGTTGACAAGGAACCTGAAAAAGTGATGACAAAATGTGAAAGCAGGTTGGTGGGTTTCCTTTCTTCGTCTCTCAATGTAATAAAATTATTCTGGGCCCAAGAATGAATTGTGTGTTGCCTGAAGTGTGGCTGAGTCAGTACAGCTCTCCACTTGCTCTCAGCGTTGTATTGACTTAGTAGTGCTGACAGCAGTAAAAAACTCATTTATTGATTGTCAATGAAGTATCATTTGAAAATGCAATCTTCAAACAGAAGAGCAAAAAGATGATTTTACATCATCATCAGTCTGGCTGCCACCACGTGTAGCTGCACTCAACTGATCCAATTGTCTCTTCTGTTGTTCTTAAAGATGTTTTATTTTTAAGGAAATCTGTTCCCATCTTAGAAAAATTAAATAGCATCCTGGAAAAGAAAATGTTGACTCAGAAAAAGACAAGACTGCTGGAATCATCACAGAAAGTAAGTTCTGTCTTTTATTTAACTCTTTCACCCACATTCCCAGGGGAAATGTGTAAAGATGAAAAGCAAAAATACGGAAAATACACAGAAAATTACAAAAAAGTGAAAAGAGAAACAGAAGTGATTTGTGTAATTAAAAAACACGTTGAAATGTATGAAGAAACAATTTTTTACTCCCATTATCCCCAGGCATTATTCTGCAAAAACAAGACAAAAACATTTCAGCCTGTTCTAGCAAGGACTTTTTAGGGCTGACCCCCACACTGAAAGCCAAAGCAGTGTCTGGGGCTCAGATAAGAGACAAGAAGTCCTATTTTGAAGGCAGCCTTTTGCAAAGGATGAATTCTACTGTTCAAATAGATTCATGTGTCCCTATCTAAGATGAGACAGACACTCTAGTGTCATCTCAGCACCAGTGTTATGTCTGAAGATGCTCTTTCTTAGTTTTGGGTGCATATCACCCTGGTGTATATCACCACGTTTATTGTGGGGCCCTCTGGGCTAGGTACAGTACAAACTATATCAACAAGGCAAAGCTTTGCTTGCAGGGTTTTAATGGCCTTTACATTTACACAGTTTTAAATATGCAGACAGCATGGAAGAATGGCATTTGCTCTTGGTGTCATTTTCTGTAACAGCAGGGCAAGTCAGTATCCAATGACAGAATAAAAAGCTGCAGAGTTAGACAATAGGCGACACATGGACTTTGTTTTAGTTGGTATAACTCCAAAACTGTATTCCAGAAGTTTCTGAATTCCTCCAGTCTTAGTGGGTCACACTGACAAATAAGATTGGCACACAGTTAAGAGATATGATTTAGAGTCACACCTCTGTCACCAGGTCTCCAAGTACATCAGTTCTCAAAGGAGGACTAAATTCTTCATTTCCCTGATGCAGACAGTCTGTAAGAGCAAGACAGAACCCTGGGTTTAGTTCCACTGAAAAAAGTGGCCCAGAGCTTTGTGGTCAAAGGCACAGGGCTGCATTGGGCTGTCTGACTTCAGGCAGAGAATCTCACCACATGCACCAGAAGCATTCAGAGTAATACACAACTATCACAGGAGGCCAGGTTTCTAGGGGTGTGTGAAACATATGTCCACTTCAGGGGATATTTCATGTGTCTATTGATTCTAAGGAGGTCTCAGCCTAGTCCTTCTTCACTGCTTTGTAGCACACTGTGAAAGCCCACAGGACTGCTCATGCTTCTTAAATCATGTGTCTTGTGCATGATCTTTGCAAATTCTGCCATCAGCCCTGCCCAGAAGAGCATTACCAGCTAGGTGATTGCCTAAAGCCAACAGCAGGGTTTGTCTTGTCTTCCATTCATTGCCACACATGATTCTACACACTCAAGGGGGCATTTGTGGATGAACTGGATTTGCACAGACCATGTTAATTAATGGGGATGTGGGGAGTTTCTATGTCTGAATGGAGACAAAAACCTCAAAATCTGGGGTTCAGTCATCATTTCATGGATGGAAAATACATTTTAGATTTCAAGTGTAATCTAATACTCTAATGTAGCTTTCAGAACCATGTTAACATAAAGCCCATATGTATGTACTGCTAGGGTAACCTTCTTTATACAGCATTTATGACTGCATCTATATCTTAAACCATGATGGGAAATTATTGACTTTCTCTGTTTCTCATTCCCATCGCTGGACACAAGTGTGGAGATCCCAACTCATTCAAGGGATGTTGCATGAGATCCCAACAGACTCAATGGATGTTACACAAGAGCTACACATTGGAACCACCTCACAGAGGGTTGCACAAAACAAGACCAGGGTGCTGCTTGATCTTAGTCCTCTCCTGAACTAATTTTTCACTTTTTTTTAAATGTTTCTCCTCCCACAGCTTTGCCCTCTTTGCTTTCTGAACTCTTACAGATACTTCAACTTTGCCTTTGGTGCTGAAACTGGGCCCTGATACTATGTGAAAAAGAAGGGGAACCCTCTGAAGGAATAAACTAATTGTAGCACAAGATAAATTAGAAATGCTCTCTGCTATCATTCAGCAAAGCCCTGTGCAGACAGCAAATTTTCACAGCTATTAAAAAAAAAGTGCTATTCAGTGCAACCTTGCCATCTGGCTCCTAGTGCTGGATTCCACTACAGTGTGCTTCTTGAGATTACACTCATCTGCCAGCCTCCCCCTCGCCTCCCAAAGCACTTAGGAAAACTCTTCTGGGAATAGAAAGTGAATTATTTTATTCCAATCACCATGCAGCTAACTATACATGGTAATTAAATGAGGAGACATTCTCCTTCTGCCATTGGAGGCAAAGGTTTTCTTGCTAGTCATAAATAATGAGTGCTCATTGGAAAAATGAAGCTGAATAAATTGGGAAAATTTACTGAATAAACTGGTATATGTTATCACACTGATGGTCAGGCAAAGATAATCAAGTATTAAAACAGAAAACAAGGGTAAACTATTCAAAGCTGAGGCTTCTTACGCTATCTTTGCATCTATGCAGTTGTTCCAAATGAGCACAAGCATCTTTAAGCACAGGAGAGAGAGAGAAGGTTTACCTCTGATTTAAACAGCCATAAAGCCAGCACATTGCAGTGGGAATGATTGTGGTTTGCTGGGAGACCTCACCTCCTATGGACAAGGGAGTAACTTTAATAATCCCAATGGCCTCAGCAAACTTCAGTACAAAAGTTTGCAGGATGAAGCCCTAAGAACTGACAAGGTGTGGAGCTTTCCTGTGCAGTTCCCGTGGTGTGTCTGGGAAATTCCAGCATTCAGGCAGAGGAAAGTGCTCTTCCTTGTACCAAGCACCGCTGCCTTCAGCTGTGGGAGACCTGCAGAATGCAAACCTCCCCAGGGGCACCCACTCACTTGGCAGCTGCCCTCTCCTGTCTGCAGTCCCAGATGACTCATGCTCTCCTCACGCCCTCTCTGCTGCCTCCTCGATACTCCCTCCAGGCCCCAGACGGTTTGCTGAGCTAGAAATTCCCAACAAAACACCACGGTTCACGCAGTTCTGACCCCAAAACTGAAATTCCCACATGGCTCAAGCCCTTCTTTTTTCTGATCTGAAGGTTTAGCTCTCTGATGACTCAAATAAACCCAGTCTGTTTTTAGCATGCATTTAAAAAGCTTTAATTATTTTCATTCACCTGCAGCTCCTGTCTCAATGTCAGGACTGTCAGCTGTAAATGACAAAAAACATCATAATACACATGCTCCTAGCTCCCTTCCACTCTGTAGTCATGATGCTTACTTGAAGAATATAATGAACTTTTAATTTAGTGTTTTGGAGCCTTAGAATAAACCAAAGCTATGCTTCCAGGACCTTAAAAACTCCATCAAGCCCCAAACCAAAGAAACCAAAGATTCTAAAAAATTCCCAGTACTCCTGGATCTTAGCATTTGGTTAACCATTCAGTTAACAGGAAATTGGAAATTTCTCCTTAGTTCAGCTGCTTCCCATTCAAGCTTAAAACTATATCATAATTTGAGATCCCAACTTGAATCTAAAATTTGATGACTCCCCATGGCTTTCTTGGTGGCCTTCCAAAGTTTTCTGGACCTAACATTTCTTATGCATAGCTCCTAATGGAGGAATTCCTCACTGAGTCCTAAATTCTTGCTTGGGTTCTCAGTTGTCTCCAGTTTTTGCTCCTGAGACTGAATTTATCTTATTTCACAAATAGAGGTCTCTACTGGCTTCTGCTCATTGGTTGATTTTCCTCAATAGCTGACACTCCCCCATGGTTTTGTACTCTACTTCCCAATCTGCCAAGTAATATATAACATGCTATTAATAACTCCATACATATGTTTTGATAGACCAGTTCATTGAATATCTTGGTCCTGCTGATGTCACAGATCTGTTGGTTTGTCAGGCAGTCTTGCACTCGCCAAGACCTCAAAGTTTAATGATTACAAGCACATTGGGAGAACTATATATCCTTTAATTATTTTTAAACTCCTCCTTTTCTGAAGGATACAAAATTTTATGAATTTACACCAGCTGAAATTTTGGTCTGTGGCAAAATGAACTTCCCTAGTGTGTCCATCTTGTTAGCTTGGTGTGTTTCTAAGCTCATTTTCAATATCAGACTCAATCACCCTTATCATTCTGAGTCTTCAAAATTAAAAACCACCAATTTTCAAAGCCTGCAGAAGAGAAAGCCCAAGTCTGCTTGATGTATTAGGGCTGGAATTCCTTCTTTTTCAAACAATTTAGCTCCACCAGGCTTTATAGCCCATGGCCTGACCTCAACCACTAGCAGGCCCAGCAAAATGCAATGACATGGAGGGGACCCAGGCTACAGGCAGCAACAAGAACAAAAAGCTAGGGGTGTGACAAGCTCTGGCTCCTGCTGAAGTCCACCCTCACCACTTGTACAGCTGACACTTTTCAGTGTCCCTCAGCTAGCTGTCAGCATTGCTCTTTCCGTGATACCCCTGCCTACATGACAGTGTTGGGGTAGGGCAGGAACCAAGAGCAGAGACTAGACTGCTGATAGTCCAAACTTGGCCTTAGTCTGGTGCCCTATGATTCACTCACACACTATTGTTGCCTATTAATAATATGCTTTTTCCAAGACACAGAAAATGAATTACTCATAGATAAGACACTGAAAATAAAATCTTGTCAGCAATGTATATTTAGAAAGTGACTGTGGGACAAATCCAGGTCAGTCCTCCATTCAATATAGAGTTAACACCTGAAAGGATTTGCTTGCTGCAGAGGACAGTACCCAGGAGTACTCATCACCTTTCCCTCTTGCCATGCACTGGTTATCTGCACCCATGGCTGCACCTTCGTATACAATTCCACAACGTGGAGAAGAAAGCAGAGAGGTGAGATACCAACACTTTTGATGTTCTCCTTCTGACCATGGACAGCAAGTTTCCTGCAGTAAGCCAGGAGTTTCAGAAGTTTACTGATGTTTTCCTGGACTTCTGCTCACCTCTCTTCTTTCTTCCATCGCTCTCATGTTGCTTCTCTCCTCCTCCAGGAGGACAGAAGGAAACATGATTTCTGTATCTTCAGCACATCTACTGAACTGAATTTCCCCAAAGCTTATGTATGGGTTGAATTTCAAAAGCAGCATCTCAGAGGTTGTTTTGTCTTCTCAGAGGACTCTAGAATTTCTATTAGAACCCTTGTCAGGGATCAGAAGTCTATCTTTATCTCAAGGTGGAGAATTTTTCAAATTCACCTCCTCTTTACTAACTTTTGAATCATGCCAAGCTGCATCCAGTATTAAACTGAATTTCGGAAGAGTCTCAGATCTGCCTAAAGTCCATGCATCAAGGCAGAGGGTATGTGAGCTAATGTAGTGCCCATACTGGTAGATCTTCTGGGCAGATGGTGCACTGAGATTGAGGTGGAGATGTGAAAATATCAACTGGCCCTCTAGACTGCAACTGGGGACAAATTTCAAGTCCATATAGTAAAGTATTAATGATATTGAACAATGTATTTGTAGGACTTCAGTGAAAAGTCCTTTCTAAGTGTTTTGCCTCTCCTGGGACAGAAAGATAAACTCAAAATAAGAAAGGTGAAAACAGGCAAAGAGGACAATAATGGAATAAAGAACACTTCTTCTGAGAGGCTTATAAGCCTACTTAGGTGAGCAGGAGAATTCTGAGAAGGGGTACATTTATATATAAATGCAGAAGGTAAGTACCATGAAAGGGGAACATCTGTTTAGAGTAATGCTACTCCCTTTGGCAGTAGGACCAGGTCCTGAGTATCTCAGATTAGGCCAACATGATAGGATCAACTTCAGAGTAATTTTTAAGTCCAGATGTGCTGTGTGTCTGAACCTCAACTGAACCTCCAGGTATGAAGTGTGTCCTGCTTCTCCTCACTACCCATCCATCTCTGTGTGTGGTAGATTTTGCTCACCAGCAGCAACCAAAAGATCTCTGCTCCTGACTTCTGGCCCTTCAGCATCCCATTTCTTTCCTTTAGCATGAGTGATGGTGACTGATCATGACCTCACTAAGTCTTTATATCCTGAATAAACATACAGCTTCCAGTGCAGCCTGCTGTCTCTTGTGGCACTGGGGACAACCGATCACTCTGCTGCTTCAGCCCCAGGTGTAAATCCTGCTGACCCATCACATGTTGCAAAAGCTAATGTTAAAAAGATTTTTTTCAAACATCCCTTCACCAACAGTAAAGGTAGATGGTGTTCTGCTCAGCAAATAGCTTTACATCCATCCCATTGCATAATTTCTCTTTGTACATGACAAGGGATTGACAGTGTTTTGACATTATTGGTTGTTATTGGGACAACACCTAAAAATGACAGCTTGGTTTGTATCCCAGACAATGTACAAACATTAATTGCAGGATCATACAAGAATCATGTACTGTATTTACCAGAAAATGTGAGGAATCCTTCTAAGATCAACATGCTGTTAGTAACAGATTCCTCCAGAAACAACCACAGAATGTAATAAGAGGAGTGTTTCTGACAGAAATGCAATCCCTGGCAATTGTGCCCATAGAAAGTAATGAAGCAAGGCTGGGAAACTCTCTATTTGTGAGTGAAGTGTCTTTCCAGTGACAGTGGGAGCACTGCAACTTAAAAACTACATACAGAAACACTTTACTGGAACGTATTTTAATTTAACTTCAGCTAAACTGGGAATTCATTCCTGCTGCTTCTTTGATGTGGCAATAGGCAAGTAAAAGAATGTTCACCGTTTATGCATTTATCTCTGGGACAGGCAACCCTGAATTCCTTGTGAAAACAGTCTATTTTTGCAGTGAGAAATCCTTTTCCACTAAATTTTATTTGCCTGGATTTTCTGTCTATCTCACACTCAGAAAGATCTAACATTCATATAAATTAGAGGGACTTTCACCTACCCATGGCCAGTTTTATGTATGCATATGTAATGCCACTTCCAGACCTTGAGCCCGAGTGCTTTGGAAAGAAAGGAGATGCAAGCCTAGTGGTTTGTGAACTGGCAGGGAATGGACAGCCAGAGCAACCCCAAGAAGTAAACAATACTAGGCACACAGACTTGTCCTAAGCAGACGTGAGCTGCTTCTGCAACAGAATTATTATTGGTGTCTGTACTTGAGAAGTTAGGACTTTAAGCTGAAAAAGTATTGAGGCACCCACATGCCTCTTCAGTACCATGGGCAATACCTTAGCACCTCAACAGACAACATCCAAGCTGTTGTCAAACCCTGCAGGTCTCTGGATCCTTGAGATGCCTTGATGACCCTTATGTCCCTCGTCTTGATCCATTTCATTCTTGCTCTTGACACAAGAGCACCTTCATGCAAAAGCCATCCTAGAAGAAGCTCTAAGAAATTGATGGTGATTTCTGTATCCTCAGCCAGTACATCCAGTCACATTAGGCAGCCTCCCCCATTAGTTTCTGCTTCACAGGGTGGAAAAGAGGGATATCCTATCCAAACAGCTGACCAGGCTTAGAATATAGAGGATTTTGACCCCAGGAATTCAAGATGGGGGAGGAACCATCTCTGATTAAGTAAACCACATCATACACTCCCGTCCTGCTTTTTGCTTCCTGCTCTTTACTTAGGCAAACGCTTGAGTCTGTTTCAAAAACTCTTTATTGCATGTGTGCGTGTCTCCTTTTTTTTAATACAGGGACACCAAGCACTGATTCATGACTCAAGTGTAAACAGGAGAGACACTGTAGTGTCCCTGAATCTGCACCAGTTTTCCTTGTTTTCATGTCATCCAAGGCACACACCTAATTTTTCACACCTGCTGTGACTTTAAATAGTGGTGATCAGCTTTTCCATATCCAGTGGCAGGGATTTTCCTTGATTACCTGTCCAGACCTCCACCCCACAAACAGTGCAGTAGCCTGCCCGTATTTGTACGTGCAACGTGTTTTGGAAACATTGACCTTACCATGAGCACGTGGCTCTGAGCAGCCTCCAAGCAAAGATGGCATGAACAAGCTGCTCCTGTCTTTCCCAAAATTTCCTGGGAGGCTGAGTGAGGAGCCAGCATATGTGAACAGTCTGTGTTCACTCAGTAAGCCCTTGTCAGCATGCCCAGGTACGACTGATACTCACCTGGAAATATGATGTGGTTCCTTCACAGCAGTGACCCAAACATCCTGCCTTACAGTAGCCCACCCGAGCCCCTTGGGCAGCAGGCACAAGAACCAGTTTAAGCACGTGCTCTCAGCTGCTAGCACGACTTCAGATTACCCAGATTACTTCAGATTCTGATTTAGGCAGGCCTTGGACTTCTGTCCTGAGACAGAAAATATGGTCATTTCAGATTTTACAACACAGAATCGATTTGACCGTGTATTCTGAGAGAGGCAAGGAGACACTTTGTTCAGTGTCTTCCTTATCGATGTAAACCCCTCTCTCCATCCCAGCTGCTCCAATACTCTTTTCGCCGGAAAAATTCATACAGAGTGAGGGAATTTCAGGTTTCTGCTCAGTGAGAAGTGCACCCCAGTGCTCCCCGGTGTTTTGGTGAGAGGTCTGTGGTTTTTGGGTACTAATTGGTCCTCCTAAACTGGAGCTCCGTGCCGCGCTTCCGCAGGCTGTGGTACAGCCCGGGGGACAGAGTGACAGGGGATGGTAGTTACAAACTCCTAGTTTCATTAAAGGTAGAACAGAAAAAAAATCAAACAAAAAACCACCCACAAAACCAAACAGCAGGATTAAAAAATTCTAGTGCTCTCTCTTCAAGTTCAGGCTGCCACCAATAAATTATTAACCCCGGTGGTGAAATTAACATCTAAAAGAGTGCACTGAGGGAGTAAAGACGGGCTGGTCTCTGGCGTTCCCTCCGTGCGCATCCCCTCCTCGCCGCGGTTTCCTCCTAGCACATCCATCCCCTCCCCGCCGCGGTGCCAGCGCCGTGCCGGGGNCCTCCCGGCCCCGGCCCTTTCGGGAGCCCTCCCGACAGGCGAGTCCCAGTCAGGTCTCCCGCTGGCGGGGATTGTCATCGAAGTCCTTTTCCCTGCCAGAAAGGGCACTAGCAGCTCGCCCGCCCCATCTCGGTTGATCTGTGTTTGGGAAAGGAAAATAGAATTAATAAAGGATAAAGGCAAAATAAAGCGGTAATAAAGCCAGCCCTCCTTTCAGGGTGAAGAAAGAAACCAAAGAGCATCTCTCTCTGCTTGCAAACTCCTCTCCCGATGCTGTGAAGCTGGGCTTAAACAATTCATATAGTTAGAATAAAATTCAGTTTCATTCACACCTCAACCCTAGTCTTCTCAGTGTCAATGGATTTATTTGCAGAATAAGAATGCAGGCTGTGATTATTTTTCTTAGGTTTGTTTGAATTTTTTCACCTTGATGAAGGTTCCTTCCATTGATCATAGTCTGCCAACACACCCGTCCAGCAGAAAAAGGTATGAATTTTTGTTCTTACTAGCAGCTTTCATATTAAAATCACAGCAAAGCAAACAGAAACCCCAGATATGAAATATAAATAACAAACAATGCCCAGATTAGAAACTTTCTAGAGATTACATTAGACTCTGGCAGGGCCCCTGACTCTGTCAAAGAAGTGTTATCTTGAGATTGTCAATGCACGCTTCAGGGTAAGAGTGACTTTGTCCCCAGAGACCCAAGGGAACATAACAAGTGACATCAGTCATATTTTGGAGACTGCAGAGCCTAGTGTCACTAAATGTCAACTAAATCTCTGTACATGTCTCTCTTCAAATAGTCATTCCTGCAGTGCTGAAAGGTGAGAGGGGCTAACTAAGCCAATTAAAGAAACATTTACTAAGTATGGGAAGGACACGATGATGTACAGACCAGGTACATACCTATTTTGTTTTCCTTCAGTTTCCATCAAGTCCAAAGTGGGTGGGAAAAAATGCCCCTTTACCAGAGGTAGGACATTAGCTGACAAAAGGCAGGAGGCTTATGCCAAAGCAATGGCCATTTCCTTTTTTCCCCTAGAGCTGAGGTTCTGTCTGTTCCACCTCAGCATTCCTCATGAGCCAGAGACAACCCACTAGTCTGCCCCCAAACATAAAAATAAAGCAGTAGACAGGCTTCTTTGGGAAAAGCAATGTTACATGTGAAAGAGGAATTGCAACTGGAATTTACAGGAATTCTAGCAGTCATGTCATCAGGTCACATCCTGATCCTACTTGCTTAATTGTAAATAAAGAGCAGTCCTGGGGATCTGCCAGCTATGGCAGCTCCTAATTAGGCCCTTTATTCGTAAATCTGATCTCTTCAGAAATAATTGAGTGGAATGACATTTTATGGTATTGAAAACAAACTTTTGTATTTTCTTGGTGAAATCAGTGTTTTTACTTTTGCAGAAACTGACTCATGTAAAAAGTATCCACAAAGGAACCATGCGAATATACTCAGGGATGCAAATAAACTGGGCTTTGTCAATTGGTCTCCTGCAACTTTACAGACAGGACAAAATTCTGCTTTAGGGCAAAGCAATTGCACAGTTTTGAGCACCATGGAGGGATGGAGGCAGAGGTGTTCCTGCAGGTCTAGCTGAAGCAGTTAATGAAACAAACCTTTATCCTCTGCCCCTGCACTGGGGGTTACCCATTTCCACATCAGGGTCTGGTTGGGCAAAGGGACAATACATCCAGAAAAACCAGCAGCTCAGCTCAATTAAACTAAAGTGACTTTGCTGACTTTGCACTGAATCTGATTAGCACCAAGTCTGTTCATTTGGCTCAGCTGAGGGCATGACTACTTCCCATCCAAAGGCATTGGCAGAAAAGAGATAGGCAGTAATATCTAAGTTTAGGAAAGCCCCTTTTTGAAAAAATCGTGAATCTGAGCTTTAAGGGAAGAATTTGCACACGGCATCCTTATCTGGGATCTGAGTTCAAGGCTGTTTTATCTCGGGTGTTGGTTCAGTTGGGTGTGGAGATAAGTCCAAGCTGTGAAGTTTGAATCTGGACCAAATTTCTCCATGATTTGAAAGTGTTTGGTTCCATCATTTTGAAAAGGGCCTGTCACTAGGTCTTTTAAGCTTAGCAGCAAACACAGGCATACTAAAAACAGAAATAAACATTAGGAAGTCACTGTAGCTACATCCGGCTGAACTCCCAACACTTTACAGGATCACTAATTTGTAAAGAAAGAAGGAATAATAAAACATAAACAATAACTGAAACACATCCAACATTTCAATCAGCATGATGTATTTATTGCGTAGCCACTATAAATAAATTCTGCTAATGCAGGAAGTTTGGGGCAAAAACAAAAACATAGGCAATTAACTATACTTGTTGCAACTACAAGACATTTGAGGAAATATCACTTGATATTTGAAAGCATATGATTAAAAAAGATCTCTATCTAAACTGTTTGTTTGTATAATGAGAGTGTCTATCTATCTATCTATCTATCTATCTATCTATCTATCTATCTATCTAACCCTGTGGCAACACTACATCATTGAGGTAAAAACTCTAGATTATAGGCAACTTCAGGCAACCCAAGAGACAACAGAACTGGGGTAGAAAATAGAAAATATGGAGAGAGATGAAAGCCAGAGGCAGTGCTGTTTAGTCTGTTCACACTGTGAAAATAAAAGATAATTCTGACACTTGGAATCATCATTTCAAAGGGCCCTTGCTACTTGGACCTTTGTAGCGGAATCCTTTGGGTCACCAACATGGATATTCTTTGGGGGCACTCATAGCAAATTTGGCTTCTTGTGGTAAACACCTGAGAAGTTTGGCCTCAAACCTGCAAAAGCTAAGCAAGAGCAAAAAAAAATTTAAAGATCAAGTTAGTTCTTCAGCCCTCTGAATTCCATGAAAGAGTTTATCAACATTGTCTGGCTTTTTTTCAGGCTTAGAGTCATTATTACAATTACTGACAAGAATGTAATACCACAAAGCAAGGTTTTGCAGGTGAAAAAATGCTGCTAATCTTTTTGCTGCATCTCAGCCTTGATTCTTCTTCTAGAGATAACTTTGCTATGCAGTCATCTTGCTTCTCTTGGTTGACAAAAAAGTCAACTACTGGACATATTCCATATCACACTCTTTATTATGTTCATTTTACGCATACATTGGCATCATCCAACCTCAGGAGGCAAGTGTTTGGCTTCATTTTAAGAAGTGGTAAAATGTTAAAATGCAGCTGAAACTGAAAGCATCCAGACTGTTTATTTTTTGACACTTCAACAGTGGGTAAAAACGTGAATGTAAACTGTAGCAAAATAGCAAAATTGAAATCTTGAGAGAGGAATACAGTAGCAAACCCAGCTAATCTCTAGTACTACAATCTCCCCAGGACCATAGTATTTCAGGATCTCATGAGCTTTAAATCATTTATCCTACATTCCTAGGAGCTAGGTGAATAAAATATCTGTAGGTGTCAGGCATTGCCCAGGGTGTTTGTGGTTGAACCTTGGTCTCCAAAGCCCTCGAGCAAGGCTCTCATTCTAGACTGTGCAGTGAGGATCCTGGAAGAAATGAAGGCTGCATCTCACTGCTTATTTTTACTTTAGGTTAAAGCCAGGAGAGAGAGAGCTTGCAGGGTAGGACATGACCAAAGCCAGGAGGACAGGGACTAGGGATGGAAAAAGAATTATTGAAAAACTAAGAGAAAACCTAGCAAAAGTATGCAGTATTTTTTTTTTTTTTTTTTTTATGTTTTCCTTGCCTGCATTTGAAGCAGAGTTGAGTGTTTTGTTTCTCTGTGTGTGGAGCTCTCTCCATGCTGTACTTTCCTCTACAATGATTTACAAACTGCTCTCCTCTACTTCATTCTCCTTCTCGGGGAGATTGCCAGTCCTGTCATCATTATCATCTGACACCTTGGTCCAGAAATATTTCAGGATCAGACATGCTTTCCTTGCTTTTGCTGCCTATATTTCTGGAAGGTCCATCAACCAGACAATGCTTTGCACTTGATGATCTGATGCCAGTGCTGGGACAGGGATGAGTTAGCAGCCACTTAGTCTGCAGAGTATAGTACCAACCTCACTCTACAAACAGTAGCAAACCTGAAAATCCAGGGAAACAGGAAACCTCTTGAAGTGCAAACCGTTCCCTTATTCAGACCTTCTGGCTGTAGCTGCTGATGGAAAGGAATTTGCAGCGGGAATTGCAGATCAACCTAAATCTCCAACTAAATATAGTCTTGCACTGGTTGGGGGGACGGAGGGGAAATATGGCAGGAAGGAGGAGAGCCAGGAGTACTCTTAATACACAAAACCCATGTTGAGAGCAGCTAGGCATAATTAATTAATGATGAGTTTTAATGGGGGGTGGGGGTGGGGGTTATGTGTTTAGATTCTTTCTAGGTAAAGTTGAAACATGAGAGATTCTGTATCCAAAAGACAGGTTGCATAGCTGCGCATGTTAGAAAAAGAAAACGCGTGTAAGTACCAAATATTACTCATTGAACAAAAATAAAGCAAATGACTCATAAAACAACTCTATAAACAAAAGTTGCAAAATGCCTGGGAAAACTTAACTAATTCAGTTGCTAGCCATTATGTTCCACTTGTGGTATTCCTCTAGCAGGCCTGAAATGGGATGCCAGAGGGACCTTAGTGTGAACTGCAGAGGAAGGGCATGAAGTGTAAGAGCTAAGCGTGCATGATAGTGTCATCTTTTCCCCACAGAACATGAAACAGCTGAACAATGTGGTTTCAGCTTTCTCATCTCTTAGACAAACTTGCTTTGCAAGGAGACTTAGCCAAAATCATGGATTTCCTTCAGATCTTGGGCAGGAACAGGCTCAGGAAAGACTGGAGAATATGGGATTTTCATTTTAGCTTGTGTCAAAAGAATCAGGAATATGAAAGACTGAATTAATTTCAGCAGAATAACATAGTACCACCAGAAATACTTTTGCAAAGATGTGATTTATGGCTGATGTTCATCTTGATAGAATGCCTAATCTGTCTAATCCTATGCATAATTTGAAGCTTCTTCCAGTGTCAGTGAAGGGTTTGGAGAGTGCTTAGGGGCTAGCAAAGGTCTCAATCAAACTTGAATCCAGGATAGCAGAGTTTCAGGATTGGAAGACCTCCAGACCCCCAAAGTTTTCCCCTGTATCTCTTAAGGTATCTTCATGTATCTTCTCCCCTCTGGTATGACCTTACCAACTCTCTAAAACTACCACATCCTCCTGGATTGTGTCAGATTCATTCTGTGAGAGGTTTTATTGCAGTTGCTGGGTAGAGTGCCAAAGTCCAAAGAGTTTCTGAAATCCAAACCTTGCCTTGACATAAGAGCTAAAAGGTACTTCCATCTCTACCATTTCCATGCCCATTTAGAAGGAGGGAAAATTCTCTCAGAATCCTCATGAAGTCCAGAATACTTGAAGAAAGAATTTTGAAGGTTTGAGCTACTAGAGTTGAACTCAGAACTTGTCTGACTTGTGCATCACTTCAGTGTTTCAGCTTGTCTTCTGCACATCACACATAGACATGCACACCAGTGAGATATGTGGCTGGAATTACACTGGAATTGAGACTGTCTAAATTTAAAGTGTCAGAAACTGCAAGTCTAAAGTTCTCCCTTACACAAGTAATTTTGCTGGCAATGTGATGCTCAGTATCTGCTAATGCAGACTGCTTAATGTGAGTCTCAGCTTGACACTGTGGTATGAAATATAGCAAAGGTGACAAAGTTATCTCTGCCTTTGTTTATTGCCTGAATTTAGTTCCAGTGTTTATAAGACAAAGAACAGTAGTCCAAAAACAGGAGGGAAAAAGATATTTAATTCAGTAGTGCATATGAATAATACTTGAAAAGACAAATAGTGTTTGGTTTAGTTAATATATTGCTCATTAGTGAACCACAATACAGACATTTTTTAAAAGACTGCAATCACCATGACAACCTGATAACATTTAGTCACATCATTTCCGAATATGATTATCCTCCTTAAAAACTTTTCTTTTTTGTGAAAACGGAGGGCAGATTTCAAGTCTGTGGTCTGTTCTTAAGATAACCTGTAAGTTCCCCCTTTAAAAAGTATTGCAATTCAGTGAGAAAATGCAAGGAGAACTAAAAGAAAGATATGATTGGAAGAGAGGGAACATGTACCAAAAATTGTAATCCCAAATTCTAGGAAGACCATTCTGTCCTACACTGTAAAACCCATACAGAGTGGGTGATTTGCACATATAATTTAGACTTTATGCATTAACTTTAATAGGATCTTCTTCACAGTGTCACAATCCCATAATGGAATGAGTGACCAGCACCAACTAGGCAGATGTCACTGGAGGACAAAAGGACATGGAGACCAAGACCTTTGGGGACAGTCATCCTTGCAGTCCTTCAGTAGCACAGCAGGAAAACCAGTTGCTAGTTCAGACCAGAAGGATCTTCCAGGCAGGACTGCCTGGTCTTCAGACTCACTTATCCTTGAAACTCTTGAAATGCCTCAGGGTGCTGGGCAACAGATCATGTTGGGGGTGCAAAGTGTGTTGTGGTAATGGAAAGAGTGGGGAGGATGTTTGCTCTTTCTGCTGTGGGCTGTAGCTGCTCCAGGCAATGGTCACGCTGGTACACAAGGCAGTGCAGCTGTGCGTCAGTGTGTGCAATGTTAACAGAAAAAGGCCAGCCTCCCGAAATTCACTCATGAGATGAAGGGAGGTCATGCTTCCCTGTTTTCCTGAGAACATTACCTACTTCATTTTCTGAAGCAAGCTACTTTAAGAGCACAGTAGCCCACGTCCGCTTGCAGCTAACATAGCAAAATGACGTGGCTTGATAAATAGGTTGAGTTTTATCGGTAACCTCTGCTGTCTTACACTGATTTACTATCATCATCTCAGGCACTGCCAAATTATTATTTTATTGGGAAGGAAAATAGAGGTACCACAAAGTGACACTTATTCCTAAGACGAATTTGGCAGGCAGCCGTGATAAGAAGGACTCAGTGGCCTGAGTGTGATCCTCCCAGTGGGACTGCTGCAGTGTGAGGATTCCCTTACTAGGATACAGCGGGAGCGGAGCCTGAAGCCCCCTTTGGCAGGCATCCATGGCATCTCATTAGGTTAACGCTTTTCAGAGAAAATGTTTGCAAGCTTCAAATGTGTGCAAACTTGCAATCGGATGTGTAATTAATTGTGATTTCCTGACAGAAATTGTTACAATTAGTTGGTTAAGCACTTCTGCTTCTGGTCCAGGCAAGACGACTGCCGGCAAAGTCACTGGTCAGGAATTTGCAGAAAGCGAAGGAGAAAGCGTGCGAAGGCTGTCAAAATAAATTTGGTCTGTGAGTCTGAACTAATTGAATTAACATTCAGAGGGGAAATAATGTATTTTTATTGTCCAGATGAATATAGATAGAGGACCCAAACCCATTTTTTGAATTCAGAAAGCTTTGGATTTAGGGAATCAGCTTGATTTATTAAGACATTGGATTGATCATCTTAAATATATTGATACTGAAGTTTTGCACCATTATTTCTGACTTCTCCCATACCTCACTCGGCAAAAAGTACCCCCAGACCTTGTTTTCACAGGAACCTAGGGTGTGATTCCCCTTTGACGTCAGACAACATTGGTGCAGGTCTGAGCAGCCACTCCAAACTGCTATCCTGGTTCATGCCTTCCCTGGTTCCCGGCTTTACACAAGAATGTGTGGGATGAGACTTCACAAGGACTATTAATAATGAAGATGATACATAAGAGCTTCACCATTATTATCCTGACTGCAGAACAACCCAGTCAAGAGCCTGAACATTAAAGGAAAACAGGCAAATGATCTTGAGCACGACTGTATTGCCAGAGTTCAGGCTGAAAAAGGTCTTTGGGGAGCCCAGTCTGAAAAGCACAGAGCTTCAACAGGTTTGTGGGGTGTTCTGCAGAGCTGCAGATGTCTTGTAGGTGCTGGCCATTGCTCCCAGACTGATCATTGCCAGCAGAGATGGCCAGTCCACCAGCTTTCTGTGACAGGAAGAAAACACCTGCAAATAATCCTCTTTCTGCTGTGTGTGCTTTGTGGAGAAAGCATGGCTTTGCTCGGGTGGTTGTTGTTCAAACACAGGAGCGCTTTTGGCACAGGGAGCATTTGCAGACCCCTTGCCTTCAGGTCAGCTGGGGAGTCACCACAAAAGGCTACAGACCTCCAGGTTTTGAGGGCTTTGGTGTGCCCACAGGTGTTCTCAGTGGGATCACGCTGCAATATGAGCACAATTAAACCATAGTATGGAGGGTGCTTGTCAGAGATGGTGGCAGAAGGCAAGCAGCAAACAAGGTGCTGTTTCCACACTAGCCTTCCTGGCAGGCCCTGTCAGGCTGCTAAAGCATTTCCTGCCCAGCACTGCTGGTGGTGGGATGGTATTTGGGAATGTGTGATCCAAGGCAATGCAGTGCTGCACCAGGCACCAGCCTCCTACCTTTCAAAGACATGCTGAGCTCCACTTGGCCCTCTGCACGGTGGGAGTGGGAAAAAGGGCCGAGCTTTCTTATCTCTTATTTCATAATTTTATTGAAATTTTGTGGCTGATTAAGTACTTGAGAATGACTCTTCATGCAGTTTTGGTTTTGCAAGCTCCTTAGGGGCAGGTCCTTGTAAGCCTGTGTTCTCCATTTCAGCATGAATAAAGGAGGCTATTTTAAACTGGCCTTTAGGAATTATAATTATGAAAACCCCATAAAAGTATTCAAAATTCCTCTCCATACGCTCTTAATGCTGTCACACTGACCTTCTTTTGTTTTTAAATGATAAAAGTTTTTGTTCCTTAGCTAAGGACAACGATCCAGCCCAGAAGTACACATTTCATAGGAGTTATAAACTCCTCAAGACAAGTGGCTCTAATGGAAACAAAAACAACTCTGTAATGGTAGCAGGTGCAAAATGAAACAGTACATTAAAAATAGCCTGGCTGCATTCTCCAGTGGCATGAGTTCTACATGCATATCACTTATCCATTTATCCTTTTATCCTTTCTCCCCATGGTTGCAAGAAGCCAGTCCATGCTGTGTATCCCGAGGCTCTGCAGGCATGGCTGTGAGAACTGAGGTAAAACCACAGCCCGCCAGCCAGGCGCTCCCCTCTGCCTTCCTCTTAGCATCAGAACGTTTTCCCTGGCTTCTTCCTGCTGCAGGTGGGAAAAACACTTTGACAAGCCAATGAGTCTCTTCAGCCTCTGTTAAGTGATGACTTTATTCCTAGGAGTATGAAGTTAAGTTAATTTGCATTTTGCTACGCGTGAATTTGGCTCTGGAACTGATTCTGTTGCAGTGTTTAGTGATCACAAGCCACCCTGGAGTTTTGAGAGCTGAGCAGTTCTCTGTGGAAAAAGAAGCATATTTCTCCTTTAAATTGCCAGCATTTCAGGAGAAGAGCTCAGCTTTCACAGACTCCACCCAGCCTTTCTGCAGCTTCTGCCTGCCATTTCTTCTCCAGACCCAAACCTTCGCTCAATCCTAGGCTTTCTTTCTTTTCATTAGGACTGACTTTTGGTGTTATCTGGTGTCATCACAGGATATATTTTAAGAATTTCTCTTCATGTTTGCATTTACCAGTCAGATATTTGAGCCAGCTGACTCAAAGGCAACAATGGATGTAAATGCTGCCATGGTGCTAAAATCATGGAAAACAGTCTTGGAACCTATGGATGCACTTTGTGGGCAATCACCCAGCTTCATCCAAGTGAAGCTTTTGTTTGCCCTCTTCTTTGCTGAGGACTCCTCTGGGTCTTGCTTGGCTGCAAGAATATTCATTTTGCTAACAACTGGAAACATACAAATCAAAAACTTCCAGGCAAAAGTAAAACTTCCAAGTAGTTCATCCTCATGCTAGTTGTTAGGCAATGGGAAGAGCTAAAAATTACCATTTTAATATTGTTAATAAAAGCAGCCTTTGGAAGTTGACTTGTTGATCGCTCATATCCATTCTTTTACCCCTGGGTTGGTTCTCATGCCAGATTTGTTGATCTCAGCAGACAAGGTTGTAATACCAGAGAAGACTCAGAGCAGACAAACTGAACCACAGCCCCAGTAATTTTAGTGGGGACAGGGCTTGTCTGTAGACTTCCTCCTACACTCCAAGTTGTGTCACTGCTGCTCAGTACAAGGTCTGTCAGGCCATGTATTGAGAGGATGTCACTGAAGTTCATCTGCTGGCAGCTGAACATTATTTTATCTAGATAAATGTTTCACAGGGCATTTTCCAGCAGCTTCTGAGCTGCAGTCAGTGAGCCCAGAGATATGAGGCCCTTATTGCAGTTGGTTTATATCACCCATCATAAATCAACTCTTCTAGCGTAAATCAGTTTGTCACAGCTTAGTGTGGTCATGTTATGCAGACCTGGGTGACTTGCTGTCACAGGGACTCACCCATGAGAATGCAGATGTCCTGGGTGCTTGGGGACCTGCTCCTGCTCCTGTCCCAAGGCTGCACACAGCAGAGATGATGTCTTGGCCAGCGTGAGCAGGTCACTTGTGGAGCTCCATGCGGGGACACTTTCACCTGCTGAGTTTTACTCATAGAGAGCAAAAATAGCTAATTTGCCTAAAATAATATCTGCCTTTCAAAGCAAAGCCAGGACCCACAGGGAGGCCTGTTTGATTCTCCAGTAATTGACTCTCTTCTGTGTGGGGCTGCTTTCCTCTGATGGCTGGACTTTGCCTGGTCAATTCAATGTTTACTATACCCTATAGTGGAGAGAAGAAAAGGCTTGGGCAGACAAGCTCACCTGCAATACACGTTTTTCAAATGCTCAGGAACTCCACAGGGTCTAAATTGGGATTTACATTGATAGAGCCAGTCTTGTCCATCAGCATTTGCAGCCTTCTGGAGGCACCAGCAAAGTGACTGAGGACACTGGCCGGCACTTGGTTAGACAGGCTTTATTGGCAGATGGTTAACATAGCATAGCCCTTCCTCGTGGCTGAAGAGTTCTGTAAGCTTGGAGGCCTTGCTCATATTCCAAATCCATGCTCTGTTTATATTTTCCTTGTCCTGAACAAAAATTGGCCCCATTGTGTGGGAGCAACACTGGAAAAGAAAAACAAGAAACATCCACTGAGGGAAAATGGATATTGTGGGAGCTGAGGAAATGCACATACTTTGCTGATTCCATTTTCTGATGATGTCAGAGTCAAATAATATCTCTTAAAAAAACCCCCTCGGCAACTTGGAATCAAAAGCTCTGTTCATCACAGTCTCTTGTTAAAAGAAGAAATGTAAACACTCTCCCTTGCCACCCCCTTCTTCCCCCCAACCTCCAAGAAATTAAATCTGGCTCCATTTGGATGGGCCCTCAGATGGAATCAAGAGTATGTCTCCAGGGAGGGAGGCGTTAATGTACCGGGGGAGGGATGGAGCAGGGGGGCAGGAAAATTTGATTGTGCTATGTGAAATGCAGGGATTCAAGCTGCTGCTTCTCATGGAGGCTGAAGAAGGGCAGCCTGACACTTTACAGATTGGGTGTAATACACAGGAAATTTGTCCTTTCTGCCAGAGCAGTCTAGGGATAGGGCTACCCACACCCCTCCCCAGCCACTTTGCTTGGCTGGTAAAAGCTCAGGAGAAAAGGGTTAAATAAATGTTTGTGATATGATAAGGTGCTTGTTTATTCAAGGGATGACAGATTATTGGCTCCCAAGGCAGGGTTGAAAAATAGTACAAAGGAGCTGGCGTTCCCTACACTGATGTGATTTCCTCCTAAGGTTTTGCTCTTTGGTAGGAACAATATGCGCTGGGAATTAAGAGGGATGACTTTATTTCAGACTGGAACAGACAGACTAAGAGCTGTTTTCTGGAGTCACTGACTCTGTTTTTGTTTTCATGGTTTGCTTTTTTTTCCGGGTTTTTTTTTTGCCTTTCAGCTGAACGACTTCTCCCAAACTCTTTGGAAATGGGGTTATCTCTGGTCCGGGAGGAACACCCAGCATGGCAAGCTGACTAGAACACTTCAGATTAGGGGTTTGACCCTTTTACTTTGTACATAATTTTGTATTTTATCACCACGTCTCTAAAGCTAGCTCCTGCTTCACTGCCCTTGGATAAAAGCTCAGGTCCTTGCTGAGGGCTGCACATAAGTCAATAAAAGCTGGGCATTGCAGCAGAGCTGACAGCTGCCAGAGGACTACATGCACATCTTGCAGACAGAATTCTCCTTTTACAAAAATGCTGGTGAAATCCAGAGCAGCCTTCCTTATTCAAGTGCATTGGACAGACACTGAGCTGCAGGGTGCACCCGACCAGGTGCCTCTGTGACTGTACCTCTGGGAGTGATCCTGCATTGGGAATGTGGGGCCAGGCCCCTGCAGTTAATCTTGAAGACTGGAGTTTTGAGCAGATCCCGGACACATTTTATAGATAAAGATAGAAAAGGTGCCACTTTGTGCACCAGTTTTAGATGCCTTAAAATTGCCTTTTCTTGTGCCTCAGGTATGGTGAGCTCCCCCCTCCACCACAAAACGTGTATTCCAAGGGGCTAGGGAGGATGTCAGGGAGAGGGCACCGCACAGTGTCGGGAACTTTCTTCCTGACCGTGTCGCTGCCTGGAGCCAGCAGTGATGGCAGCAAAGGCCTGACCACTGTAAGAGCTTCTGCACACCAGGAGGAGGAGGTGGGGGATTTGGGTGACATCAAGTGTTTCCCATCACTTGTGTCACCCTGAAAGCGATCTGCTGGCCAGATGCCCGCAGCGAGAGCTCAGCTCCATCAGCGCCATCGGCCAGGAGAGCTCTTCACATCGAAGCTTCACATTATTAGGACAAATACACATTGTCCGGTCACAACACATCAAAAGGCTTAGGACAGGGTTTCTCAGCAGTGTGTGACAGCCCGTGGGCAGGGAGGGCAGCAGCGGAGATATGGCTGTGCTGACATCAGCGCCCGGGCTGTCAGCCCCAGGCGCAGCAGTGATGCTCAAGCTGCACCGAGCCGGTGCAGGCAGCGCGCTCTGATACCGCGGGAGAGCATGCTAGCTAGCGGCTGCTTGTCTGGAAAACCAGGCAGCAGTTCCCATGATCCTGGAGTAAATGACAGTTAAGCCACACATTTGTTTTCAATGCTTGGATCTGGCACTGGATTCCTTTTTGAATGAAAACTATGCCAAACATCTTTTATGATTTTTTTTTTCCTCAAGCAAATATGTGAGCAATCCAGCAGCGGAGTGCCAGAAACATTTGCTTTCCTTCCTAAGAAGTGGGGTAAAGGAAAAAAAACATCAACCACACACGCACACAACAGATTTTATTTAAAGGCTTAAAAGGGGCCTAGTCACTTTAAACACTGGTAAGACTGGGCTATTGAACTCTGCTCCTGTGTGTATGTGTTCGTGTGCAAGGGAAAGGTAAAAATGCATGTGTTTGGGTATGCATGAGAAGACTTTAATGCTGCCTGATACTCTCAGGTACTGCACTGCCTTGCAAATAACCATACATGCATAAAATGAATGAAAAAAAATTTCAAAAGGGTCTGAATCAAAGCTGGAAGTCAAAATTTGGCTCTTGGAATGAGAAATCTGACTCATTCCATGGGAAAGCCCAGGAGTAATCTATGGAGCTAGCAGATCCACGTGTCTTCAGTGCTGCAACAGTGTGGGCCCAAGCAGCAAAAACACTGCTCCTAAAATCCTTGGAGCCGTACACAATCATGGCAAACAAAGATCAAGCAGGGGTGCAGGCTGCACTAGAAGGTGGATTAGTGTTCAAAGGCTGAGTCAAAGGAGAAAGGAGATAAGGTGAATGGTGTCATACCAAAGACAGCTATTAAATGTAGTGGTAATCTGCTGAGCCACAGCCAAACAGAGCCTTTTTGCCTTGTTGGACATGAATAACTCAGGGACAGATGGGAGCTGAAGGGGGTGGGTAAGGTATGGAGGGGTGAAGGTCTGTCTGAAGGTTTGTTGTTCAGCATTTCTAGGCACACAAATTCCCCTTCTCCTCTACCCTGACTGGTCCTGCTGGAGCTGCTGTGGTACCTAAGTCCCCCACCTTGCAGGGGGCCTTGCTGAGCTTTTAATTTGGAAAGCACTCACCATTCCCTGCTCACTCATGTATGGTGTGTGGGCACCTTCCCAGGGAAAAGGGGTCTGTAAGTCTTGTTCCCCCTACAGCTCCTAACTGTACCCTCTGCAAATGTAACTTCTATTCCTAACAGCATTTAATCATGAATGGTTAAATAATTTGTGCTGGTTTAAATCTCCTTCAACCCTCCTATTAAGATATTTCTTCTTAATTGCTATTCAGTTGTTAATACCTTAAGAGAAATTATTTATTAGGTTTCTGCTACAAGATTTCATCAGCCTGTGTTTGGGTCTTGTTTCTTTGTGCAACCTTAATAACTCCTATGATCCTGTTACATGTCTAAATGGTATTTTACTTCCAGCTTCTCACTGTCTCTCTACCTTCTCCTATGTTGCTACAATATTTACTAGGATTTGGAGGCCAGATCATCCTAAACCCAAGTCCTGTGCTTATTCCCATGTCAGTAAAAAAGCATCAGTATTATTTTATCTATGCAAGATCATCACATAGCCTTTGAAATGCCACTTACCCCCCTTCACCCCATGCCCATGATGTTTCCATAGGCAGTTTACTGTCTGGTGTGCTGTGGATCATGTGCTTAGGAAGGAACATTGCCTAAATATCCCAGAGGATTGTGTTTGGCAGTTTAGAGCAGGTATTTCTAAGGTCTTTCAGAGAGTAATTGCTAATGCTCTAAAACTGAGTGGTGGCAATGTTTCCCTAGTTGTGGTACAGTCCTGTCCCTGTCTGTGGAGTGGAGTCAGTTCACACCAGGGGCTGAACTGGTTTGAACAAACATTATAAAATATCCAGCTCTGCAATGTGTCAGTAATCTCTGCCAATAGAAATATTCTTACATACATCCTTCAGTCCTTCATCTGCCATTTATGTTNTGTTCGGAATTTTATTATATGCGCATGCTCCTTCCCCAGCCTATATGAACAAATTATCCCAACCCAGAAAACAGCAGCTCAGGATGCACATAGTTTCTCCTGTACATGGAGAAAAATAGAGTATCAATGGGATTGCATATTTTTAGTTCCAGCTTTTGTTTTCAGGATGCTCTTTCAATTTGTGGGTCAGGTTAAGTCAAATATTTCCATTCAGTGCTTCACAGAGAACAGACACCCCTCTGGCTGCTGAGCCATTTCTCTTTTTGGACATGAAAGTGGTCTTCAACCAAGCCTGGGTAACAGGTTAACAGAAAGTCAGAGGAAGGTCTTGTAGGATGCAATAATTCTTTGCTAAGAGACTGTGTGGAACCAGAGGAGAAGGAGGTTATGTCCTGAGGCTGTGTCTTTGCACCGTCCTCAGTCCCTGATGTGGGGGACCATTGGCTGGGGCTGAGCTTTTGACCCCTCACCAAGGCTGCTGCCCTTCAGTGCTGGCTGGATTCTGAACCTAAAACCTTGCTCGCCAGGTCTGCACAGGTCAAAGGACTTGCTGGGCTATAAACCCCAACACCCAGCCATATCCAGGGCTGTTTCACTACATGGGGGAAGGAATCAAGGGAGCTCTTCATCCAGCCACACACCATGTCTCCAGCTCTTGTCCTCACAGGCCAATGTTTGCAGCCCCAAGCCCAGTTTCATCGCCATCCTGCACCAAAACAGTGCCACTGAGTGTGGCATGTGCCCTATTTGCCTCTGCCCAACGTGGCACACAGCCAGGACATTCCTTCTTTGCCTCAATCACTGTCATGACTCATAGACCTTCCTCCTCCCTTATACTCCCCACCCAAGGGACCACATGCTGAAAGCAATGATAATTTGGTTGCTGATGCAATTCTGTGATGATAGGGATCACAGCCAATGAGGTTTTGATTAAAGCCTTTTGAAGATGAGGCAAAGCTGCTGGCTACCTCATCCCCCGCTGCTGACAGCCACACGGCTTCCTGGCACTGCCTCGGGGGTGATGCACAGCCTCCACTTCCCCAGCATGGCTTCGTCCCCTGAGAGGTGTCATTTTGTCCAGCACAGGGGTAATTCCTTCAGTTGCAGGGAAGCAATCAATCACTGTCTGTAGCTTGGTGGCACTGGCCTGTCTGGGAGCACCCCCAGCTCCTCCTCCCTGCTCCCTGCCAGATACAGACAGCGCTGCAGGAGAACTAATGATGCCGCAGCAGTCCCAACTTCTGGCATTTCCTGGCTTTTCATAATCTTAACATCTCATTAGCGTTTATTTGCAGATGCATATCCTTGTTCCCTTCTCACACAGGCTGCTGTAAATCACTGCTGACTCTGCTGCAATCACTGCCATCACCTCAGAAAGGAAAGGCCAGTTCCCAGAGGCAGAGGGACTGCTGCAGAAACAGTGTCCTCATCACCACAGCCTGAGCCTCCAAGCTAATGGTGCCATCTCCAGAGGCCAAAGTCAAAGCCAACTCCTCATTTGAACTTTCCCTTCATCACCTTGTCAGGCACTGGAAGAGGCTGCGTAGGGAGGTGGTTGAGTCACCATTCCTGGATGTATTACAAAGATGTGTAGATGTGACACCTGGGGGCATGGTTTAGTGAACTTGGCAGTGTTGGGTTAACAACTGGACTTATAGGCCTTATAGGTCCTTTCCAGCCTAGAGGATTCTAAGATTCTATGATCTTTCCAAACCAAATTCACAGAATTTCATGGACTTGCCCTTTGCTAGCTTCTACCTGGAAGTAGGGCCACCACATCACCTTTTATTGGAGCAATGGATTCAGCCAGCCTTTTGATAAATGTAAGAGGTTTTGGCAAACACTCTTTGAGCAAGCAAATACTTTATCTGAATGCAGAAAGAAAATCATTAATATTATATGCACTAGAAAGGCGTGTGGCTTTATTTTTAGTGAGTAGGAAATACTGAGGTTAGCATGATTATTCCAAGGTTGAAGATCAAGTGGCAAAATGGTTAAAGTGTAAACAGGACTGGAGAGAGATGAAACAGGGAGCATCTGTCTTCTCCTTATTTGTTCATGGTGACCACTTATAGTCAATATTTTTTCTATGATGCTAGAGCTGCATTTTAAATTTTAAAATTCATGTTTGATGAATTGGTCTCCAGTTATTGTTAAGAGCACATTGTTCATTCATAGCACACAGTGTCAATTATTGCATCAAATGTAGGTTATCAAAATGACAGGAAAATCTCTTCTGCTGGAGAAAGTCCTAACCAAACTCTTTTATAGGATTTCTTCTCCTCTTCAGTGGGAGGCCCAAATACCCAACAGTGGAGGAGAGAGTCAGAGACAGAAGAGATCTCATTCATCACTGCCTTGAACTGCAGGTGGTGATCATTTTCCAGCTCCACATTCAAACTTTCCTAAGGATCAAGCTTTTCAAAAGATCCAAACAACTAAAGCACAAGCCTGTTGGCCAAGCCACATCCTCTTCCCCACGCTGCTGCTGAAGCTTCCCAAGGTTTTGCCAATCTATCTCCCTAAGTTCCTCTTAGAGGGTGGCCCAGGTACCCGGTGACTGCCTTGCCACCACCCCATCATTCCTTCCCAAGGTGTGTCCAAAGCTGCCCTCAAGGAGGCATGGGCACAGAGAGAGGCATCAGCCATCTCCACCTCCAGCGTTTTCTCAGGGATTCAGACCCTCACATTACAGCCAAGGCCTTGCTGCTGAAAACTGAAGCTCCAGAGGAGCCTTTTCTACCCTACAGAATGGCTTCCTGGTGCAGTGTCCCAGCTGTTGTACCCAGCCTGTCCAGGCAGAGAAGGATATTTGCCTCTTGTGCTTCTTGAAAACATTCCTCAGATAAAATTGAGTTCATAACTCATCAAAATATATTAAATTACAGGAAAGCTGTAAAAAAGAAACCTATAAACTGTATGCAGATACAAGATACACTGAAAGAAGCAACCATAAATCAATATACACCTCATAAGAAATCTTCCTATATTAATGTGTACACAATATGAAGCAAATAAATATATATCATTGCATATTCCTACAGACTGTTTTGGTTTGGGGTTTTTTTGTTAATTTTTTTTTCTCTCAGCCTGATATTAAAGCTAACATTGCAATTTTATTCCAAAGGAAATGCTGATATTTGTGTGAAGTGAACTCTTTCTTTGTTTATGTAACCCCAGGTTTTCAGCTACTTAATCAAGTAACTACCTCTTCTTATTTGCTGGCTGGCGGAAAACATTAACTTTGTTCCGCAGCTCTCGTTACTGTCAGGATGATACCACAAGAGTGTGGTTGAGGGGATATAAAGCAGCAAAACTGTCCTGTGAGGGTTCCTGTCTCTAAAGGTGTCAAACTGTGTCAGCTGTCGGTCTGTGGGATAAATGTTCCACAAAGGAGGAAGAGGGAAAGTGGGAGTTAAAGACTCATATGGATTGTTCAATTCTTTCTCTCTGAAAAGACAATGCCTTTACCAATATAGTTTAATTTTTGGTTGGCCCCAAAGTGGTCAGGCACCCTGACTAGGTAAAGGTTGTGGGTCCCTTCCAATTGAGCCATTCTACTCTATTCACCTTCTTCTCTTTACCTTGAGTTGTAGCACAACATGTCCTCCTGAAGCAGGAGAAGAGTTTTTACTTCCATGTCTCTGCAGTGGCTGAGGTGGATACTGCTTTTCTTGGCCACCACATCACTGAGGCACTGGAAAGGAGGATGTGTAAGTGCAAGTAGAACATCTGTGTTGCTGAAGGTGACCCAAAACACTGTCCATCCTCCCACATGCAGCCTGTCACACTCTGTTCACAACCCTACTGGATTCAGCCCAATGTTGACCCATAATTAAGGATGGGGTGAGTGCCATGGGCCAAAACAACAGGAGAGATGTTCTGAGTACAGGGAGAGTTTCTGGTTCATGCTGCCCACCAAGATAACCCATATGTCCTTTCCACTCAGGTTAGAAGAAAAAGTATTATAATTTTTCTATGCAACAAGTACAATTCCTGCAGAACTCTGCAGCTTATTTTAAACAAGGGATTAGCAAGCACTATCAGGCCAATCTCACACCATTTTATCAACATTTATGTAAAATCACCTTTCATGTGTATACTTATCTAATCACTACTTACTGCCCCACTTACTCAAAAATAGTTCTTTCTGGTTTTGATTTTAACGTAGTTTTCCCATTTTCTTTTTCCCCCTCTAAAACAAGAGGTTTCTTTTTTAATGGGTTGCCTACTAAAAAAAATGAAATATTTTTTCCACACCTTGCCAAAAGTTGTCCAAAATGAAACAGTGACAGGGTCATGTAAATCCAGATATGTCATGGCTGTAAGGGTAGTGGGGAGAGAAGCCTGTCTGTAAGTGGGGGGTATGATTCATTTGGATAACAATAGAGTCCACTGCCGTTTTCTACCAAATGTTTTTAGTTTGCCTCAAATAAGTCATTGTCTAACTTGTATAAATCTTTCCATAGTTTCTTGAATTATTGCTGGATATTTGGGAAAAATATTTTGGGGTTTTTATACTGCAAAAAAAAAAAAAAGAAAAAAAAAAAAGCTGATTGCAATCACTTCCAAGTAACACTTAACTCCTTGACACGAGGTCAGCAAGAGGGTTCGGAGTGTTCGTGCATGTGTGTGTGTGTGTGTGTGTGTGTGTGTTTTCTTTCTAATCTTCGAGCTGTTCCCTGAGAGACACATTGAGAACTGGGGCTTGTCTGCTGACATGTTTTACACAGCTGATCCATTAGGATCCTGCTCTTCCTAGCCTCCCTGGCACCGCTTTGATCAGCGACATGTTTAAAAAAAAAAAAAAAAAAA
>WEIU01000054.1:70751-114384 GCA_013389925.1 Aegithalos caudatus | reverse complement strand
AAAAAAAAAGAGTAAAAGGCACTTCTCTGATCAGGAATCCCTCCCCTCCACTAAATCATCCCGGGCACTTTAAAGCCATAGGAACCACTGAGGAACCCTTCAGCTCTGGGAGGCTTCACGACAGCTCTATGCTAAAACATCCAGACATGAGCCAGCAACATCTTTTGCCCAATGGCCTCTTCTGCCCAGCTCTGTGATTAACCTCTTCCCAGCCCATTGGGAAGCCCTCTGCCATGTCTGCCTTCCTAACAGGATGCATTCCAGAGAGGCTTGGTGCCCATCACATACACCAGGTATGAAGAACAAATGCCAGCACAGCTTCAGTTCCCTGCCTGCTTGTAAAAAACTGCCTCTCATGGAAAATTTTGCTGCTGCAGGATATTGTTTCTGCCTTTTCATTGGGGAGGGGTGTTAATTTAATTTTGCTGAGCACCTTTACAAAAGTTGGTCAGAAAAGTGTATGTCTGTGGGAGGTCATGGTGAGGGGAAAAGAGGAGAGAGGGCACTATGAACAGGAATGGGTTCAGATGCATGTGCCTAGCCTGCCACTCTTCTCCAGCCCAGAAATGTATGAAAATGCAACTGCAGAGACAACCTCACAATATATCTCAGCCAGACTGACATCTGACAGGAGGTGCCAGGGGCACAGAGATTATGGATAGGCTGTGGATGGTACAAAGAGGGTGAGTGATGCTCTATCCACATGGAAGCACCCTCTGACAACACACAGGGGTGCACTGTAACTCCTCACAGCACATACACACAGTGCCAGGCAAGACCTCACCAAGGGGTGATTGGACCCTTGTGGGTTAATCTCACTGGCCAATGCTAGGACTTTCCTTGTCCAGCTCAATATGGTATCTTACTCTGGGACAGCTGCTCTGATTGTGCTGGGAGGCACAAGATGCAGCAGTGACTGTCAGCAGAGACTGCTGACAGATGTCTCCACTTTGCTTTGTGGCAAAGTGTATGATAGACATGATAGACAGCATTTCTTTAGCTGTTAGGTACCACTTTGGAGTGTTAAAATCCCAACATCTTCTTTGGAAAGAGGAAAGGGAGATTGTTGTACAAGGTTCCCTAGCAGTGAGTGGGGAAGTGAGGGCCATCAGGTATGCTGCTGCTGCTGCTGTGACCATCCAGTTCAGGTTCATTCTCATCCCTCCTTTTTAATATCCATGAGCCTGGTGGTGTCTTCACTTTGATCACTTGCTGGGCAACCAGTAATAAACATTTCATGGTAGGGAGGGAGGAGACTAAGAAAATATTCATTGCTGCCTTCCAAGATAAAATGAAAAGTCTTCACTGTGCTTGTTCTTTGCCATGTTGACAGCTCAGTGGGATGGAGAGCAAATGAACCCAGGAAAATGTGTCAGTTTGAACCCTAAATAAGTACTCTGTGTTGTTCAGCAGCAGCAGGTATAGTGCCATGGTGGTACCAGCACATGGTTGCTCCCCCTTGTTCAGGTCTTCAAAGTCCCTGCAGTTTGCAGGAGATGGAGCACATACCAGACATTGCAGAGGTCCAGAGGAATTGTCCCCTGCTCAAGGAAATCCCCTAAACTACATTTCTAGCAGCTTCTCTTCTCCTCACCCATCTCACCCCCACCCCACATTAATTCCTTGCCTTTTTTGAGCATTTCTCACTGACTTGAGTGATGAGAGGAACTTTTTGCTCTTTACATCCAGTATGCCCTCTTTATTTGGTTTACAGAACAAATAGGGATAGTGTGATGGAAGATGTGCTCTTGACAGCCTTCTTGAAACTGATATTTTGGCAGCACAGAAGTTGAGGAATCACTGAAATGCACTTTTTATTTTTTTTCCATACCCCTGCTGCTGGCTCATACATAGCTCTGTGATTCCCACATCCAACTCTGCAAAACATCTGGGTATAGTAACTTGTCTTTAAGGCAGATTTGAAAGCATAAATGATTTTACCTTTGGCTTGAGGCATTTGCAGGAGTTTGAAAGTGCTGTTATTTACCTTGTTTGGGGGAGGCTTTACTATATCAAACACTGGTAGTAAAATTTCCCCTATTGTTCACATTTTAACTCGAAGTCTCTGCAGCCCAGTGGGCATCCCCTAATCTGCATCCCTACCACCCCATTTTTATCCTACAGGTCCTCTCTGACATGGCACTTGTGTGCTTTGTTAAGTAGGCCAGGCTTAACAGAGAATTAAAAAAAAAAAGCACAAATCCAGTCTCAGTTCACTTACACTTCAGTTCAGACTGTGGCTGGAGGAGGATCTCTTCAGCTCTAGGTTTTCCTCAAAGTATAAATCCCCATGACTGGATCCCATAAAACAGTCTCATAAGCTCCCGAAGAATTTGTCGGGATGCCAGGTCTGGCGTGCCTAGCCCTCACAAAATGGGGTAGCTGAAAGCAGCAGAGTGAAAAGAAACCAAACACCTTAGTAAAAGCAAGGATTAAGGGGGAAAAAAAAAAGCCACAATAAAAAAAATCCATTTTTTTGGGCCATTTGCAGATAAATGACCTCCATTCTTCTAATTAAAGAAAATGTGCAATTAGCTTAATCAGATCTGTGGGAAGAAAAGCAGTCACTGAGTCTCAAAAGGCAGGTTCTGAGAAACTGCAGCCAACTTTTCCTGGGGCCGACTGGAGACACTACATCAGAAACAGCATGAGCCCTGCCAAAGACTTCTTCCTCTGAAAAATGATGTTTCAATTTAGGCTCCTGTATATTGTTTTCCTTAATCTCCCTCTCACTTGCTTACTCACTTGATCTCTCTTGCTCTTTGACACTCTAAATAGAGGCATGAAGAGGTATTGCCTTTTACTGATAGGGGCAATGCATCCTAATTTCCCAATGAAACAAGATTGAGTTTATCACCTCTGTTCCCCATCACCCTTCATGTTCATTGGGATCCTCAAATGGCACACAAGGTTCAAAAGCATTCAGGGGCTAGAAATTAGGACTTCCCTTCAGGAAAGGAAAATCAAACTTGTGCAATGGGGAAAGGTCTTGAAACCCTTAGTGCTTGTGGGGGTGAAGGTCCTGCAAGGCTATTGGAAATCCTTGTGAGGAAGCTGGGCTCAGAGATCAGTCCCTCTTCTCCAAAGAGAAAGTGGGAAATCGTGCAAACTGCAGGGCCAGTACCCTTAACCCTTTGCCAGTAACCTCCTCTGGCTTAATCCAGAGGAATAAAAAACAGGGAAGGAAGAAACACACACCACATAAGAAGAAAAAAAAAGTGTTTTAAAAGCATTATCTATTCAAGTAGTTTTAAAGTCCAGTATTCTTCCTAAAAGCAGGGAAGATCCCTTTTAGTCATGCAGAACAATCTTGCCAAACCCACAAATTGGGCTGCAACTGGGCAAATGGGGACACAACTAATTACCAGAACAAATAGCCCTTATTCTGTCCATTCCTTACCATGCATTTCCAAAGGGTATTTTCAAGCTTGTTTTCAGCCATCTCTGCAGCCATGCAGGCATTTTATATTTCTCTCAATGTTGTTCCTAAGAAGTGAGAGGGATACAAAGCCCATATACGTCCTTCGTCCCCAGCCCCTCCCACCCTTATTTATGCAGAGGGTGGCATTTGGATCAGGGTTTGCTGGCTCTGCTCCACTTTTAGTGCCAGAGATGAAGACCACATCAGTGGCTATGGCTCCTGTTTCGTTTTCTTCTTCCAGGACAATTCCCCAGTGTCTGACCAGTAACCAACCACCACTTGTTCACAAGTGCTTGCTCCTCTTCATGCCTACCTGCAGTTCAGCTTGTTGTTAACATGCCTCATAAGACCTGGGCTGGTATTTCATATGGGAGTTTTCCCTGTCACAGCAGTTGACAATGTCCTGGTTTCCCCAGTTCAGACAACCCTTTTCTGTCCTATGGAAATGACCTTGACTCTTCAGGGAGTGACTGGATTTTGTGGGGAGCACAATTCCATCTTTACATCCATCTTTACATTCCATCTTTACATCTGTATCTGCAGGTGCAGGTATGAACTGAATCAGGTGTGCTTGATGAAGTGACTCCACAACCTCCATGTGCTGGTGAAACGCTGGTTGCTCATATGCAAGACAGTAAATACCCCCAAACCCAGATGTTTTTTTCTTATTCTCAGGGAATCTTTGTTTCTAAATCTTTCTGTCCCAAAGGTTTTCAGTCTTTCTTATAGATGTTTTTATAGAAAAAAAAAAAGATTTAAAAATGTTCTTGTGATCTTTGTTGTTTGACTTTTTTTTTTTCTTTAACAAGTAAATGCTTGGGTTTTCAGCTATGGCTTGGGTTTTGTTTTTGCTTGTTTGTTTACAATTTTTCACCTAGAGAGAAGTGGAGTTCAAAAAACCAGAAGTTTCCTTGCTCTTGTCTGTGATTTCTTGTTGACTCCTAAATTTTTTTCCATTGCTGGATAAAGGGAAAAAAAGTCATGGTTAAAAATAAAGATGGGGCCCTAAAATATCTCCAAACCAACAATAGGAAACGGATGTGTTTAGTTTTTGGTTGGTTTCCAAAAATCCAGAGGAGGTAATACTTTATGTTAAAAATATTTATTAGCTCGGGTAATGAACACATTCAGATAAAAAGCCCGTTGCCTGAAGTGTGAGGCAACAAATAAGCTAAACTTTGACCATTCTACATCATGTAGTGAATGTTTTGGTGCAAAACTAGAACTCTTGACCAGTCAGGAGGGAATAACGTGCAAGTCTGTGTCACACAGCTCCACATACTGAGGATGGGATGGATTCAGCTTTGCCTTCACCCCCAGCTTCACTTCAGGGAGTTATGCTGTACATAGCAGGGGCTGCACTCAGTGCTGGCCAACAATTTTTAGCAGCCACCAGCCTGTGAGGTGGCTTATGAGAGAGCAGGGGTTTTGCCTCCATCCACAGGTCCCAGAGGACCCCTGGGTATTTGCCTGGTGCAGCAGGGCCAGCGGGCTCCCTGCCAGCAGCTCCAAAATGTTGAGAGCTGGACGCTGGCCCGAGTCTCTGAAAAACCCCATCGCTAACATTTCTGACAAGATAAACTGCATTTTGAATGTGGAGATGACCTTGGTAATCAGAAATAAATCAGCAGGATAATCAAAATTGATGGGTAAGTCAAATCTAGAAAATTTATATACTGGAGCCCTATAGAATAGCTTGGAAATCCCCATAAGTAGGGTCCTGGCTGAAATTTTGGTCCCTTTGCTGCAGTAATTTAAACTTTTCTATTTACTTTGGCACTCCTCAGTTGAATGACTTGGCCTGATCAAAATGCTTTGATATGTCCAGCAAAAATAAAAAATATAAAACTCCAAGGGTAGTATCTTGGTTTAGGACAACTGTGAACACGAAATTTAATCCCAGGCTTTGCAAGAGAGTCCCTTAGAGGGACTCTCTAGAATGTACTGGAGGGGAAAGCAATCAACACTTTGTTTAAAAAAAAAAAAAAAAGAAAAAAAAAAAGAAAAAAAGAATGGTCCTTCCTTTTTACTTTGCTTTTCAATGTCCTGTAATTTGGGCCAAAGCAAACAGTGCTTACGCCACTACTGATGCTCGAAGTTCATGTACTGCTGCTGATGTTACATACATTAACACAGCAGTCACTGGAAAGGAAAAGCAACTGTAATTTGTCCTGAGTGTGGACAAAAGGGGAGTACAGAATGAAGCTGGTCCTCCCATTACTTTATTTTATTCCCTGCTGTTAATTACTTTCTCGGTACACCCTTGTTTTTGTTCTTTTGACACACAGGCTACCATCACTCTGCACAGCTACCAGAGCCGAAATTGCTCCAAGACTCATTATCCCTTAAACAATCTCAGCTCTGGAGGAACTGCTCTGACACTCTTCTAAAACCTATTTACTGGCTACAGGGTGGTTAGTCCTGCTTCATATCAGTGCAGGGAAAGTAAAGTCAGGCCAACTCTCTGATCTACTCAAGCCTGACATGTGGCTTACTCTGCTTTTATATCAATCAAGAATTTGGCCTTGAGATCTCCACACTCTTGGTTTGACCTAGAGTTAAAAAAAAAATACAAACCCCAAAACACTTCCAAATCTGTACCTCTTTTCTCTGCCTTTCCTTCATCCTATCCAGACCCTACTGCATACACTTCGTGTCTGCAAAGTTAACCATAGTCCTGGACCACTTACAGGCCATTTGTTGTTTTCTATTATACTTGGTGCTTGAGTTTACATAGATTTGTCTTCTTAAAAACATTTTGGAAAGAAGCATCACTTTTTTGCAGCACTGGTAAATATTTTTCCACTGAAATTGCTCTGAACTGAAGTTTGTTTTAGCTAACAAGAAAAGATGTTCTTCATGAAGCCTGCCAGGGATTACTTTCTGTTTTTCATTGGCAAAACAGGCCTGAGAACTGTGTGTTGAGATATCAGAGTCTGCAGTTGCCATTTTGATGCCCAATATTTCTGTTTTCTTTTAAGTGGCTCTTCAATGTTTGAGTCATATCTTCAATGCCATAATCCCACAATCTTCTTTCTAAAGCACTATCTGCCAATTTACCACCATAGATTCTGAGCAACAAAGTTGGCATGGCATAACATGGTAACTCCTCCTGAAGTGCTGTGATGGAGTTTTCATCTCAGGCTTCCTTGCTTGGGACAATATATTTGAACATAAGAAACAACATGGGACAGGGTTGTTATTTTCTGACCAGTCTACTTGCAAATTTTTAAGCCCTTAGGGATATAAAGGCAACAGTGCTTAACTTGGGCAGCTGACTTGCAAACAATACCACCAGTACTAAGCAGCCAGCAGAGAAGATAAAGAGCCAGGTCATGAGGGGCAGGATTGGGAGAAAGACATAAAAAGAATTAAAAACTGTATTTTCAGTATGTGTATTGAAGATGGAAGATAATTGAAGATCAGTCTGAAGGAGTCATGTAGGGGTCCAGATGTGAAGTATCAAAGGAAAGTAACTCAGTTCATAGACGAGTGTTGAAGATGGAAATTTACTGGGTAACAGAGAAGCTGGAAAACAGCTCAGGAAGATGTTAAGGGAGGTATGGAGGACCATAGAGAAAAAAAGTCTTTGCTTCCACACCATGAATTGCCCCTATTCCCTGGTTTCCTAACCAGAAAAGACCCAATGAAACAAGTTGTGCTAGTGAGGAATGACACAGCTAGGTCATATGACCACGCTGCATCTAAGTCTGAGCCATCTAACCATCCTTCTCTGACCATGGGGAAAGATTTTTGGATGGTGCTTTGGGGAGGGGACAACCTCAGCAGGAGGTCTAGCTTAGGGATCATGGATCAGGAAGAAGGCAATCTGCTTATGCTGAAGAAGAGACAGGCTTTTGGGAAGTATGATAGGAGAGTCAGAAGTACAAGACTTCTGCTGCTCAGTGTGGAGGATCTGATGATGATGATGATTATTCTTATGATTTGTATTGCAGGAGGACCCTTGCAAAGGGATCTTCTTGCACAGAAACCAGATATGGGTTCAGCTACTGGACATGCAAAGATTTTCATTTCAGTCTGCTGTTTCCAGAAAAAAACCTGCTGCTTTCAAGGAACCAATTAAAGGACTCTGCTTAGGATTTACCCGTTTGTACTTTACCATTTCAAATCATTGGTCAAGTGTGACATTTCACCATCTTCTTACTGTTTCCTTCTCTTTTATTAGTCTTCACCATGTGGACTGCATTCTATATCATATAATATTTTTCTGCTCTGAAAAAATATCAAGGTATTTTAGGTTGCTTTTTTTATCTTCCAGATACTTATCATAAGTTTAGAGAAAAAAAAAAAAAAAGTAATTTGATGGCTCAGGATTTCAAGCAAACCCATTCCTCACTGTGGTACCCACAACTATAAATGTAGTTATTTGGAAATGGAGTGTACATCAATGCTCACATATTAAGCAGTTCAAATTCTGGTCATGCTCAGACAGCAGTTACTGCCATAATTTTCTGGCTTTGCATTAATTCATTGAGCAGGAGCCTTGGCTTGGTTGTAGCATTTTTTCTTGTCTGAAAGATGATCTGGTTAATAGAGGACAAACACTGGAGCTCCTCTGTTCTTTCCTCTTCTCTCTTGCACATACATATTTATAGGTCTGTTATATATAGATGCTAAACACATATATATACAGAACACTCATGTACACATAGAATACACATCTGTAGGCACACAAATGAATCCTCACACTCTTTCCTAGAGCCAATGTGTGTGAAGTCTTGAAAGGGCAGTTTGCTTCTCTGCCATACTCATTCATGTTTTCATTTCCAATAATCCAGCAGATGCCCCTAGATCATGTGGAGGAGAAATAGCTGCATCAGCTGCTTCTAGGCAAACAAAATAGGCTTTTGTGGCTATAATGTAATGTTTTCCTTGGAATTCATGGTGTTCCAGGCTCTCAAAGGAACGTACTCTTTCTTGGAGTTCAGGTAAAGTATTATCTATCAAAAAACTAAAATTATCAGCAGCAACAGCAAGGAAATTAGGCACACACAAATAAAAACAGTCAGAAACCTGGCTCTTACCCAGAAGACAATTGATTTCTGCTTTTTTAAGGAGTTATGTACACTGACAGTGACACTGTCAATTCACACATGGTAACACAGCTCCAGCCCTGAGTGGCTTTCCAAACTACAGTACATCTTGAGGCTTTGGCTGCAGGTATGTTGGGCTGGAAGGATATCAGGCCAGCCCTGGTGCAGAGGCTGAACACAAAACAAACCTCTTGTCCCTGTGTGGGAAATGCCAGATGACCTGGAGAGCAGTAAGAGGTGCCAGCCACATCTGTCCCCACTGCACGATAGGGTTACCATGGTGCCAGAGCCAGCCCATGAGCACAGCACCACATAAGTAATAGCTGGTGCTTGCCTGAGACACTCTGGCAGCCTCTTTGGTGCCACGTTAGACTTGCTAGATGGAAAAGGCAAACTATTTGAATATTGTTCCAAGTGTGCCATGCAGGAGTACCTTATAACCCAAATTTGGGCTGAAAATAAACAAACCTGGGGGACATGATTTTCTGAGCTCTAAAGGTCCAGGAACAGTCTAAAACTGTTCATGCATCACTGGAAATCACAGGAATCAGAGGTTTCTTATCACCTCATGTAGAAGTTTACACGGCTGTGAACAGGTGGAAACAAATGTAAAACACCTGACAGAACTGGAAAATCACAAATCACACCAGCTGTAAGGCAACTGAGGGGTAATACCAGGTGGTGCTGGCCAAGGTGGAGCTGGTCACACATTTGTCAGAGCAACTGGAGAAGGCACAGAGCTGATTTTAAAGACAACAAATCAGAGGGGCTCTCACTACTCCAGCTTTCTAGGGGTGGCAAGGCGGCTTCGTAATTCTTGCATGCTGCTGTTCTGGGAGTCCATCTTTGGTACAATACAGAAATTATCCTAAAGGAAGAAACAAAATCTGCCCAGAAAATTGGAGCATCCCTGCATGAGAAGTCAAGGAAAGCCTGGAACAGTAAAATCTTGTTTGCTAATGACAGTTGTGAGAACTGGAAAAAAAAAAATTCAGTGGAAAAAAACCCCAGAACCCCTCCATGAAACACTGATTACATGCCAGTTCACATGGCTCTCTTTGGCTACTATGGATTATTATTATTTCTTTTAAAGACTAATAGATCCTATTTTTGACAGGCACAAAGCCAGGAGGTGGGATCTTATCCAGTATTTTCATTTTTTAGGACACAAGAGGCAATGACTGTATCAGAATATTATTTGTCTGCCCAAATCACATTCACTTTATGAACCTCTGCAGAGAACTTCCATTCTCAGGAAAAACTGTTTTGTCAGACAAGAGTACAAAAGAAACTCTCCTCCTCATTCTGGCTGAGCCAGCTCAGTTATGGCAGAATCCCTTTTCCTGGGCTAAATCTCCAGAGCTAACCTTCAAACTTTCACTTACAGTTTTTTACCCGAAAACCCCTACCCACAGAACAGATTGGACCTAGGACGTGCGAAATAGCTGAATGCTGCAACAGCTGAGTTATTTATGAAGTGGTTGACATGGTAAGGTGAGAATCAAGAGAATCAAGAGAAGGCTGATGGAGCAGAAGTGTGCTTGAGTACATCTGATCTTCCCTCACCACATGGGAAGCATGGCTTTCACCGAATGGGCTTTCAAGCAAACAAATGTCAATTTGTATGTAAAGAAGATGTGACATTCTTAAATATGGAGGTGTTTCAAGGAATATGGGGAAGATCTGCTGGGCAGATTGGGTTCAAAGCTTCCATCCCAGTCATCCTATAAAGCCCTAGGGACTTTAGGACCAGTAATAGGAGCCTACAGAGATCTTCATGTTCTCAACTTTGTCTTCTGGATAACATTAAAGCAGAGGCAGTCCCAGAAGGCAGGCACTATCCTTAGCCTTGCCCTTATCTGTTTGTGCACATTTTCTCCAGCACTTAGCGTTACCAGATCCTGACTCATAAGACTGGCTTTGCTTTTTTATGAAGCTACCAAAGGGTCCTGGCACTAGCATGTGTGTGAGTGTCCTGATAAGGGTATGACAGCGTGTGGGAGGCCAGAGGAGGGTAATGCCACTGGTATGTTGAGTGGGGAATTAGGCTGTGTGTGTGGAATGACATCTTCTTACAAAACCTCTCCGAGAGAGGCCGAGGAGAAAAAGTAGCAATGACAGCTCAGGATTCAGTCCACCCCACCAAAACTTTCCATCCTCATGAATGGAGCCATTCACTGGGTTCTGCTTCTTGTTTTGCTTCTGTATCTTCTTCATCTTAAAGTAGAAGACTTCCTCTCAGAGGAATAACTTCTGCTGTAGCACAGTCCCGGTGACGTCCATAGAGTTACAAAAAAAGCTGATGTTGATCCTCATGTGTCATTGCCAGAAGGTTTTCTGGAGTTAGATCCTGGGTAGCACAACTCTAAAAAGCATTTGGACTGCTTTGGTCTCAGCCTGTTTACTCTGAGAGCACAGAAAAAGGATTGAAAAATAAGGAGAAGAACCCATGCAAACATTGCAGTTGTTTCTGTTTAAAATGGAAACACATTTTATGGAATTTTTCACACACATCCTCCCTCTCCCTCAAATTTCAATGTTCCCTTTTCTTCTCTTCTCCCTGATTTTGACATATTTCAACTGAGTGAAATGTAATGAGAAATAGCCAGGGGCTTGCTCTGACATTTTCTTCCCCACCCCATCCTTCTGTCCACCCAGGCTCTTCTCAGTTTGGTGTGTTTTTTTGTTTTTTTGTTTTTTAATTATTTTTAATAGTATGGAATGGGAATGGGAACTGTAGGCTGTGTGTATTCATTTGCTGTAACCCACCCATTCTGCTGTTCTGCTGCTCCTTGCCACCTTTCTTATCATTCCTTCAGCATTTTTTGGACCATCTGAAGCTGAAAAAAAAAAAAAAATAAATCCCTTGCCTGCAGATTCACTCTAAATTGACAGGGAGGGGAAAATCTGGCCCCAACATCTGACATCAAGAGCTTTATGGCCTAGTCCTGCCTAATTTTAAGGGATTTTATATAGCAGAATTGGAAAGAACCACGAGACACTTAAGGCAAATGTTCTGAAATACCAAGAATAACAAAGCACAGGCTTAATGAGTTCCAATGTGTATGTCTGCTGTGAGTAATGATGCTTAATCCTGCTGCAAAATAATTCCTTTATATGTTCTTCTGTTTTTAAAAAAAAATGCATCACTGCTGCACTGGGGTCATAAAAATTACGAATATGTTTTCCCATGGCGTGGAGCCATAGCATACTGTAAGGCATTGTGCTGGGCCATTATACACAGCCTGTAATCAGAAACAAATGTATTAAGTGAGATGATGTGATGTTACATGAGAAAAGTGAAAATAGAGCAGGGAAGTGTGACAGACAGTGACTTGGACCACAACATCAGCTCTGAACAGCCCCTTTCTCTTTGGAAATCAGAGACTATGCCAAAAGAATCTGTTTCTAGATACTGGTCTAGAAAACAGATACATACTTCTTGAAAGAGGGAGGAAATAAAACTTGTCTGGCGTAGGCAAAAAGATATACTGAATTTCCTGTTCAGAAAGAGAAATACTGCCATGCTGCTGAGGGTGGTTCTCTGTGCATTATCACAGGCTTGGTAGTGATCTCAAAAAAGCAAAGAAGCCCCCTTCTCCAGTCCTCCAAACTGCAAGTTTCTTCCAGGGGTCCAAGTGTTGTCTGTGACAACAAGATCTCAATGGTGAGATCTACTGCTGAAGAAAGTGCTCTAATATCTTTGCAGTTTATGTTTCTGAAACTTTACAGCAGTATTACTATTATCAGCTTAAAAATTAAACTTGACTCAGATTAGGAGAAATAGAGCAACTCATTTGTCTCTTTGCCATTGTTTATTTCCTAAAAAGAAATAAAATTCTGTTTGTGACAGCTGCTTTCCTTTTCAGGAGTATACCAGAACTCTGACATCAAAGCTGGATTTTAATTTATTGACTTAACTTTGCAGAGCACAGAGCAAAAGGTCAAGTAAAATGAGACTCCTTTAGAAAAATGATAATTGCTATTAAGAGGTATATGGGTCATTTGAATGCTCTGACAGTCCATTTCCAAGCCCCTTAGAATGGGCCCTTCAAAACTCCTGAGGCTCAGCCAATCCTACCCTTTGGAATATGTGAAGAATGGGCCATAACTGCAATGTACCTGTGGGAGTAGTCTTCATCTCAGCAGCAAAGCAAGTTATGCTCCTATTTCCCAGGTGTGGGAAAAACAGTGTTCCCTGAAATGAGAGGTGTACCCAGAATGACCTCTCTTCTAGCCACTGACGTTTTGCTCCGCTACGTCTCCATGAGCTGGCATCCCCAACACATAAGGGTTTTCATCTGACTTAGGCAAATGCTTCATCAGCCACAGATCCCCTGCAAGCCAACCTAAATGAGAGTGAGTCCATCAAAACATAGCAATGGAACAGGCTGCTCAGAGAAGTGGTGGAGTCACCATCCCTAGAGCTATTCATAGGTCACAAAGAAATGGTGCTTGGGGGCATGGTTTAATGGTGGGCTTGGGAATGCTGGGTTAACAGCTGGACTTGGTGATTTTAGAGGTGTTCTCCAACCTAAACAATGGTATGATTCTATTGTTCTGTGAGGACAGTAGTTCATAAATGATCTAGAAAGAAGATTGCTTGATAGTACTGCTTTCTGCCTTTTCTTTTTCCTTAAAACTGTCTGGTTTTATCAACAGAGTAGAGCACAATAAAAAGTACAAAAGGCCCTGCATAAATAAATCCAGTCTAATTATTTACAACCATCTCTGGAACTGTCTCAGCAGTACTTTCAGCAAAGATTTGGATTCACTGAAATCTACAAGACAAGTGGTTGCTGCTTCTATGCCTTCTACAGGAAACAATTGCTCAACAACAGAGGATTTGCTCTGGAATGTACAACTAATTGATAAAATCATGAGAATTACACCCTGGCATTGTAAAGCAGGGGCTTTCCTTCCTAATTTCTTGATCTTGGATGAGAAATTAATATCTTTGCAATGAAAGAGAAGTTTCTCAATATTTGATGCTTCCAGTTTGTGTAATTTAAATCTGTATTTATGAACCTCATCAGTGAGCCAGGTGATTATGTTGCAAATCCTTATGTGGCAGCATTTGCTTCTTTTTTATCCCTGTTTCTCCTTTACGAAACAGAAGGGCAACTTTAGTCCATAAATAGACACTGTTAGGGATTTACCATAAAGGAAATCTGAAGGACACTCTTTGCTATTTCCAGGTAACTTCCCCTATACATGAACATATCCCTTTAGTGGATGACCCCTGAGTCCACGTAAAGCTCTTGAGACTCCCCAACACAGGAGACAAACCATATACATGGTGTTTGTTTGCTTTAATGAGATGATTGATTTACTGGTCCCAAATTCCTCAAAAACATTTGTTTTTATCCTCTGGATTCCTACCAGAGAGCTCCCAACATCAGTCAAATTCACAGCTTAACAGCGCTACAGCGAAATGCGGCTCAAAGGCCCTCCCAGTGCTCCCTGTTTGTGGGGAGCTTTCCCCTGCCCTCCAAGCTGTCCCCTGCCAGGGCACTGACATCCCCTATGTCCTACAGTTGTTTGCTTCCCAGAATAGCTAGATTTGAGGACGAGAGCCTTCCTAATGGAGCTCGAGTGCATTTGTGGCACAATAGGTCATTTCTGGCTCACTTGCTTTCCTTTCAGCTCATGGGACAAAAAGGGACATGCTTACACCATTTGCTTACATTGGTAGGTAAAGAAAACCTTAAATGTCGCATGAGTCACTTGCACTCAATTAATTTCTGCTTGTGTTATTTATTCACATTTAAGATATGACTTTTATTCTATATGTGACCTTCAGCAATGGAACTGATAACAAGAACATTACTTTGGAAAAGTGAAAGGTTAAACATTAACCAGAAAAATAGTTCTAAGACAAACATTTTGAATGGTTTTTTCCTTCATATTTGGAAGTAACTTGTCACTTCCCCTCTCAGCACCCTCCCTCCCCTCTTATTACTGTTGTGCTGCTGTTCCTGATACTTGGTAAATGCAGTAAGCACTGTACCACCAGGTGATAGCCTCCTCTTTGCTTAAAACAAATCACATGGGTCTTTGAGCTGGCTGCAAGCTCTTGCCTGACTAGCTTTTCATTAGCAATTTCTAGACTTTCTCATCTTCCAAGAAGTGCATTACAGAGAAGCCCATCAGCTCTGTGCTCCCTCTTCTACTCCTTGTTGTACACCGGGTCTGGAGAAAAGAAAAAAAAAATGGATGAGGGGAACAGGCTGTGGGGTTGCCCAAGTTTCAAAAATACCATAGGAGTTTGAAATACTGATTTTAGCAGATGTCCTTTTGCTCCATGACCTGCAAACTTCACTCAGGAACAATTAACACGTTGAAATTCATGCTACAGTGTGATGGGGGTGGTTGTTATGCAGCTTTGGTAGTTCAAAAGTCTTCATATCAGGGAAGAAATGAGTAAAAAATGAAAAACAGTCTCTGCTTTCTAAGCTGAATGCCTATTTTACTTGTGTATCAATTTATCTTTCTTATGTGGAGACACACTTGTGAGCCACAACTCCGCTCTGAAATTACTATAGCTTTTCTGCTTTAAGGCAGTTCCCAGCCTCAGTCACAACAACATCAATTTTTAGAAAAAAAATCTGTAAATCAGCAATATTATTTCTGCTCCCACCCATTTTTGGAAGCCTGGGACACAAGACATGTATATATTTTACTCAGTAAAATAGCTTAATTGCCTGTTGTTTGGTTAATTTGGGTAGCAAAAATAAACCACCAAAAGTAAAGACGAATGGAACAGCAAAGATAAAACCAAGGCCAAACAAACATTGACAACAACAAACTAGGTGCCTGGAAAAGGGTAACTCCTGCTCTGGGAGACATTCTGGGTGGTCGAGGCTCTGTCTCTGCCCACAAGAAGACATGGGTCCCAGGGCATGGGGCTGCTGGACTGCAGGACAGCAGAGGTGACCACCAGCCCTCTTTCCTACTGCCTCCCCCTGCCCTTCTCGCTCAAGTTATGCCCCCCACCATGTCTTAGGTTTGTTCAATCTGCCTTTCTTGCTTCAAACTTTGGTCTATTACAATATTTTGATCACCCAGANAAAAAAAAAAAAGCAAAATCTATAGCAAACTGTCGGGCAATCCCATACCCTTTATTGACCCTTACACAATGGATTGGTAAAACCCTGCTACTTGTCCTTATATCTCACTCTCTGCTCAGTCCCTCAAGGTTTGTAGAAGAAGTGGTGTCTTGTACCAAAGAATGACACCAGGTTAGATACACTATGATGTATCTATAAGGATTTCCTTTAATCAGTTCTTATTTTGCCATATATCAGTTTTTCATTAAATATCCTCTTATCCTTTGCCATGGAAAAAGGTGAATAGAGACCTTCTGGTCATCTTCTTTGGGACCATTTATTATTTCATAAGATTTTGTTATGTCTCCCCTTATTTATGTCTCCCACAAGGTAATCTGTCCTGGGATAACAGGCTGCCCCACCAGCGTTGCTGATGCAGCCACTGCCAGAGAGCACCAGAAGCCTCCCATCATAATTCCTTTGCACAAGATTTGCAGCCAGGGTCACAGACCCATAAGGCAGGCTTAGCTTAAGGCAACTGGGGCCTGAGCCTACCACAGTGAGCCTTCTCCCAGCCCTCCCAGTCTGGCTTGTGCCCTTCCCCCTTTCTGATTCCCCTTGCTCAGCTCCCCATGGAGCCCTTCTTCCCCAGACACATGATCCCTTCCTGTCGCCTCCCTGGGATGGACTTCTTCATTTTTCCTTAGCCAGCTCCCCTGGACAGACTCTTGGTTTCTCACTGACTTGTGCTTTTGAGGTTTCTTGGCCTGGATCCCAGGGTTCCTGCCTTAATCCATCGCTTCAAAGAGATTTGGATAAGTCTGGATAAGCTTCCAAGCCTCTGGATGCTTATTCAAAGTGCAAGGCTGGGGGAAAGGGGGAGCATCCCTGAAGGAAGCCAGAGACCATCTATACACAGTCAAACAACTATTTTTTTTTCCTGCATCAGAGATGCCTCCCCAAATCCCTCAGCACCTGTGTGTCAAAATCTGCATTTACATTAGTGGAAAAATATACCCTGGCCTCTGCATCCTGAAGCAAAATGCCTGGACATTTAGGCACACAGATGGGCCAGCATCTCATCAGGCTGTCTGTTACAGCATTAAAAGCTGGGATTCCTTCTTTCAGGAGAGCTTGGGCATGTTTACATACCACTGGGTATTTTAGGGGTGACTCACTACAAAAGTCCCATTTGAAAACAGAAAGAACAGAGTTTTGAAAAAAGAGTGCACTGGAAAGGTATGAACACAGCAACAGATCACAAAAATATGTGAAGCTGAATTCTCCAGCCCACAGGAGTCCTGCTGGACTGCAGTGTGGGGGGATGGTCCTGACTGAGCACAGGAGAAGGGGTGAAGCAGTTGTAGGAGCTAGGCCCAAAAGGAAACCCCTTCTGTACTATCCATCCTCCTCCTCACTTCTGATGCTGTGGATGGACTGAGAAAGTGCCATTTGGAGCTATTTCTGCATGTGTTTTGCATGGCTATGGTCCTGGTTTGAAGTCACTGGCACCTGCCATGAAGCTAGGCATGTTTCCCCAAATTAGAATCAGATTTTAGCCCTTGTGGAATCAAAACCAGCATTTGCTTGAACCATAATTGTGCCTTCCCATTAGACCCTCAGCATTCAAGATACATTCATTCATTCATAGCTTAGTTTCCTGCTCCAAACATGTTTGCTTTGGGAAAACTGATCTTTATTTTCCATCTAAATGAAGCCCAGTTGTGTCATGTCCACCAAAAGAACAATCTGGCTTAAAGCAGCTTTAAGAAAACCACTATCTGATGTCAGTAAATCTCTGTCTATGCCATAACTGCTTTAAGTCAGGAAGCAGTGGGTGTGCTCAAAACAACACATAAAGATAAAAGATTTCCAGTGCCAGGAACGTGGATGTATTTTGGAAAAAAACATGGGGGGCATTCTATGCAGGAAGAGATGAAAACATACATCAGGCTGTGGAGCTTGCCAGTGCCACAGCTCACACACCAGCTCTCCAGGGAAGCTCACACACCAGCTCTCCAGGGAAGCTCACACACCAGCTCTCCAGGGAAGCTCACACACCAGCACTCCAGTGAGCGACGGAGGCACTGGAGGGTCCTGTCCTTGGCACACACACAGAGGGAATGGCTGCTGCTTTATTCACTTCTTTGTCTTGCAGCAGAGCAGCCTGCAGTCCTCTGTTCTCTGGGAGCTGAAGGAGCACATCAGAGAACAGATCCCAGCCCCTTTTCTTTTCCAGGGCTGGTTGTTGAACTGTTCCTGGAGGTGGGAGAGGATTTGACCATCTGGCCATGGATGCAGATGCACTCCTGTACTCCCATAGGGATCTACCCTCATCCTCTCCTGAGCAGAAAGGGTGCTGCCACAACCAAACCCTTACACGCTGGTCACACTTTAACCCTGTAACAACCCTAGAAAAGCCATTACAACAGATGATGCTGGAATAATCCCATCAAGATCAAGGATACTTCTAGCCCTTGCCCAGCATGTGTAAGTTGGAAGGGAAGAGAGGTCATTGCTCTCTGATAAATGTACACCTGGTTATCAGCCTACTTCTGCATCTTATTGCTAGTTTTTCTTTTATTTACAGTGCAGAAAAAAATTAAAACCACACCAAAAAAAAAAAAACAAAAACAAAACAAAAACAAAAACAAAAACAAAAAAACTAAGCAAAACCAAAATGATAATGATAATGATGATGATGATGATAATAATAATAATAATAATAAACCCAAATGCAAACCCAAACTGAAAAAGAAGCATCCATCCACAGGAGCAGCCTGCTTTTCCAGGAGATATCATGAGGTACTGCACTTATGGGAAAGAGAATGAATCCCCTGACTAGTTCCTTGATTAAAAGTCATTGCTTTTTACAAGCCATAATGATATGCAGGGCAGTAAGTAACCAGTTTAGAGGGTATTTTCACTCAGAATGGTAGGCACATCATCTCTGTCTTTTCCTATCCATGCTACTTACACACACAGCTTCTTTCATCCCAGAGTATCCCAAAACTAGTCATATTATAAAGTGCTTGCAACCTGAATTCTACAGTCCATATATTTTGTCTGCCAATAGCCTTCCTCAGACAACTTTTGTTGTTCTTCATAGTCCTTTTGGGAGGGAAGCAGAAGGCATATGGAGGGCTGCCACCCCTTGCCAGAAGGGAAAAGGCAATGGCAGAGGGTCCCAACAAAGGGCATTGCTTTAGCTTGGAGAGTCTGTGTCCCACACTGTGTCACTGAGAGGTTGCATGGCATTAGCAGTCCGTGGTGGCAGAGTGGGAGAGACTGCTTTGGGGAAGTGGATATCCCAGCAACGTTCCCAGGGAACATAGGACACAGACAGGATTATGAGCAGACTCTACCTTTCAAAAAATGCATGGGAATGGTGGTGCTTATGAGAAACCACTGGATATCTTGTCCTCAGTAAATATATTTTAAAAAATAATAATAATAATTAGAAAAACAGTGGTTTTTTGTGATCTTTGTACATACTTGTTGTCTCTAACACAGGTTATGAAGACTTTGGGCAAGAGCCTCCTGTGCTTGCTCTCTCCAGCTCCATGTCCAGATATGCCTGTGAAACCAACTGCATAAAACCATTATGGATTCAGAAAGGCTGATCCAAGAGCATCACACTGTACCCAGCATCTCTGAGGGAAAACTGAAAAGCAAAAAGGTCTTTCTGGGCACACCACCTGCTTGCTGGTCTCCCTAAAGTTACCTCGCTGCTACACAATTGCCTTTCCAAAGCCAGAGAAAATAAATTACGCATTTAGGGACACTTAGGCAACCTAAACAACCCAGCATAATTCTCGTGAGTACAGCCACGGTAGTGACTGCTGCCAGGTGTCCAGACAGAGTAATTAACAAGCACAAGAGAGCAGAGCTCATGGAAGCAAGGGCAAGCAGTATGTTAAAGACACGGAAATTAGCCTGACTAAGCCTGGCTCTTCCCTAAGAGCAAGAGCAAAACGCTGTCCCCTGGAGCCTTCTAAAGCTGAAGCTTACAATAATAATGAAATCTCCATGGGCCCAAATGAGCCTCCCACACACATCTCGGGTAGGAGCTTACCACACAAGGAGTCCTGCTGAAATTAATGGGCTGTGTGTGGATTACAAGATGCTATGTGGAATGACTGAGGGTAACCTCGCAGATATTTTCCCATTGTTGTTCCCATTGTCCATTCAGTATACCTGCCTGGCTTTTAATTTAACTATGTCCCTTCATGAAGGAAATGAAACACAAGGAAGGAGAGAGAGGGAAACATATTTTTTGTGGAGAAGCATGGTGCAATGGCTGAAGCAGAAGACTTGGTGTCCAGCTTTGGCCCTCCCATGGAGTCCTTCTGTTATCTGGATGCAGTTATCCCATCTCGGCTCTGCCATCCCTCTGCCAAGCAGAGCCCATCAGTCGGGCATCTGTGTGATTTCATGTCACAGTGGTGACAGGAGGCCGGAGGGGATCTCCCAGATCCCACTGCCCATGCATCACTCCGTGCGGGTGCAGTCCCTGAAAGGGGTGATGTGGCTGTAGCTGCGAAAGAGGCCACAGCAGTGGCCTTTTCCTGTTTGCTTTATTCCCAGGGGTTATTTCTGGCCTGGAGGGAGGCTGCACCGTGATGTCAGTGTGTAAACAGGGAGGTGAGTGTCGTCAGGGCTCGGGGGGTGGAGATGAAGGCACGTCTGGCTCCCCGAAGGTGGGGGAGGGCAGGAAAAAAAAATCGGCTCAGATAAAGAAACATAAGGGAAATGGCAGTGGAGCCACAGAGGAGGCAGCGGAGCGGGGGGAAAAGGCTGCCGTCCCCATGCAAATCGTTTGGGAAAACAGTGCACCGCCCTCCGTTAATTCCCCTGATTAAAACCGCATTAGTTTGTAGGTGTCAGGGACAGGCAGCTGTTTTCAAGGAAGCCCTGGCTCCACCAGGTCCTTCCTCGCCGGGCAGCGGCGGCTCTATCTGGAGGTAAATGTCAGCGAGGCGCGGGGCTCGCCGGCGCTTGTCCTCCTCCTGACAGGCCCTGGCCAATGTCCTGCTGCTGAGGGTCGTGGTAATTTACGTCCCTTCTGTGTACATTAACTTATCTGCAGCAGAGCTGGCGGGGCTCTTTCAGCCAGGCTGTCTCCTCCGCAGGCTGGGAGACTTTTCCTGCCTGTGGGACCCGAAGCGGGGACGGGCTGCGCGCCCCTGCCAAGTTCCTGCAGCGGACCAACAACAACAAGAGCGCCTGGAGCCGGCGGCGCTGGCCCGGACCCCCGGCATCGCCCGCGCCCCACGGACCGCGGGGACACTTGTGTCCTGCGGCCCCCTGAGCCCGGGGACAGGGGAGCCAGGCGGCTGCCGGAATCCAGGCACTTGCCTGTAAGCCCCCTCCTCCGTCCCGAGTGTCCCCCCTGGTTCTATTCTGCTGTTGCTGCAACAGCTGAAATGGTTATTTGTTATTTGCAGCTCCCCCGGGGCTCCTTTCCCACCCCTCCTCCCCTGCCCCCGTGGAAGTAAGCGAGCAGCCTTCGCATGCAGGAGACAGATACTTCCCACTGGGCTGCACATTTTGGTGGCCTGGCTGGGGTGACTATATCCTTATGCTTTGTCCGGGAGGGATTTTAACACACAGGTAACTGCTATCAGCTGCAGGATCACTATTTGCCTGAGGAGACGAGTGCCAGGCATGAAGGCACCATCTCAGTTTTCCTCTGGGCACTGCTTTTCCCCATACAGCAAGGGCATTCCCTCACATCCATGTAATTTGTTTCTCTGTCATCTCAATGTGCGCAACTGACACATTTAATTATCCAGCAGCTCCAAGGAGGTCTCCCTGATTTGGAAGTTTTGGGGGCCATTGCATCAGATTCACTTTTTGTGTGATTATTCCCTTATGGATCACTGAGATCTTATTGGAAACCAGAAAGGATGAAGCAAACTCTGCCTGTCTTTAACTATGTTAGACAAGGTTGTCCATTATCATTATGGACCTTACAAAAATATTGAGAGTGGAAAACAGCAGTGGTCAAGACCACATTGTCCAGCAGCCTGAACTCATACCAGTTCACCCAGAAAGAGCTGATCTGCCAACCTTATTGCCAGTAGGAAAGATGGGGGAAAAGAGCTGGTGTTCTAAATGTGCCTTGCACAGCCGTTCAAGATCTCCTGAATGACCCCCATCAGGTGACTTGCTTTACTAGATGCCAAGGGCCACTGTTGTATCAGGTTGTATCAGAAAGCCACCTATACAGTTTCCAAGTGCCACAGTAATGTAAACAACTACAAATTACCTTTCTTCTTCAAAAGGATTGAAAATTGTGTCTAACTAGGAGATATTGGCTTGATCCTCCCACCATGTGCCTTACATGTACATCTCAGCCTAGTGGTGCCTGGGTGTAGCTGGTAGGTACAATAGTTTGAGGAAGACGATGGGTAGTGTTACATTTCCAAAGCTCTTGGTGAGGATTAAGCAACTCAGAATAATAGAATAATTTAAAAACCCCCAAGCTTGTCAGGGTTATGGCTAGAGACTGTATTTTTTCTAGTTCTACTCAGAACTAGTTCTTTTCTAGTTCTTTTCTAGTTCTCCTCAGAAGCTGCAGGTCACCCTTTACCATGGATGAAGCTGTGATGAGATGAAAAACCTCAAATCAAGGGACAGGACCCACAACAGTAACTCGGAAATAGAAGACCTGTGTTTACTGCTAAATGGTCAAATGCTGTGATTCTAAGACCCTTGTTTGGAGACATTGGAAAGGTAGCTTGTGGCTTAGCTAGTGGCTAAGAATCCCCTTAGTTTTTAGGTATATCTGTAGCCCAAAGTAAGGCACCTACAGCATCTGTTTGAGGCATGTAGACCATTAAGCATCTCAGTTCTGGCTATCTCCCCTAGTCAGGAAAAATACCCAGGAGAGGACTTTGACTTAAGCTCTGCACATTTAGAGTTTTAGCCATGGTTTGAAAGGGAAGACCCTAAGTTCATCTAAAAGATGAGGGCCATTTTCTAAAGACAGTCCTTTTTTAGATAACTTTAGGGCAGTGACAACAGCAGTAGAGCCATGTTTGGAGCTATCACTCTGGATATATAGGCATTTTTATGTTGAGGATTTCTTGTTGATACAAGCACTAAACTGTGGTTCTGCTTTCTCAGGCCAGCTCCATAACCATAGGGCCCCTTTTTTCTCCTCACCTCTATACTGTGAAAATGGCTAATTTTTCCTCCTAATTTAGGTTCGTCACTGGTTATAAAATAAAATTATCAAAACAGTCCTAAGGCTTGATGTGATATTTGTGAAGTTTGGTGTGATGAAGACTGTGCTGTTTGTCCATTTTGATTGAAAGCTCAGTGATCTTTTAAAAATTCAGACGTTGCTTATAGACTTTTAAAAATATGGCTCAGTCAACACACTAAGATGAAGCTTCCTCAGGATTTTCTACATTTTGTTCTAAAGGTGATAACACAGGAGATTAGTTTTTTCTGTGGAAGAGCTGACAGATTTTTCCCATATGTAGGACTCTCATTGTCAAAGTTTTCTGCTGAGACGACACAAACACTTGAATCATGAAGCACATCCCTTCCTTCAAGCACTTCCAAGACATCATTTGCCTGTGTACACTACTGTGTTTAAATCTGGACTTATGAGTTTTACAGATGGACAGGAACAAGGGGTGGTGGAGGATGGAGACCCAGAGCCAGATCAGAAATAGAAGGAAATGACCAGCTTGGAGTCCAAGGAGACATGGATACGTGTTTCTCTCTGGAAACCAATAGAACATATCAAATAACAGATTTAATCACGTATAACTGAGTGTGAGCAAGTGTTTCTTGAGAGCTCCTTTCCTGAAACTCCAGAAAAGATTTTAAAATTGCCTTTTTTTTCTTTTCCCTGATGAGCATCACACAGTCCTTCTGTCAGTCTTTCTTAAGACAAAAATCACTGCCAAGCCATAGGTACAATAACTTTACAGCCACTCAATGCAAATAATTTTCATAAAGAAGAGGAACAGAAAAGATTTTTGCCTGCTTGACATAGATGTTTCCATGTATTTAAGTTTTACAATGAGCCTTAGAAGAAGAGCAACTAGGGTAAGTTGGAAACATATGGAAATGTATAGATCTAGATATCTCTCTGTTCATGTTAGAGTAAGTATAAACGTTACTGCAAATATGCAGTGCCAATGCTATTCTTCCAGTTAAATCAAAACTCCTGTGATTCTGGTTTTAGTTCTTACAGCTGTGTGTCCCAGAATCATGTGATTTTGTGATAATCTCAACTTTTCCATCTTCATGTTTGCAATGGAAATCTTGAATATATGTTCCTGTGGGCTGCTGCATCAGGATGCAGGGGAACAGGCTTATTCTGACAATATTTAAAAATATCCTAATGCTTAACAGAATGTCAAAATTTGAGGTTAGAAATATCATAATGCTTAGCACTATTCTCTGTTAAATCATGGGTGTCCATTAAAGTTCATCTCCTGCCTACAGGCAGCAGCAAGGGAATAAACTGAGCATCCCACACTTTTCCTTCTCATCCCGTCTGTGATGCTGGGAGTCATGAATATCCCTTGATCAAGTCACACACAGGATGAGATACTAGAGGACTGATTCTTACCCTTTGATTCCTTGTTTTCATTTTACTATAAAAGACCCTTATCTTTTGTGAAGCAAGGGCAAGAGTTCTTCCATTGGCACACACATAGCAGAGATCTCTTTGGCTCTGACTGGGTCTTGCAAGCTTTTCCCACCTGTCAATCTTGACCCAGATGCATTTGCACAGACCTGTTGATTTTGCACACAGTACCAGCTGAAATTTGAAACTTTCCAAAAATCATACAAAGAAAAGAACATTTCTGTCTATAGTACTTTTATGGTAAGTTTCACAAACCCTTCCAACAGTGTTTGTAGTTGAAACACTGGCAGCTGTTTTCTTGTCGTTTTCTTTTCTCTCTCTCTTTCTTCTAGTGACATTGCCAAGATGTGTTCTAATCTGGTGGGCACTGGGAAAATGAAACAAAAAATAGTTGAAGGGCTTCTGGTAAGCTTGAATCTTTCTGAGTCAAGGACGTGTGCTGTGAAGCAGTCAGAAATCCAAGAGCTCTCTCCCAGTGCACTTTGCCATCAAGGGGGCTATGTCATTTCTTTGAAGCAGGCTCTATTTTGATGGGCAAGACACCAGAGGATGACGTAAACCTCTAAGGATGATTACTTGGGTCCTGTGTCCGGCTTAGTCTGAAAAAAAACGCCTTGAGAAATCTTTGGAGCTGCTGCTCTTTTGTCTGTCAGCAATGAAAACAAGGGAGATGTACTGGTCACAGAGCAACTGAGTCAAGTGACAGGCATTGTGCTAGGAAAAGGTTCCCTATGATGTTTGCTTGTCCTCAGTACAGTTAGTCCTCGATTTTTGCTGTGGAGGTCTTCAGATAGAAGTGCCAGCTTGGGGGACACTACATCAGATCTCAACCACATCATGTGCACTTTGTCTTGATCTGTCAGTGTGAGTTTAGGGCTCTTGATCCTCAGGGCTGTCACCCCCCTGGGGCTGTCTGGCCAGGCCTCTGGCTGGGCTTTGTAGCTGCTAACCCACATTTGGGAATGACAGTGATGCTACATGCTTTCCCTCAGCATCTCGGGCAGCTGGTTCCACAGGGGCATGGAAGCTGGTGAGGATCTGCAGTAACCCTCTGCACAGACCCCATTGCAAAGCTCTGAAATTTTTGACAGTCACTTAGTGGGCCTCTTGGTGCTCTTGTCCTTTTGATAATGACAAAAAGAAAGATAGAGAAATTGAAATGTTGCTGAGATTCATCATGTGTCATAAACCCCTAATCTTAATCTCTGTCCTTTCAAGCAATAAGCCTTGATTCCTCATGTTATCCTCCTACGCCTGCCCACCATTCCCATTCCCAGAACAAAGCCCCCAAATTCCCATCAGTCTTGTGGCAGAGAACCAAGATCAAACTAATAATCTGAGAATTTTTCCACTGTCCCAAAATTGTTCACAATGTGACAATAGCTGTACATAACAAAACAAAGTCTTACTCACACTAAAATGCTGGCATTAGCGTTTATTTATCCTATTAAATTCTGTACACACTCCAATATTACATTTGTCATGGGAGCATCTGAGCCTCTTGCAGTGATGCATTCAGAAATGTCTCCCTCTTCCAACAGCAGAAAATGTGCAGGGAAAGGTAATACAGAAATAGACACAAAGACAGATGCAATACAGGAAGTGTCACTGGTACCAACAATGTGGAGCTGTAAGATCAGCTTTTGGAGAGGTCATTTAATTCTTTGCCACTGGTCCAGATCTGAAAAGTCTCTGCTTTCTGTACAGTTTTCCCTTTCTTTTCAAGGGTCCTGTTAAGGGATTTTTGACCACAACTTTTGTCCCAGAGCTTAACTGCAAGTCTTTTAATGTTCCCCACTCAGGCCAAGAGGATATATAGTTAATAAAACCATAAACTTGATTCAAATCCTGATTGGACACCATTCAAAGGAGTAGAGGACAAATATGACAAATCTGGAATAGCCTCAGCTGTTGAGAAAATGCAGGACCAGTTTCTGCACACGTTGATTCACTGAAGGCTTTCTGCATTGCTGCAGCCTCGTCAGGAAGTGGCACAGGCATGAATAACTGGAGCCAGACCAATGACTGTCAGAGTGGGAGAAAATATCTTGAACAGCTCCAGGTAGAACTGATCATTACTCTTGCTAAACCTCTTCAATAACCGTCTCTATAAGAATTAAAAAAAAAAAAGAAAGTAAAATGCACGGTGCATTACTGAGGATGGCTGTAAGGAGCATCATTTGCCATAGAGAGAAAATCAGAAATGTTAAGGTAAAGCACAACTCCCAAAGGATACAAAGTAAAAATGAGGCATTATTCTGCAAGTATATTGATTCAAGTTGGTTCTTTTTATTTTAGTCTTTACTAAATAGAATGAACTGTGGACAAATCCTGACTGCAGTTAGCTCTACTGGCATAAAACTCATTTGTAAAACGTTTTTAGTACACCATAAGTCAGGGATAAGGTAGAAAATTCCAGATTTTTACCTCTTATGGAGTTTGATATTGTCAAATGGTTTTCACTTGATTAAATTCACTGCAACAAATTTGAACCCAATATCAGTGATCCAAAAACTCCAGATAGATGGAAGAAGTTGTAGAGTACCAGAAAAGACCAAATAAAAAAGAAAAAAGAAAAAAGACCACAAATCATGGCCTGTCTTCTTTATTTTAATTTCCAGAAAAATAATAGAGCATAATGCTCTACATGTATAGTAGAGTATAGTACAGCTATACACTTAGCCAGAAGATCAGATGACAGTCAGACTACTTGGGAGATAATAGTTGCACAGTAGCATGGTTTTGTCAAACAAGCACTAGCTCTCTTAAGCCTAACTCAATTTTCCTCTCTAGCAGAATATGGGGCTTTGTGAGCTGATGTCACATATCTGGATGCCAGCAAGGCCTTTGACGCTGCCTCATGTGACAATATCCTAAGGAAATGATAAGAAAACATGAGCTCAAAACTATTGTAAAGCAGGTGCTCAGCCACTTGGAAAACTTTACTTAGCAAGTAGCTGGGAACAGGTCAATGCCAGACTGCAAAGTTTCTTTGTAGTACCACAGGGGTTCTATCTTGGGTCAACATTTTTATTAAAAACTTGGAAAATGTCAGAAAGGATTTCTCACTTCTTGGAAGACCCTGGAAATATTTGGGAGGTTAGATTAGAATTCAAAAATCTTTGAAGAATTGAAGAAACAGTTTAAAATAACATTATCAGTGAGGACTAGAGTAAAGTAACACAGAAAGTAGTACTAGTAAGACATTTTTAGCCAAAATGGAAGTGCAGCTAAGAACTGAATAGGCAACAGTTCTTCCAAAATTGAACTATAGAATGTGGGGGACCACACATTAAGTGTGAATCTATTTTATGACATTAATGTAAAAAAACCTCATCTCAGTTATGGGGGGGTTTAGAAGGGAATATTGTATTTAAGACTAAAAGAAATCTCTCCACTCTGTGCAGCATCTAGAAGGCATCTGTAAAGAACTGTGCCCATATTGAACAGACATTTCATAAAAGACTTGGACAAACTGGGAGAAGTCATGAATAATCGAAGGTTTAGACAACATGACTTATAGAGAAAGAATGACAAAAATATGGGCTTGTTTAGTCCAGAGGGAAGATGTGATAATACATTTGAAATACATAAAATGCAGCTGCAAAGAAAGAGTAAAAATGAAAGTTCTTTCTGTCCATTAGATAGATAAAATGAAAAATTGCAGTGTGGGATGTTTTTCAATGATAGAATGAAAATTTTCAAATGGCGAGAGCAGTTAGACCCTGACACAGAAAGCTAAAACTACTGTGGGCTAGTGATGACCAAGAATAGTGTGTTCCTCTCTTGTAGTCCAATCACAAGGCTTCTTTCAGTTCAGTGGTGCCTAAGGTTCTGAAAACAATGAGGAACACAAGAGATTCCTTAGTGCATGGGAGTGTCTGACCAACTCTCGTTCATGCCTCCCACTAAGATGAGCACATCTCATACCAGATGTCAAAAACACTTTTTTTTTTTTTTTCTGTCAGTGTTTTCTGTATCATGACAGGCTTTAGCTTTCAGCCAATAGCTCTAATCTATGTACTGTTCTCATCCAGATAAAGCCACCTTGGTCATATTAACTAAACAGCAGGACTGTACAACAAGAAGGTGGATCAGAGCTATTTGGGTGTTCCAAGAGTTGGTACATCATCCAACTGGCAGGAAGATATTGAATAGCAGAAGAGAGAGAATTTACCCTTGGGGGACTTGGTAAGTACTGCTGTTTTCCAATAGCAGAAACATAGCTTTCTACATCTAGCAGTCCTTGGCATCCCTTCAAGAGGGACCTGGCATCCCTTCAAGAGGGACCTGGCCATTTATTTATACCCTGTCCCCCTGTTAACACTCTGAAGTGAAACAGGAGTATCTTCAGGTCAAGAGTGTAAAATGTTGAAGAAAGATCCAGGAGGATGAAAATGGATGGCTGTTTTCTATCTATTGACAATGAGAGATCGTCTGTCAATGCCACTAAAGTGGCTTCACTTCAGTGTCCTGTCCTCGATCCAAATTGAGCCATCTCTCACACTTATTAACATCCCTACTAGATATAAATGTAGAGGTCATAATTCATTTTCCCATCAGATACTTGCCTGAACAAAAGGACGTATATTCTGATATACAGTATGCCTGCAGTCAATATACAGTATGCCTGCAGTCAATATATGCTCTGTACTTATTTCTCCCATCTGGATGCTTAGTTTTTTGTAGAGAGTAGATGTGCTAACACAGCTTATTTCAGAAGCAACACATCTCACAGTTCTACAGGGAAATCAAATTATCCTATTGGAAATAAAATAAATTATCCAGTAAGGGAATGCCAGGACAGGAATCTTTATAAGAACTCTTAGGTAATTCCTTAAAAAAAGAGAGATCCATTATGCCCTAACCTGCACTTTGTCACCAGTGTTGTTCCACTGTCAAGGTAAAGAACTGAGGAATGTCCGCAGACTTGTTGTGACATTAATCATATTAAACAAGTTATGTGAACAACAACTGCAATTCAACTGTAGCAATCAAAGTCATAGGAAGCATTTACATTTTGGAAGACCATAAAGCAGTATGTTTTAACTAGAAACAACAAAGGTTGTGTCAATCTGGGAGACAGGAGCTATATACACACCCTTCCTGAAAACTATCCCTATCACAGGCAGAATTTGTCTGCACCTCCAGTGAAGAGTCAGAGAGTTCAACAAGGAACTAAAACTTGACCTGGTACATAGTGGTATAACCTCTTCAGACTCTAATTAAGTATAAACAATCCAAACTTATCTCCTAGCATCCACTTCTCATATGGCTACCAGAAAAATGCTGAGCAAATAGTCAAGGTAAATAAATTTTAGGCTCCTTGTACAGAACTATAATGCCTCCCAAACTGCTATTTCACTACTAGGAATGCTGATGGGGTGACACAAATCACTGATTGCAGACACATCTGCACTGAGGAAATGAGATTTTTTTTCCCCACAGGGTTTCACATTTCTATGTGAGAAGTCTGAGTTGTGAAGTCAATCCTAATCTGAGGTTGCTTAGTTGCTCCAGGGAGCTCAGGTTGGTACTTATGGCAAATGAGAAAATGATCCTGTGCCACCCCACCCAGACCCTGATGACAACCAAATCCTCCCAGACTTTTAAAGCATTCAGGCCTTGGGGATAACATAAGAATATTTTGAATATAAACCTTCCATGACTATTCACAGCAAAATCAGTGTCAGAATACTGGACCTCTAGTTTCCAGTCATAAAGGAGATCACCAAGTATGACTGAAAAGTGCTTCACATATTCTACTTACCAACACACTTTTCAGGGATAACATTATGAAAGCCAACTTGTTCATGTACTGATTTGCAGCATCAGATCAGATCCTTACAACCAGGAATGAATTATGTGCATATGGCTACACTTAGGCATGCATCTGTGCAAGGCATCTGTACTAGGAAAGGAACTTTCAAAACAGGAAGATTCATTAACTTCACTATTGGCATTTGATCTAGGAAGATGCTTCCCATTACTCCAGGATTTGGCAAATTCAGGAGCAGAGTGTGTTAGAATTTCATCTGCAGTGGCCTCCTGTCACCAAAGCTTAGTTCTTTTCTTTACTATACTAAATAATTTTGAATGCACAGAGTAGCAATATTCTAAAGATGATGATAACTTCCTTGGCTCTCCTCTGCTCAGTAAGCACACAGTGCTGTAGGTGATTACAGCTGCCTTTCAGCTGCAGGTCAGCCAGACCTGCTCAGTGGAATCACTGCTCTCTGGCTACCCACCTTCAAGGACACTACAAGCAATCTTTTTCTCTGAGGTTGAGCTGGCCTACTGCCACTGTAAACACAAAATCTCACTTACATGGTTGAAAGATTAAATATCTGATTAAAATTTCTGGCTGCTAATTTGTTGAACTTGGCCGTAGGGGTATATTCAATGCTACATGCTCAGGAGCAGGGGGAGAAGAGAAAGGGGGATGTCATATTTCACGAAACTACAAGCAAGCCACTTCCCAGCTGAAAATCAAGATGTAGGATATGATTTGGCCATGTCCAAGGCAAGAGGTGAACTGCATTTGGGCAGGTTGTCCTCCTTGGAGCAGCCTCTGCAGGAGTGTGGCTCCATGTAACCAAACCGTGGTGTGAATTCACTGCAGCCACTTTTGAGATTCAGTGCCTGATTCCATGATTTACATGGCTGTAAAACCTTGCCAGAGGCAGAATGTAGGGATAGTCTGTAGCTGAGGCTGAATTCAGCATGGGATCTTAGTGGATTAGACCAAGAACTTCTTAGTCTCCATGAATAACTCAAGGTACCACCCAAGCCCTGGTTCATGACATTTAGGAAATCACACGAGGGTTTCTGGGGTTAGACATATCAGTCTCCCTACCCAGTTTTTTTGGGGTTCATCCATAGTAAAGAGACCTGGACAGCCCACTCCCTTGGTCAGAGTCCTTGAAGAGATGGGCTGGGGTGTGCTCAGCTGGCAGCACGTGCTCAGAAACGTCAGACAAGTTCTACAGGTCATAAAAAATTCAAGGAATGGGTTTGGGTTTTTTCATTACAGGGCCCAGGCAACTCTGAACAAACTTATTGGGTTTTTTCAGAGACATCAAGCACCTCCATCCTAATCGCAAGTCTGGTCCTTTCTACTTCTCTAGGAAAAAAAAAAAAAAAAAAATTTGGAATCTTCTACAATGGGAAAAGTTAGGCAATATTAATATAGGAACTTTTCGTGCTCCTGTACTAAGTCTTTATTGTTGTGGCTCAAATTGACATGATGGTCTCAGCCTCGAGCCTCCTATTACTTCCTTAGGGTTGTTCTGAAGGACAGGAGCCTCAGTCAAGCAGGATTCTTCATGGATGTTATATAATAAGTATCAGGAAAAAGCCCACAGTCTACTTTTAGCAAGGACTGCAAATCCCCTATCACTTCTGCAGCCAAAATTCACTCATGTGGATATGTTTAGACAACTACAGACTATATAAAAGCCATGGGTTTGTCCTGACAGTTCCGGTCTGTTTTGCCCATACACCTAATAGAGTGAGACCTAATACAGTGTATGATTCCCAAGCAAGACTTTCTGGCATTATTTTTAGCATATTCTTAGTAGTCATGTTCCTTTTGGACTCTCTTTTCACTGCAGCCTTTATAGAGACTTAACACCGCAACAATTACTCATACCAACCGCATTGCCTCTTACTCTGTGCAGACGTGATTGGGCTATGTTTTTCCAAATGTGTGCAAATCCCTGGCATGTGTTTTATCTCTTCAGATTCAGTACAGTGAAGATAGATCCTGAACAATCTTAGCTCAGGCTGGGCAACGACCAATTTGTCTTAATTGGCGAGTGAAAGCTCATGGCATTGCTTCTGTTCCCAGCATCAGGTTTCATTCAACAAAGTCAATGAGACACATCCATGTACTTAGAGTTAGTATGTTTTTGAATCGGGGTCTGGTTGTTTCTCAGAGCAAATATTGACATTTCTCCTCGAACTGGCTTTCCTTAGCACATTTGTGCCAATAAATGTCACTGCTCAAATGGTAAACAAATACACAAAGGTGCAAATACAGCCAAAGCAAATTAATTCAAGCAGATACCCCCAGGCAAGGTTTTGCTCTGCCACCAGATGGCTGCAGGCAGTGATTGGGAGGGAACACTGTGTGAGTTAATGGCAAGAAAATTCTAAATGCTGAGGAGCTGGGAGCACTGGGGAGCTCTTCACAGCCACTCTACCACTGGCAAGACAAGAGACTTGACCTTCCCAGGGTTCAAGCACACAGAAAAGCTCAAATAAAATGAAGAGCATAGGGGAGAGATGTGGAGGGAAACAGCAAACCCTTTAGGTTTACCACCCACAATTAAATCTCTCCTGCAAATGGGAGAAAACAAGAGAAAATCCAACAGGCAACTTGAGGGGCTGAGCATCTATTGCTGCTGCTGCATAAAATTAATTATTAAGGTATGGCCCATGAAACCCTTGTAGCCTGTAAAAGTTTTTGCAGTGGTAACCCAACGGGTAGTTTCCATTGTGGAAATGCAAAATACAGAACTAAAATGCTTAGTTTTGCGATGAAGGCCCCAGCAAAGCATCCTACAGCTCAGGTGAATATTCATCAGAAAATCTCGAAGACTCCCATTCAGAAAAGACTTTTTGGTTTGTTTTTCATTTGCCTGCATTCCTTCATAATATTGTCATATCCTATTATATTTATCCCAGCAGATGCCATACCCCAGAGTGGCTGGACAATCCTGATCTCCTATCACTCCCAGAGATGAAAAAGATTCTGGGCTGGGCTGGGCTGCTTGGAGCTCTCTGCACAAGGAAGGGGAAACCTGAAGTGCAGAGGAAAAGTAGAGCAGCAGACTCAGCATCACACTTCTGAGCAAAATATGCAACTTGATAGCCCAAAAATGTCATTGGCTGGAAGGCAGCCATTTACTTTTAAGAGTATTTAAAGTATGTTAACTACAGACCAAAAGAATACATTGTAAACACAACATAATAACTCCTCTAACAGAGGAGAGAGGTTTTTTATTTACCTACCAGAGACATTTGATTATCAAGCAAAATTGCCTTATGAAAAGAAAAGCACTCCATCACCTTGCTGCTTCAAGTGCCAGCATACCACATATAACTTTAATGTGGTCTGTACCTGTTTAGAGGTCACTTAAAAGGTAACTGTTTCAAAAAATGCATTCATATAAATGTACTTTCTAATGCCTTTTGTGTGAAATGCTGAAGTTGAGTCTTGAATGCCTGTACTCATAAAAGATCATGTAGTATTTTTAGCAAGATTAAAAGGGGTAATCCTGGTCAAATTCCACTTCGAATACTTACACTTGGCCTACTTTAATTCTCCCAAAGTTTCAACTGTACATTGTGTTCTCCTTGGCTTTTTCTCTAATGTGTCATCACTACCTAGATATGACTGCATTTCAGTAGCACGCTAAGTCATGGGGCTCTCCACCCTGCCCACGTCTGCACTACTCCTTTTCCCTCTTCTGACACAATTGTTGCATCCTTGTGGGCCATTTCACTGAGACCTGAACAAGACAGGCTTAGCCAGGCTTGTAGTGCAACAAGGGAGGACATTGCACCTTTATTTTCTTTTCAGTGTTAAGATATCTGGGAAAAAAAAGTGCTACGTAAGTAGGAAGGATCATTGCTGTTAATATCAACAGCAATATTTATATCTCTATCTATATTCCTTTTCACTTAACATTTTTGGTGATAAGAGGGTCCTAATTAAAAATATAAACAGGTCTTTCACTTTTTGTTTTATACTTATCTTCCACATGTGCTTGTAATAATCTGCCTTCTTGCCAACACCGTCTTGTAAATGAGATCCATATCTCAAGGGTTTATCCTGGTTAAATAAACTGAATTCAATAAAACCCATCTTCAGATATTCCACATGTGAGAGTTATTACTACACTAACATGCTACTGTTGCTTCTGTTACCTAGTGTTACAGATGCATTAACTTCTCCCCTCTGCTTGAGTTATGCTCCACTGTATATCTAAGATAAGAAAATGGAGTGCCTGGAGTCTGTTCAGTGTTATCGTATAACAAACAGTGACTTTTTTATTGAAGGAGCTCCACGAGCGATGCACGTTTTATTGAAACTAATTCAGAGGGGAAAAAATATTTAAAGATAAATGTTGAACTAAAACCAAAGTAAGTAATGATGTTATTTGCCCCCTTTCTCTCTCCTTCCCTCCTCTTTGCCCCCAGCTCATAAGCTTCGTGATAGTGTCGCACAGGGCTGCACAGCATTTCTTTGCAGTCAAAGCTCAAAGGTTACAGTGCAGTCTTATAGCTGCTCCCAGTAAAGTTAGCATCAGCATTTCCTGCCCCCTGAAATAATTCATTTATCAGCCTACTTTCTGTGAACACCTCTGCAAAGCCTGCAAGCTGGATTGTGCTCAGCACTAACCTCAGAGCAAAACAAACAGTTGTATTTGAGCTCCACTGTGTTGTCTTTTTTTCCCCCCTTTTTTTCTCCCTTTTTTATTTTTTTCTTTTCTTTTCTGGATAACTCCTTGTAGCTGCCTAGCTTGAACTTCCTGCCTTGTTACTGCAAAATGATCTGGTCTGCTGTGAGACACTGAGCCCTCGGTGTGTTTTCCTGACAGCAATTCTTTCCTAAAAGCACCCCAGGCCATCCACTAATCCAAATAAAGTTATATATTAAAAAGTCACTGCATTCCCTCCAGAATCCTTCTGTTGTTGTTTGGAAAAGAGTGCAGTGGATAACTGGGTGTTTTTCCAAACTTAGGGTACAGACCCCTCTTAGAGAGGGATCCCAGAAGAAGAGCACAAGTAAGAGATAAGAAACAGTCTCTCTTCCTGGTTTCCTATGGCCAAGCCTCCCTTCATGTCCTTTGCTATTTGTTTTTTTAATCTCTTTTTCCTGTTGCCTTCCCAGCAAGGAATCTGCTGCATTTCATCACAACCATCAGATGGAAATCTTCAGTTGAGTTTGCAGGGACACGGACAGACTAAAGGCCCAACCCTGAGATACAGAAAGGTTTTGATTGGCAGCGAGAGCTTGATGTTCAGAATGATTCCAAAGGATGAGTTAGAATTGCAGAACCAAGGCTCTCCCCAGATGGCCACAAGGCGATTCTTGGCCCGTCAGAAAAATAATTAGAATGGTATTGCAAATAGTGAGGCTTCTTTTGCAACATTTATAGCAAGTGGAGGCCTCTCAGGAAAGATTTCCAGGAGCAGAGCCAAATTCAGAAATAAAAGCCAAAAAAGGGAAGATTTACACCTCCCTCAAGAAGATAGCCAGTAAGATTTCAAGGTGGATTTCGAGACTTTGGCTGCTGAACTACATTTCTCAGATTTTTCTTTCTGATTTTAATGAGGTGAACTAATATGTTTGTTTGTTTAAAGGAATAATAATAATAACAGAGAAACAAACACCAAAGGAGCATCTTTTCTGAGCATCAAGGCCCACTTTCAGCATTTCATCTCCAAACACTCTTACTGGTTTTCATTTGCCAAAGCACATCCTCGTGATGGGGTCAGGGACACTATGCTAGGAACTGTTTAAACAGCATAGAATAAAGTATTTTTCGCAGAAAATTCACAATGTGTGCTTCTGGTAGGGGAATAAAAAAGAAATGGAAAAAAGAAAAAGAATGAGAGAAACTAGAACTACTGCAATATTTAAGTCAAGCATGTTGCCATAAATCATACCTGAGACCCAGATAGACATACTGTGTAGAAGTAAAACTATTGCCATGCTCTCCTGCTCTCCTCTCTTCTCCTAGTTCTCTTAGGGAGTTTTTCTTTCCTTGAGCTATTTCTTGCCTTTTTCTCCAAGAGAACTCTTTGGCCTTTTTGCACCTTCAGCTACCTTTTCTTTGCTTATTGGCTTGGGGTGCCTCAGCTACACTTTACTTCATTCACTGGTCACAGGATGAAGTGGAAGATTCAATGAATGAGTGAATAAGTCTGTTAATCAAGTAATCACCTTTTTTCCTTGTAGGATTCCTCCTTATCTTAAGTAAATACTAAACCCCATGTCAGGAAGAAAAGGTTTCACACCTCTGAAATATATAAAAAAAGGACATGACAATGTCTTTTTTCTTGAGACTTCATCTATTAAGCATGAAATAACCTCAGGCCTCTGTTTCTTGCATTTGTAACCCTGATAAATGAATATGACACACTCAGAAAATGTTAACTAGTGGTTCTGTAAACAGAAAAGGCTTCCCACATGTAGGCCTTAAGTGATATTGCTTTGAAGCGTTGTTTCAAGCCATATCTTTCTGGCAAAGCTTAGAAGTTTTTAAGTGGAAATATCACACTGGGACTTTTTGCCCAGGCTCAACTGGGAGGAGGAGCTAAGACCTGAGTGTCATTCCTGTACTGTGCCACAGCTATCCTCTGAGATGCTGTGCTAGGTTCTAGAGTAACTGGATTTCAGAATAACAGGATTTCAGATCAATGACCAGGAGTAAGGAAGAAAATGATCAGAAGACATTATACCAAAAAACACCCTTTCTTGTTCACATCTGGTACTTGATAGATTGGCTGGATGTGAGATCTGGGAGGGGCAATGATCAATCAGTCTGACTCTGTTTCCCCTGGCCCTGTTGCCAAGGCCTGTTTAAGCTCTGCCTCCAGGTTTCCCATGGAGGTTTCTTTTCCAAGCTGAAAAGCCTTGCTTACAATGCTCATGGAATATGTGGCAACCTCTTCCACTCCTTCAGCTGCCTTCACCACCCTTGCTGGGACCTGCTCCTCTTTTGCTGCAGAGGTAGAGGGAGGATTCAGACCTGCGTGCTACTCTGTGCTCATGGAAACCATGGATCTATACAGTGGTGGCACCATGATAGTCACTGTTTGGTTCTGTATATCTTTGTAGATATTTTTGGAGTGCTAGTGAGAACAGGGCTGACTTTTTCATGGACCTATTATTGCAATAAGGTGTTGTTCACAAGTAATAACAATCTGGTCCTTGGCATTTTACATTTAATTTCCAGATAATTTTCTCCCATGTGCATCACCTGATATTTATTTACATGGAGTTTCATCTACCATTTTACCATTTGGCCACGTAATCTTGTAAAACCTTCTGCAACTGTTCACAGCCAGCCATCATCTTGCTATCCTGAATAATCTAAAAATGTGCCTGGTGTTATCTCATTAAGCTGTTTTACAGATCCCTTATAAATATTTTGATCAAGGGTTTTATCACAGATCTTCTGGAACTTCACTGATAACAACCTGCCATGAAAATAGACCATGTTTTCTACTCTTTCCTTCCTATCTTCTAAGAAATTATTTATGCATACAAGGACTAATATGCCATGTTTTTTCAGTTTGTCTAGGAGTGACTTCTGAGATCTTGCAGAAGATTTTTAAGAATTCAATAGACTGAATCAATGGAATATCCCTGAATGTTTGCTGAGTCCTTTAGAAATAATATTTCATAAATAAGATTTTAATAGAATTTCAGTGATAGACCTCCCTTTACAAATGTAATGTTGACTTTTGTACAGTAGAGCATATTTCCACATATTTCTTAATTAATGGCCCTTATTATTGTTTCTACTACCTTGCCCAAGCAGAGACATCAGGAACACTGGCCTGTAGTTCCTCTGAAATTCTCTTGAGCAAAGTTCTTTTTTATGTAGCGCAATTAAAAATTTGGTGTTAGTTTGCCAACTACCAGTCTTCAGCTACCAGGCTAGCTTTCAGTGTGCATTTAAACACTGCAGCTCAGTTATTTGATGCTTGGATTCCTCCACAGCCATTGGGTAAATACCATCTGGTCCTGACAACTTGGCATTGTTCATTGTGCATATGGAGCCCATAACCTCTTCCACCGGCACTTCACTTAGAGACAGGTCCTCTGATGGGTCCCTCATAAATTAAAATCCCATTGTGGGAACCTCCCCAGATCTTTCCACACATTCTGTTTCAGATGAAGTCTTGCATTTCTCATCTTAAATAATATAAAGCACTTGTGCAACACTTTTAATGACAAAGGGTCCTAAATTTTGTTTAGAAGTTTGCAAAACCATCATTCCCATTGTAGCTGAAAAGAAAAAAGGGACATAAAAATAATTCCCAAAGCCATCTACCTACCAAAAGAGCTGCTGCTACAGTGAATCTAGATAGGAAAAAAAAAATTGATATGTGTAGTGATTTTATCTCAAATATATGTCATGGACCAAATACTGCCTATGCTGTATGCAACCTGTGGGATCAGTCAGTCTAGTACACAAGGTTTTGAAACTGACAGAATCATTGTGATTTAAAGGCTAGTATAAGTTTACTTACACACTTTTATTTGCTCAAATTACAACCCTCCATGGATGCAAACTATGACAACAACTAAACTGATGCTCTTCCATTAAAATGTCAAACAAACACTTCCCTCAAAGAAAAAGAAAAAAATTTTAAAAATAGGATTGTCATCTTTACCAAATAAGTGTAGAAATGATCTTGTTTGGAGCAGACAGAAGGAAAGAAGGCAGTAAGTGTGTCAGACAACTCATGGTCACTTACGCAGAAGTTTCTGAGTTGCTCATGGCAAGACAGAGCACTAAGGGTGTGAATCATAAAAAAGATCTAACACAGCTAAGCACAAAACTCTTGAAATGTTTTTCATTGTTAAAACACATGAAGTCACAGAAAACAAGAGGATACCTGCTAAGGAAGCAAGAAATTTATACGAAAATTCTACCATGCTCGCTTCAGGAGGTGAATTGATTGTGAACAGTTTATTCTTTTGAGGAATATTTTCTGCTGAGTGGTTCATGAGATTTTGTGCACATGCTGTAGTATTTGTGCACAAAGAAATGGTGAAAATGGGATTATGTGATTTCCCAAGATTCACTCAGAGCTAAAATCACAAAACTTTGTAGGACAAAAGCTTCTGTGTGTTGCCAACACCAAATGCTGCTAATCATCTTGCTTTTTTCAAATAATATAAAAATTAAATCTATGATAAAGAGAACAGATTTTACTTTGTGGCCAATGACTCTCCACCACTGTAACGTCAAATGTTTCAAATAGCTGTTGCTCACTAAACAGAGAGGGGAAATAATCTGTTGTCTGCTGGACTGCTTTCAATGAGGCACTGAGACTGCATTAAAATATCCCATACAAGCAGAAAACATGCTATGATCACAAAGGTCCTTGGCTTCCTATCACTGTTTGCACTGATAATGCCTATGATAACTCTGAGAGATACCTCTCTAGCTATCAAGTAATGAAAAATGAAAAGGATTATCGACTTGCAGAGAGCTGGTGAGCTTATGTGCTGCAAAATACAGTAATGTATCATTTAGATAAGTTACTATTTGGTCTGGAAAATTGTGAAACATAGTATTTCAACACTTTTCCTCTCCTGCCAAAAGAACTTCAGAATCACAGAAGAGAGTTTATTTCGAACATATGGAAAAGATGAGGAATGTTCTCCCAGAGATAACCATCTTTATAACCTGCAGTTGAAAGGATCTTCTTTTCCAGCTATTGGACACTGCTTTTGTATATTAGGTGAGCATTTCCCACTTGCACTTTTAAATATTTGGAGGGAACAGAGACATATTTAAGTGACTGAATGCTTCTTCCATGTCTCAGGCAAAATAATTTTAATGCTTTTCTGATAGGCTTAAAACTGGAACAATCTGATTTGGGATGTGCTAAAGTTTACAGCATAGGACATTTAATGGGCAAACTGCAACAACTGATGGCAAATTACTTATTCATAAATATAACCTTCATCTGATATCACAGCAAAGGAGGAAAAGCCTTGTTTAACCTGGAGAAAAGGAGACTCAGAGGTGACCTTATCACTCTCTACAACTTCCTGAAAGGTGTTTGTAGCCAGGTGGGGTTGGTCTCTTTCTCCAGACAGCAACTGACAGAATGAGAGGACACAGCCTTAAACTGAGCCAAGGGAAATATAGGTATTGGAATGGTCTACCTGGGGAGGTGGTGGAGCCACCATCCCTGGAAATGTTTAAAGAAAGCCTGGATTTGGCACTCGGTGCCATGGTTTAGTTGAGGTGCTCAGTTGGATTCTATGATCTTGGAGGTCTCTTCCAACCTAGTGATTTTGTGATTCTGTTAAAATAGAAAAGAATTCCATTCCCAATAGTACTTCAGTTTTAAAATACCTGACTTTACCCTTCACCTTCATAAAATTTCTCTATCTTGATATAGACGTGATTCTTTGCAAATGGTGCTTATTTTTCAGGAAATGGCAGGCATTGATAATGAAATAATACTTGACAAGAGGTTAGATACTGAGTATTTTTATGATAAATACTTTGTACTGAGACATTCACAAGCATGTGTGCACATACTCCAGAGAGTTGTGCATAAAGAAATGGTGAAATGTTCAAGTTTTACTTTCACTACTCAGTTTATTAAAATTTACAGTTTATTACACTATTCCCACCTCAAATTCAACAGTGACAAGAAAATTTTTTCTCTGTCAACAGACTAGGAGCCAAAGTTTAAGGTTAAAATTAATTACAGTTGTAAAGATAAAGATTTTTTCTGATCGATTTCGATTTTAACTAAACTATATGGAACATTTAAAAAAATATTTAACAACATTTAAAATAACATATTACAGCTTTATGATGACCATGATGAATCATTGTGGGGTTCACTACCCTAGTGCTGTTTGTCTCAGCTATAAATACAGGTAGAGCTACTTGGAGTTCCATGGAGACTGCAAAAAACATCCTGCAAAGGTGAATAAAGGCAGTTTTTCCATCTGGAGGTCAATGACACTGCAAGCTGACTGCTAGCAACACCCAATTGAGGTGTTGTAAAACTTGGCTGGCGACATCTGTGTGCCTGGTGCCAGAAACACAGCTGGCATCAAGGTGCTCTGTGAAAGTGTCCCCAGGGGCTGTGCCCACACAGCACAATGGCTCTAATGTCTTTCCAGTGAAATGTCCTGGTTGGGCACACCAGGTGTGAGGAGCAGGGCATGTGTCTACAAAGGATCCAGTGGCGCCAGCTAAGCAAGGAATGTCTCCGTGTGCTCCATTGTGCCCAATCTGAATGTCTGTAACATCTGGCAATGCATTGCCCCATGCCACAGTATTTCAGTTTCCTTTTGTTCACAAAGAGCTGCAGACCCCTACAGTGCTGTAGAAATAATATGTATTTTAACTTGCCAAGGACAAATCAAGTGTTTTAATTTTGCACTCTAACATAAGATAAGAAAATAAACATGAGGTGCTGGAGAGTTCAATAAACTTGCTCATGAACTGGAGGGGTGGACTGGAGCAGTATGTGAATAACTTCCATTCAGTGGGAATTGGATAGAAAAGCAAATAAAAAGTTATACTGCACATAAAAAATCTTGGAAACAATTCTGAAAATACCCAGGTATCACTGTAAAGACCAAGAATATGTCCTGACACACAAAATTGCATTTTTTCCAAAAAGCTCCAGCTATCAAACTACAAAAATGCTGATTCCTACTTTCACTCCATCTTCAGGCTCCCCTAGCAATATTTTATATTAACCCCGGTGCTAAGGAGAAATCTAGTTGACAATGCTGCGGCAGTGACAGGTTTTAGAAGGAATTGCAGATTTTTATGCTCTTACAGGGATGGTGATGCAAGAGCACAGGCTGGGTCACAACATATTAGAAAGACATTTATTGCGTTGGCAAGTTTTCCCTCTTTTTTTGGCAATTCGCAAGAACTATAGAAGTCTTCAAGAGAAACAAATTTTTCTTTTCAATCTTGGTTCTTCTCAATATTTCAAGAACTCAGAATCATCTAGGGAGCTCTTCAGCAACTGTAACACCCACTTCTCTGGCTCATGGGTCCATGAACTGCATCTCCAAACAAGTGAGCAAGCCAGATCTGAGGGAGAAGGATACTTCAAATCATGGAACCATAAAACAGTGAGGGACTTTCAGATATTATCTAGTCCAACCATCTTTCATTGGATTCAGTTGCTCAAAGTCCCATTCAACCTGACTTTGAATGGTGATGGGACATTTCTCAAGGAGACACATTCCAGTGTCTCTCCACTTTCATAATAAAAAATCTCTTCCTTATATCCAATCTAAACCTACCATCTTTCAGTTTAAATCTGTTGCCCCTTGTCCTGTTACTAAGGGCCCTGATAATTAGTTTGTCCCAGTCCTTCTTACAAACCCCCTTTAAGTACTGAAGGGCTGCTCTTAGGTCTCACCAAAGCCTTCTACTCTCCAGGAGAACAACCCAACTGTCTCAGCCTCTCTTCACAGGACAGGAGCGTCCTTCCTCTGATCATCTTCATTGTCCTCTGCTGGACCCACTCAAAAGATCCATGTCTTTCCTGTACCATGGACCCCAGGCCTGTATGCAGCACTCCTATTGGGGTCTCATCAGAGCAGAGGGGCAGAATCACCTCCCTTGACCTCTTGGCCACACTGCTTTTGTGCAACCCAGGATGTGGTTGCCCTGCTAGGTTCTGAGTGCACATTGCTGGCTCCTGTCCAGTGTTTCATCCACCAGCATTCCCAGGGCTGCTCTCAAACCAATTTTCTAATGAAACAGCCAATCAATCAACCAATCAACCTTTAAATCAATGAATACTTGCTACTACCTAAATTCTTTTTTTCTCAGAACCAAGTTCCTGTGTAAGATATCCAGCTGTGGCACTGTTAGTAGCTTAAGTGTAGTTCCAATTTTGCTTAACTAACAGCTACTAGTCAGAGCAAAGGTGCATCCCTCATTTCTTGAGGGGATATTGATCACAAGTAATGGTGTCATTTAGCAGACCCAGGGGACCAAAATGTCAGCAGAACAAGAGGATCAGCATCAGCCCCTCTGACTTCCATTGTAGCACTTCTGAGATTAATTGCTGGGCTCTCAGAGGCAAACCTGGTGTTCTGATATCTGGTACAAGTAATGATTAAACAATGAGTCTGGTTCATGTGAGCAGGCAAAAAATGTTGCATGGTTTGGATTGCTTCAGGACTGTTGTGCTCGTCAAACAAAACAGGCATGCAGAGCCTCCATTTTCTTGTGCATTTCAGGAACATGGTGGCATGATCAAAAGACCAAGGCTTCCAGAAACAGGAAGCAGTGATCTGCTAACTAATAAATTCTGGGGCAGCTAAAAGTGTGAGGATGTAAATTCCTCTGGAAGTGCCTTTTCATGACACTGCAGTATTGCTGATCCTATCTGTGGGTGTCTGCAGTATGAGTGCTGGTCAGGAAGCAAGAGTGATCTTTAAAAGCCTCTTCTGAACATTCCTATTGTATGGGGTCCAGAAGAAGAAACTAGGACATGAACATAAAGGTTTTGTTTTCTTGGAGCCATTCCAAGAGAAGCAACAGTGTTGTTAATTGGGGCTGTATTTGATCATATTATTGTGTGAACTTTCATTAGTTCTGATTCCAGGGGGCGATGCATAACTAAATTTTTACAACTGGACCAGATTGGTTTGCAATTAGGGAAACAGATACACTAAAATACGTTCTCTAAGTACACACACACACCAAAAAAAAGAGAAAAAAGAGAGAGAAAAAAA
>WEIU01000054.1:59310-70714 GCA_013389925.1 Aegithalos caudatus | reverse complement strand
AAAAAAAAAAAAAAAAAAAAAAGGAGAAAGAAGTTCATTGCCTATGTTGCTTTTCAGATTTTCTACACATTTTTTTAACAGTCACCAGATAAATAAATGCATCTAGAAATGCATCATTACTAAACAGCAGAATCACAGGGCTACCTGCCTTGGCCATACTAAGTCATACTAATCATACAAATTTCTAAATAACTAGAAAAAGTGTTTTTCTCCTCCTCCATATAGTGACAGAACAGAAGTTGTTCCTCAGTCTTTAATTGAGTGGCAGACATTCCCCCTAACAGTAAACCTTGTTTTCACATTTCTTTAATCTGGTATGAGTCCCCACCTAAGACTCTCACAGAAGATGGCTGATTTAAGGCAGCTCAAAAACATCCATAGGAAGTAGCTCTAGACTATATGGCACAGGGAGACTGACCTCCCAAATTAACTCTGTAACCCTGGTTCAAATGCTTGGTGGCACCACCAAGCGCAACCAAGCAAAACTGAAGAGGTAAGCATGACTGGCTGCATTTTCTGCTCAATACATTTCTCAGGACCAGACTGGTTCTGGCTGAGAAGATGCAGGTCTGACTTAAGGCTTTTGCAAAAGGCACAGAGCACCACAGCTCCTGCGATTGATGTGCCAGACAAATTACTTGTTCAGTACTGACTCAGAAGAAAAGTAGAAGGCCCCTCCCGAGTAATCAAACCCACATCCTGAAGGATGTAATTGTATAAATCCTCTGAGATTTCCCAGGAGCCTTTTTTCTCACTTTTCAGATGTGAGATGTCCGTACCTGAAGAATGGTGTATCTGGACCTGGTGGCAGGTGGCCTGCAGGCAAAGGGATGGAGATTGGCAAGAGCACAAGGACTTGGAGACATCCTGTACCAGCATCCACAGGCTATGACTACTTCTGCCTTGCCCCCAGCCTGGGCAGAAAATCCCATTTCCTCAGTGGGAGTCCAGTGGTGAATCAGGAGAGGCAGGTGGAGTGGCTGAAATCTACAGGTGGGATTGCAGATGCTTGAAGAAGAACATAAAGTTTCTTTATGCTTCAGTAAGGCATGAGGTATCAGAGCTGGTATGCACTGAAGTTGGGATATTTAGCTGTGAAAGAGGTGAGACCCAGCATGACCCTGGGGGGAAGCAGGTCTGAGGAGACACAATTTGCTACAGGGATGGTATGGCTATTGGCACCTTCCTCTTAGCTAGATTAGCCTCCTTGCCCTTCCTATTTTTTTGGGGGGTGACTTTTTTTTTCATTTTTGTTTTGTTTTGTTTTGGAGTTTTGGGGGTTTGGTTGGTTTTTGGGTTGCTTTTCTTTGTAGGTAAAAAGAGCAGGTGTCACTGTCACTTTCAGGCGAAAGCACTTCTTGAGCTAAAGGAAACAATAGTAAAAGGGCATTTCATGTACCAAGAGTGTTTCATGTACCTCATAGTGGTCTTCAACATCCTCACTGGGGGAAGCAGAGGGACAAGTACCAATCTCTTCAGTCTCATGATCAGTGACAGAACTCGAGGCAAGGGCATGCAGTTGAGTCAGGGGAGGTTTAGGCTGGATACCAGGAAAAGGTTCTTCACCCAGATGGTGGTTGAGCACTGAACAGGCTCCCCAGAGAAGTGGTCACAGCACCAAAACTGACAACAGTTCAAGAAACATTTGGACAACACTCTCAGACACATCAAGAGATTCTTGGGGTGTCCTTTGCAGGGACAGCAGTTGGACTCTGTAATCCTGATGGGCTCCTTCCAGCTCAGCATATTCTATGATTCTATAATTCCATTATAATAAACAGGTTCTTCATTTTTATCTTTCAGGATACAGCAGCTTTATTTTTTCTTTTTTATTTTAGCTTTGTATGGAAAAATTATAATGTAATGGAAAAAACCCTAAATAATTAAAGAAACATGCCATAAACAGCTTTAGCCTGGTCTAGCAGTATGAATGAAAGACGCTACATAAAAGGAAACAACCTCAGTTACGTAGAAAGAATAGAAAAGTTGAAATAATCTCTCTAAAATCTTGAACTACACATTTGTTATGTGGTCTATTAATTGGGGATTTTCAAGATGTTTTAGCTCCCAGGAGTCCCTACAGTTTCTGCAATGAATCAGGTTCTATTTTAAGAAATAATCAACTATGAGGCAACCATAAAACTGATGTATTTCCTTGTTCAGTACACAAATAGAGTTATTTGATTTTCAAAACATAAGATGAATTTATTTTCCTGTGGACATTTTAGATGGTAGCATAATGATCATTATATGTTTTAATCATTATGGTATCATCTAAAATGTCCTAAGACTGAAACCCTCTCATCACCGCTACTTCTGTTTTACTAATTCTCTGTATTCTTTTCAGAGAAGAGGATGAACTGGCTATGTGAAAAACACTAAAGCAGCACAAAAAGATAAGAAAGACATCCGAGGAAAAGGAGACAGGAGGATAGATACCCAAGCAATGTTACAAATTTGGTGCTGTCTGTACATTTTGTCATAGTTTCTCTCTCTGCAGAGCAATACCTGTCCTCACTGACCACAAGAGACATTACTCAGGAGGATTAGAGATGATGAGTGCATGAGCAGTTCCCTCTCTCTCAGGGATGCTGCTCTGGCAGCTCTCCCTCCCATTTCAGCCTCACTGCCAGCAGCATTTCCATGAGAAAATGCTAGTTTGGCCAACTGCATCAATTCCACCAGAAACATGGAGAGAAGCCACGGTGGGTGTCCAGCCCCTCCGGCATGAAGCCTGCCTGCCTTCCTGCAGTCCCAGTGCCTGACCAGTTCCTAGACTCCACAGTGCTTTTAAATTTCAGTTTCTCTGGAAATGCTGTGTTACTGAATTAAAATTTAAAAAGGAACCTTTCTCCTGCATTATTATTACTAACTGTTGCATTTGGGGTGTTCAATTATTTAGAAGAGCAAGATCTGAGTTGGACAAAAAAATATCAGTACCCATAGACACTGGTCAAACAACAAGAATTTCAATATTGTCACAGCGGTAAAACCAGTAATAATTCCTTAAATCACCAGTTGACTGTTACTTGAAAACCATTCTATCATAGAATTCTTTAGGCTGAAAAATCTCTAAGATCACTGAGTCCATAGGTACACAACAAGGTGTACAACAAGCTGTAAATTTTAAAAAGACATGCTGTTTATTGTAAGAGAAATTAATCTATTCAGGTTTACTGTTTTGAGAATGTTTCAACCATCCTGTGATGTGTAAATGATTTGCCTGTGAACCTGCTTCCAAATTACACTTACTAAATTGAAAATTGATTTCCTTCCCCACTTACACTATGGATTCTTTTGTTTTTCTTAATGCTGTTGGCTGTTACGTTATAGCCTCAAACAGCATCTCCCAACTGCCTCACTGAGACTAACTGAATTTATTATATAATCTCATCTCCCTTTCCAAAAAATTCAAGATCAGTCTCAAAGAGCAGTCCTCTGAACTTGGCAAACACTTGTGTGGGAAAGTCTTTAAACAAAAACAAAATTGTTTATGTGCTGGGAGAAGGAGCTCCACAAGAAGATAACATGCCATGAGCCAACACTGCCCTCAGCAGCGGGGCTGGGGTGGCTCCCACACTGCAGTGTCAAGCTGCTGCAGCCCCTCCACCAGCTGCCCTCTCCACAGCCACCCCCCAGCTCCTGTTGAGCACATGGGTACTGCTTTTGCATCAGGGAAGAGGCAGACTGAGCAAAAGAGGCAGCCAAGAATGCCTGAAGGGTGAAATGGTTTCATAAAAGTTGTTTTGAATTTGTGGACTTCGAGGACATTTATATGACTCAGAACTTATTTAAATTTTTAGCACCATTGGCTTCCCATGAGGTTTGATCACAAACCTTGGGCATTTTCTTTCTTGCAGTCTAATCCTAGTTCTGACAGGAACACACAGTCAAATTTTCTGGATGGAAAAAAACCTATACTTAGGGTGCCGGCACAACAAGAATCCCCCAGTCAATTCCTACAAAAGTGGTGTTTAAGGACTTTCAAAGTGTGCCTGTATGATCTACTACAATGAATTAGTTAGTCCTGGAGATTTAGGTATTTTCCCAAATAAGCACATTGTTACCTCTTATGGACAGTAAGTTAAAGAAGTTTGCCCTTGTGACATGGCTGAGAAAAGATGACCATGTTCTGTGCTAGCAGGTGAACCTCTTGTACTGAAAACCACCATGTACCTGCTGCTGAGCTGTGGCACAGACCACCAGCACAGGAACCATCCACATACCTGGTCAGTGAGGTAAACAGAAGGGCTGCCCCAGGTAGTTTTACTGGCTTGAAACAGAGGAATAGAGTTAGCAGGCAGTGAGGGATTTGCTAGACACATGAGGACTATTTTTGCCTCTTGCGTGCAAGTGTCAAAAGGCACTGCAGTTTCAGGGCTATGCAGCTATCTCAGGTACACAGATGCCACAGCAGTCACTGCTGTCACTGCAGGGTACAGATGTCCTCTGCCCCAAAGTTAGTTTCCTAGCTGGTTAACAGCAGTAGAGGCATAATTTCTGAATGATGTGATGTTAAGAGCTTTATATGAGGAAGAATTCCAAGAATCTAAACCTAAATGGTCTAAACATTCAAGATTTTCATCCCAAGGGACAACAGCTGAACATATTCCAAAGAAGCCATATCTTCTTTGATTAGATTTTGCTCCAGTCTTGATTGGTCTTCACTCATGAGAGAAACTGATATCCTCAAAATGCTGTGCCACCTTGCAGCTTGGGTTTGTCTGGCAAAGGACCTGCATGTGGCTGGTCCTCCTACAAAGCTGTGGCACTCAACGAGCCCATGGACATTTCAGTGAGAAAACACGGAATGTTATTGTGAGCAAAATACAGGTGTCCCCCAAATCTAGCTATCCATTAGCACATTTGTCATGGAGATTTATAAGGAATCCAATTCATCTGCAAAGGCAGTTCCCTAAATATTACTCGGATCTACCATAAACGAAAGTGGAGCTGATAAGCAGTGGAAGATATGAAAAAAGAGGAAGTGTTTGCCCAGAAAAAATAAAAACAGTGTCCAAGAAACTCCATTTTATCTGTTGTCCAAACAACCATAAGTTCAGATGCTCTGAACGTGACACAGAGGAGTGACACAGCCAGACTGCCTTGACAGAAACTCAAAACATCCAGTTTTCCAAGCCTCTTGCCATCATCACTGGTCACACACAGATACTCCCCAGACTGCCACTGCAGGAGTACTCCAGAGCCATAATCTCACAGGAATCCAACACCTGTATGTGCTAAGATCCATTCGACAGCATCTCATCACCTCTGCAAGGAAGGAGATATCTTAATTAAGGAATGAAAAAATGTGATGCATGAGACTGCCACAGAGAAAGGCCCAGAGACACCTTGTGTATTCAGTTGACTAACATACAGAACCTGGAAACTAAGGGACTGGATGGAAGTCACAGAGCACCTTGAAGTCACTGGTTTTGTGGAGAGTTGTGCCAAAGGTTGTGGCATTATGGAGCCTTGCCACCTTACACCATGAGGCATGTTTGGTTTGTGCCCAAAGCAGAATAAAACAGAGCCTAGATTCCCACTAGATACCCTTGCTTACCTCCCCTTGGCTGCTAAACACCCTGACCTGTGGGTTTCACTGCAGTCACACTCCCAACACACTTCACAGCCGTGGGACAAACATGGCTGCGACCATGGGCTGCGCCAAGTGTAGAAGGAGAAGAAAAGTTCCTTTCCTGTGGAGCGAGGGGAAACCCAGCAAAGGGATTATGAGGGTGTGAGTCACCGTGTGCCTTCTGCATGACTCTGGGGACAAGGCGGCCTCTTGTTCCGGGGCTGGGGCAAAGTCACAGCCTGTTATTATTGTTAGTCACAACCCCAGCTACACAAAGTCCAGCAGAAACCACGCTTGCAAATGCCTCAACCTGAAATGTAAAATAAACACTAGGAAAATAGCTGCTACTTGCTTTCTCTAAACATACCCTTGAGGCCAAATCTGCTTCCACTGAAGTCAAGTCTAGTTTTGCAATCAGCAGCAGGGGCAGTGAGATCCACCCTTTATTTGGAAAGATGTTAATAATCAAATTGCTGTTTTAATTTGTCACCGAGGCAGGGGTGTGATAAGACATTTTGGTTGCTGCTATAAGTAGCTCTGAGAATTTTCCGGGGCTGTTGTAGGTGCTAAAGATTTTGTGGCATCCTGGCATGGCAAGGAAGGGATTCTGTGACTCTGGCAAATGTCCTCACTACAGGGAGGTGAAGAAATTCCTCTGGTCCTCTTCTGAACACCAAGGAAAGGCATAACTGGGTCTGTGAAGCTGTAAGAGGAGTGGGCATAGAAAAACAGGAAGGTTGAAAGCTATAGGTCAGCTTCATTCAGTGATCTTATCAATATTTTCAGTGACTCATCTGTGACTTTTTCCCTTCTGAGATTTTTATGATGTATTCACTTCTTTCATTACCATATAAAGAGGGGGAATTTCAGCAGAAAAGGTGGAAAAGTCCTAAGTTAAGGCAGTTAGAAAAACATAAATGTTTTTAGCTTTAGCAAACTGCTGGGTCAAATCCTCCCACACTCATGGACTTTCCCAATGTCATGGACTTCATTTCATGGTGGTATGTTCTGGATTGTGCTGGCAGAATGGATGACACTGGCTCTAGATGGTCACTTCCCAAGAACTGTGTTTCTGTGATAAGCACACTTCAACTGCACCATGTCATCCACTGAGTATCAAGCATAGCTGTAACTGCTGTGGTGTCACAGCCAGAGCATTTTGAGTTGTTACTGGACCCCACCTGGGAATCAGGGCCAGAGGAAGAGATGAGAAGGAGAAAGGGACTGCTACATTTCCACATTTCAACTCAATAGGTGCTTAGGACAAACTCTAGGAGGCATCCAGAGCTGTAAGTGCAGAGTCACTCCTGAGAACAGCTCAGACACAGCCTGTATGTCTTTTAGCACGTTGCACACATTGAAAGTGAAGACTGGTCAGCTTTGTGATTGACTCCAGAAAGAGTCAATGTAAGTTTAGCCAGACTTGTTAGCTCTAATTCAGCCCTGGCTTTGCCAGATACAACCTGCCGTTTGCACAATCTCTTAGGTATTTCTGCACTCTGCTCCAAGAGGGTGTATTAGCTAATATGCAACCCAAAGTATGTTTGCAGCACTGCAACCACAAGGATAAATTTTGCTGGAGCCAGGGCATACTTAGGTGTTGCCACACAGAGTTCACTAAAGCTTTGGACTGGATCCTGGAACACTGTGCTTGAGCACATGAGTACAGATGGACCCCCTTGCACAGTGCCAGCTAAGTGTCAGGGCCTTTGCAGCACAGTTAATCCACAACCTGGATAAACTGCTCGTGAATAATTGAGAATTCATTGTACACCCACCTAGCACCTCTCTTTTATGGCAGGATAAACACTTCTCCATAAAAGTACTTGTAAAAGTGAATTCTACCATTATGAACACTCACATTTTATATATATTTCCTTGATGTTTGAGGGTTTTTTTAAATTGTAACTTGAATCATGCCTTTTACTGCAGTTGAAGGTACAAACTCCAAACACTGTAGGAGCAGAGGCATTTCACCTGAAGATCTTAACTTGAAGTGCAGGCCACACCCAGGCAACAAAGCAACAGGATGCAAATCACAGCTTTTCAAAATCAAGTCACAGGAGTGTGAGTCCAGTTAATTGAAGGCTTAATTTTCTGCCTTTGGGCTCTGTCCTCCAGCTCTCACATGTCATTTAACTGTCAGATATCCTGTTGGGACCTGGACAGTTTTATAGGATGATTTTCAGTTCTGTGTCTGTCTACTGAGAAACAATCTACTGCATAGAAAAATATAAAATTAACAGCCTCAGAGGTAAAAGCTTTCCAAATTTGTCCATCTAATAGCTTTGAACTAAATTTATTTTTGGAAATGTTCTAGTGCTCTGGAAAATAAAGCTCAAAAGTAGTTTGAAATCGTTGGTAGAGTCAATGGAGTCTGAGCCTGCAGCCTGTTTTTCTGTGGTCCAGCACTTCCAGAGTCATTGACCTTGACTCCTTATCTGCATCCATAGCACCTGGGATTTCTAATCAGTAGCCACACAAAATTTAAAAAGTTACCCAAGTTATGTTCCAAGTTACTTTCATGGGGATTCAGGGGACTCAGCCCAGAATGACCAGGCGACAAAATCTTTCTGGGAACCAGGCACAGCAACATTGTCACAGCCCCTCTTACCCTCTGTCTCAAAGCTGCAAAACTCCTGTAATACCCATAAAGACCAGGAATTTCCAACTGTGATGCTGACATTGGATGGGTGACTCTGGTGAGCATTTTGTGACAGCCTTTGTAGTCAGTAAACAACCTGACTGAGAACTATTTGCTGATAGCTCAAATACACACCCTTTACAGACGAAAAAAAAAGGCACTATGGATCCTGGCTAATAGATTTAACTGAGAACAAAACATCAGTTACAGGCACGTCATAAAAACAAAGTTAAAGAAAAAATTCAACGAAGTCATGAAAATATCCATGGCTGTATCCCTTGATATAGCTGTGGTAGGAGGCTAAGAATGGGTAGGGAGGAGCAAGAGGTGGTCCTTGTCAGTTAACATCATTTAAGTGGTTATCCTCAGTCTCTGCAATTTTCTGCTTCGTCTTTTCTTACTGTAAAAATTTGCTTATGTGCCCATTGCTTCTTACAGTGAAGATGAGGTAAGGGGAGAAGATGTAAACCAATTTTCCTTGAGTACAAATTGTCACAAAAAGCTCTGAAAGAGACCGGCAGCGGTGACAGCCGAGGGCATGCCACCACCTGCTTCCAGCAGCATGGTGGTTTTAATTCCTTCTGTTTACTCTCACCACTGTTCCCATCCCCACTGAAAAAATAAAATAAATGCCTTTGTTATTTACAGTCTGCACTGAGGGCAGGCACCAAGGTTGATTGCGGGTTCATGGTTGCCAGCCAGCCTCCCTGCTCCAGCAGGTGCCAGGCACCCTGAATTACTCCCAGCACGCCCTGCTCGGCAGGGCAGTGAGTAAGCTGATGAATTCAGCTTATTCCGTCTGAGAGGCAACTGCCTCCCTCCCTCCCTTCTCCCTCCACAAGGAACATCCCACGTATAATAAAGGTTTATAGTCAACCAGAGCAAGACTTCAAACTCATTCCTTCCAGATTCATTCATGACAAGGGTGGGGATGCTACACTGCTCAGCAATGTTTAACTCAACAAATACTAAAATCTCCAGAGCAATGGCCCTTTATCACCCCTGCTTTCTTTAGATACAGAATCAAAGACCTAGCAGGCATGTCCTGCTTATGGTTACCAGAACTGAAAGAGAAGCAAGCACTTATGTGACAAACAGAGCTTTTAATCAAAATACAATAACACAAAGTAGAGCTACTGCAAGATTCTGGAGGGGGGCTCTGGCATTAACATGGAAAGCAAGGCAGCATTTCCCAGAAAGTTGATTTTTAATTAGTTATATAAAATATAGTACTTCATCTACAAAAATAGCCTCATGTCCTACTCCACAAGGTGAGGAGACTTACAAAGTCATGTTAAGGAGAGTGTTGTTAATACACTCAAGCACCTGCACTGTGCACATCTGAAACAGTAGGTCTAAACAGTAAGAACCATTATTGCCTATTTCTGGCTATGAGTAAAAAGGAGTATTTATTTGCTTCAAACAAAACAGAAAGTAAGACTATGTTATTGAATATGAGCAAAATCAAGGGCTTTCCATTGCAGAGGACTATCTCCCATGTCCTCCAAAGAAGACTTGCATCCCTTAATGTCAATGCAAATAGCCAAACAAACCCAAATCCTGCTTCATACACCTGACATAGCTGCAGCATTTCAAATATCATCAAGTATGACTTTGGAGATAAGAAGCATCAGCAGAACAGGTTGGAGAGCAGAGAAACTTTTAAGTGTCAGAAGGTCTCCATGGACAAGGATCACACAGAACTGAAATAAAACTTTACATAAACATCTTCAGAATTTCCTGCTTTTGACTACTCAGAGAAATACTAGAGAGCAACAAGTGGCATGGCTCTCTCCAGTATGAATTCTCAAGGATTTTGTAAGCTATGAAGTCTCACTAGGTGAACAGGGATTTAAACAACCCACATTAAAGGAAATTCAGGGGGGAGGAGATCATCTTGTACCATTTTATATGTTCAACTGGAAAACTGATTCACAGCTTCTGAAAATAAATTTTCAGGGGTATTATTGGCAATTTGGGGTTTTGAACCCAGAAATAACTGGTTTCAGTGTCTTCCCTTTTCTGAAATTGGTCTTCTTTTTCTCCTAAAACACTCCTGTGTATTTGATACCACAAAATCTTGAACCATGAACAGTGTAATGGTGTGGGCTAGCACACGGCAAGGCCCCAGCACATTTTCCATCTCAACACTTAATAATTTTGTCTAATTAAATTAGACATAACTGAAAACCACCAATTTAAGTTTATTAATAATTCTGAAGTTTAGTCTTCTGGCATGGAGTACAAGGAGGCCTTGAACATCTTGACAAGAGTAAGTGCGAAAAGTTACTGTAGTGGACACAATTTTGCAAAATGTATCAGGCTACATGAATCAAGACTTTATTTCAATAGGAAAGGGTAGAGAAGGGTGTCATTAGAAAATTAACTTGGTTCCAATAGGAATCTCTTTGGCACAAAAAGACAAGCATACCAAGTTTCATGGTGAACTCATGAAACAAGAGAGTATCACTGAACACCTATTGCAAAACTCCAAAACAATTCCTTTTATGTAAGCTGGACTTGCATCAAACTCTCCAGTGTGTTCATGAAGGGCCATATTGGAAGAAGTCAGGCAGGAATGAAAAATTTGCTGACAGATTTGGAGAACTTTGTACCAGGAGCAGTAGGATGTGGTATCAGGCCTCGTCAACAACAAAAGTGCTCCATGTGGGCTTGCAAGATGAAAGACTGTCTTAGGTACTCTTATATATGTACATTTGATTGCCTTTAACTTTACAGTGCATTTAAAAATCAGAGTTTACAAATACTGAAAAGAAAAAAAAAAGATGATTTCTTTTGAAATTGGCAGCTGTGCAAGTAGGAGGAAATATTTCCCACCCCACCTTGCTTCGTACCTGGCTCTGGGAAGATCCTGGCTCATTCCAAAGTAAAGAGTCAGTGAGTGTGGTGTTATCCAGTGGAGCTACCCAAGCTGAGTCTAGCAGAGCAGCACTTCCCGGCATGGACCTCTGAAGCAAGAAACACTGCTGCATTACTTTTTCCAAGAAAGCCCAGAGTTTGTTAATTTTCATTTGCAGAGCATCAGGAAACTGTTCCTGCCAAAACTAATCAGCAGCTATCACCCGATGTTGAAGGATACCTTTAGACTCCTCTGGACTTGGCACCCTACAGACTGGTTTGTCAGATACCATAAATTTAAAAGAAATTAAAAAAAAAAAAAA
>WEIU01000054.1:1509-59263 GCA_013389925.1 Aegithalos caudatus | reverse complement strand
AAAAAAAAAAAGGAAAATAATATAATACCCTGCTGAGCTTTTCTGTTTGGCTGTTCTTGTAACATATATGAAACAGAACTGACAGGAGAGTTTCCTTCAGCTCATATCTCAGCAGTAAGTAAGGGTATGGCCTTTTTTCTTTCTTTTTTTTCAACAACTTTTACTAAAAATAACTCCTTTAAGACCATGCAAAGAGATTTTCACATAAGTTCAGATGTGCCTGTGTTCATTCAGAAGGTTGATCTGGATTTAATATGCACAGCCCTGTCAATATCGTGTTAAGCCCTCTGGCACCAGAGGGTCCAGGCAGCCTCTCTGTATTGTATCCCAACCCCAAGCATCAAGAGGGATGTAATCCATCACATCAGCTCTTGAAGCAAAACTGCTGCAATTATATGCTCTCAATATGGGCCCATTAACCTATCAAAAAGCATTTGAGAAGGAGTGTAATGTTGTCAGTTATTGTTCACGGAGGAGGAGTGAAGATAATTCTTATCTTGCAAATAGATTCATGCAAAACCAATTGAAGTTTGTGTTGCTCTAATTGATTTAACCCATTTTCTAGCCTATGAAAATTCCAGGGTCGAGTGCTCACACACACACACAAAGGGTAATGCCATTTCCCAAGAGTGGATTAGAGGGACAGCCTGTGCCTGCCCCACTCCAGGAGTGCAGAATTTAGTAAGCCACAAAGAGCCAAGCTTGTTCCCAAGGAAGGCAGAAAACACCAAAGGACATGGAAAAGGTGGCAAAGGCAGTGCTATTCATAATAAACAGGAATGGATGTGATTCACATCTCACTTCCATGCATCAGCAGCAGTTATAGGTAAGCTGCACCCACAGCACTTTTTGTTTCCACAAAGTGAGGCTGGAGAGTTCAATAGCCTCCAATAACCTAGTCATCCCCTTTGCAAACAGGATGGCTCCTTGGCACTCAAAAGATTCTCTGTTGAGAAATAATTGTTGCAAGTAAGAATAATAGTTTGCTAAGCTTCACTGAAACAAAGAGAAAGGGCTCCAAATCAGGTAAGCCTGGATACAAAATGTTCAGAAAATTTCCTGTCCTGTTTACAAAATGGGAAGTATGCCCGGTAAGCCCTCACTTTGGTGGACATCTAGAAGAGGAGATCATTGTGATGGTGACAGTCCTTATGATCCTTGAGTAATCAACAGAGAAAGCATCCATATAACTTAAATCTCTGTCATGATGAGATAGGGATCCTTAGAAGAAAAGCCCTCCTTAGTCAGGGACAATAGTTCTCCTAAATTAGTCACCAAATAAGTGTCTGCAGTTAAGCAATATGCATATCTGTTATCTGCACCTTCCCAGGTAATCCAGGGCTCTCTGAAGTTCTGCCAAGGCTGGCTCCAAGCTGATCAAAGCACTGATGGGCCTGGTCACCCTTTCCCAACAGGCACAGGAAAAGAGCTGTCCTACCCAAAGCCAAGGGATGGTGCAGCGATTTCCACACTCCCTACACAACAGAGAGAAGAGCTCAGCTCCTCACCAACAACACCCTCAGCAGCATTAAGACCCTCAGCAGCTCTGTGTCTCATAGAGAAAACAGTAGGTCCACTGGCTCACTGGCTAGTGTTGGACAACTCAGTGGAGCATCTTGTGAATGGACATGACAAACTCAGGTCTTTCTGTCTCTCTTTTCCTTGGCACACCATACTGCACAAGCTCTTCCCAGGTGACAACGCAGCCTCTGCCATACTGCTAGAGGAGAGTGCATGATGACACAGCCTACATTGTCAAAAACAAGGTCCTGTCCCTCCTTGTGACTCCTCCCAAACCAAATCTGGTGACTTTTTTCATTGCAGAAAACAATCACCACTGGATTCATTCTGTTGTGATGACTTACGTACGTCACAGAGGATGCTGCTCCAAAAATTAAGAGGACAGATTCTTTGAATATTTGCAGTCTTGCAATCCATTTCCTTAGTTTAAAGAATGGAACAGTGAAACTGTGTTCATATTCTACTTTACCCCAAACCATGTTGTAGTGACCACTGCTGGAGGATTCCTGGGCTGCTGGATGGCAGGTCAGATCTATCAAAGCAAGCCTTGTCTCCTTTCTTCTGTCACAACATCCTTCCTTGCCCATGTTGTGGACATGGAGGACTGTATTTTACTCTGTTTGTTTGTTCATTTGTTTGTTTGTTTTTAATTCTGGCAAAAGAAAAAAAAATGCCATTCCTAAGATACTTCCATTTGCTACGGAGAAGGACTAGAAATACACACATTTGGAAAATGAAAGCTTGGAATCTCTTTAAATTCATAGTTCTCTCAGATGAGTGGGGCCGGTGGACGCAGACTGCATGGAGCCTAAAGGCCAGCTCTGTACAAAAGGGCAGAGGCAGTTCCTGTATGTGCTCCATAACAGCATGACACATAGCAGGGCTTTTGGACGAAGGGATGTAATTTTTATGTGAAATTGTTCCTTAGCTGTATATTTCTTTGTCCTCTGCCCATGGGAATAATGCAATCAGGCCAAGAATGAAAGACTCCTTTAAATTTCTCCATGAAAATAGGTTTGTTGTTAGTATTTCTTCCTGACTGGAGAAGCTGACAGGTTGAGGCAATACTAAAAGCTTCATGGCAATGAAGGAGGGTACCTGAAATCTGAACATTTTTAAACACACACACAAATACATGCTCTGTTGAGAGCTACCCTTTCCAAAATGTGGTGGCATATGGGGGGTGTTCAGATAAAATTACTTCAGTAATTCCTCCCTGTCCTATAAACTGAATTGATAAGATTTAAGCTAACATTTCATCTTGACATTGCTAATACATGTGTGTGAGCATTCAGTTTACACTTTCAATACAGCCTGTCAGATTAGATTTGTATGCCTGCTACCGAATAACAAGGGTACTATTGATTTTTCATTATTTTCAAGTATTTGTTTTCTTCAGTTGAGGACATTCTATTTATTTTGGCATGGCTAACAGAGAAACCAAAGTAACTTAACCTCTTCTCAGAAAGATTTAAGACTTGACAGGCATCAGAGCTTCAACAAACTCTTTGTTCCCATAGCGGTCTGTAACAAAGAATTGTCCTGCTAATTATTTTATTCACTGATTTTTGACTTAATTTTATAACCAAATCTGCCGTACAGAGTGCAGGTTTTGGAGCAACACTTTTCTTCCAAAAAGACTTGAAATGGCAATGTGTTTTGTGACCTTGTGGCTCAGTTCTGAAGGCTCAGTCAGGTACCCACCAGGCATCCTCCATCTCAAGTTTCATTCTGCTTTCTACTGCAAAAGCATCTACAGTGAAGAGCAAAAAGCGCTCTATAAAATTATTTATACTCAGTAGGAGTTTAACAATAAATCTTGCCAGGTGGTTTAAGGAAAAAAAAAAAAAAAAAAAAAAAAGGATCCCAAACCTGTTTGTTGTCTTCTAATAAAACGCTAGGTTTGACAATTAAAAATTCTTCAAGCAGCAAGTACCCTCAGGTGATGAGGTTGCTTCCCAGCTGAATGAAAGTGGACAGGCTCTGTCCACGTCACCCCCTTTGGGGCTCGCATTGCTCAGGGGCACTGGGCACCACTCAAAGGCTGCAGCAGCTGGGTGCCCTCTGTCCTGCTCCACCTAGCATTTTAATAGCAATAGTGCCCGTGGGGATGAGTTTAGACACTACAGGCAACTCATGCGTGTTGTACACTCAGAATTAAGTATAAACTGAGAACACTACAAACACATGCCTACTTGAAAACACATTTTCAAGCACACGTACGTTTAAAAAGTCTTAAGCATGCATTTCTCTCCCTCCTCGCAGGCGATGTGCAGTGGTGTGCTCCTATACTGGCACCTAGTGGGGAGTGCTCGGCAGATGGGCAGGTGGGTAGGGCAGGCTGTGCCGACAAACACGCTCACCCCGCCGAATACCAGCGACACGGATTTTTTATCCTGGTTCTTCGAAAGCGCTTCTGGATTAGCGCATTTTTAGCAGGTTTCCTGTTCGCTGCTGATTTTTCAGCCTTCATCTTCTGTCCAGCAGCTATGCCAGACTCTTTCCTGAAAGCCTTCACCATGCCAAGCCATCTGCTCCCAGCCGGTCCTCTGGGACTATACCCTCCTTCATCCAAGCTGGCATCCCCACCTATGATCCCCTCATCCTGTGTTTTTTGCTGGATCCCCTCAAAGTAGCCAATACACTTTTCCTCCTCCAGGTCCCCCTGCCTTGACCTGGGCCTAACAGATCACTCAGGAAAGCAGGCAACTACTGGTATTGCTTCCTGCCTCGGAGCTTGTGCTCCCTCTCTGGCCTCAGAGGAAAGGGCTGCCTCTTACCCGGCAAAGGACTTCCTCCACCAGTTCCCATCACCGTCAGGAATCTTGTGTCCCACAATTGTCCATTTTAGCTGAAACAGCAAAAGTCTCAACCTACCACTTCTCCCAAGGTTCACCACGCGTTGTTACAGCATCTGAAAGGAAACATTGCAAAGACATGACGTTCTGCCAAAAGACATTTATCTTCTTCTTCATCTTTACAAAAAGGACAACTCTCCTGAGGAGTCTTCAAAGTTGGTCTCAAATATGCAAACCCAAATTAGACTTCCTGAGTATCCCAGTAGTACCAACATAATTGCATTTGTTCTATAGTCCCCCGGGTTTATACCACAGCAGATAAGGCAAATATTTTCAAGCACTTAGGGCAGGCAGCAAGAGCATTTTCAAGATCAGCTTTTTCCAGCAAGGAACTGGAGAACAGGGTGTTGAGGTGACTTGCAGTCCTACAGGAGAGCTGATCACCAGACAAATGTGCTCCCCATGCACTGCACTATTCAACTTCAAAATTCAGTGAAGAGCAACAGAAACACCTGCTGATTCCCTAGGGTTATTTCTTGTTCCACCAAGGTTTTCCTAAACTTCTCTCACTTGAGCTACAAGTCCAGTCAAAGGGTGATGTCTTTCTTTTCGTCTACCCATTCATTTTCCATTGTGGAAGAAGTCTTTGCTTCCATCTTGAAGGAATCTTATTGCTGGTTATGTTGTTCAACAACCCTCCATAGCACATGGCCCGTAGCCATGATTTACAGCCTGTTTCTAGCTGCACCGTGATTCAGCTGAGTTTTCCATTGAGCAGTTGATGTGAATGCTAAACCTATTCAAGGCTAGCAGCATTTCTGTGATTCATTCAACTTGAGGAAACACTGGAAATTTATTAGGATGTCTTTACAGTCCCGGAAATTGCTGTGGGACTCTGTCAGTAACAAAGGAACAGGAATGGCTCACAATTTTATTGCGTTTTCTCATCTGCATTAGGTAATGCAGCCTTTGTCTTTTTTGTTGTTGTTTTTGGTTTTTAAGTCAAACTCTGTCATGGGCTGAGGCTCTGTGAGACTTCCTGATCCTGCAATTTTATCATAATTTTCACTATTACTTGGTGCTTTCTGTAATGCTTCAGCTATTGGAGTCACTTGATTTTTCTACCTGAGAACCTGGGCTTCATGAAGAAATGAAAACAAAACTCCATCCCTTGCAACGGTGAAGAGCAGCGAAAAAACATTGACTAAAGCTGCTCTCAAGCCAGATGGAAAAGGAAAGCTAGATCTCATGTTTAAGTTTCAGGACATTTTTACTCTACTGATTTTGGCTTATGATTTCTGAATCTCAGAGTGCTGTTGGCTATGTTATCTGGAAAAAAGGGAGAAGGAAAAAAAGCCATTTACAGCTCTTTGTCCCTCTGTTTGCTATAGCCTCAAGCCATCTTAGCACACCAGCTGAAATCAGGCAGTGGTCAGCAAGTTCGGCCTATTTTCTTCCCTTCAGGCTCAATCCTCCAACCTAGAGTGGCAGGTGCCTGCAGGGTCAGCTACTCTGCCCTCTCAGCAATGTGTCACACTGGACTTCCCTCCCCTGACGGCTGCCAGAGCAGCCATAGCCAAGTGGCAACAAGGCTTGGGATTAAGGCAGAAATTTTTTTTCATAGTTTGAAAAAGAAGAGCCTGGCTTATGCAGATGGCTGCACCCAAGCCACGAGCACTGGGGAACTCTCCCATGTGTGCTTTAGCCCTTATCTCTCCCCGACAGCGCTGGTGTCAGTCACAGTGGCGCCAAAGCCCTTCTGGCTCCTGACACCCAGGGACAGATGTGGGGAGCTGTGAGCACAGGCCATGCTGCAGGAGACAAGGCACAGCAGGAGGGCTCACACTTTGCCCTTGCTGAAGCCCCAGATCTACTCTAACAAACGCCCAAACTGGGAAGATATCCTTGCATTTAGCCAGCAAAGGAGAAGGGGGATCCCATCACCACCTTTCCCTTCCTCACTCTCAGTGGGAGCTGGTGGACCCTGGGGTGCTCCTGCCAAGGCCACACAGTGAGTAGGAAAGCCGTGCTTTCCTTGCACATGTATGGTGAGTGCAGCATCCCACCTCCCATGGATTTCTTCCCTGCACAGTGGGGTTTAGTGAAGCACCACACATGGCAAGAGAGGAGAACACGATGCAGCCTTAGCAGCCATGGCAGGGAACTACATCATTTATACCACTGAGTCAGCCAAGTGCTTAGGAGAAAGGTACAAACCACAGGTCAGTTCTGGGAAGGCCATCCTTTCTGGTGACTGGTCTCTTTCCAAAGTATTTATACCAGTGATATCAGTTGTGCTTTTGTTAAAGCAAAAAAAAAAAAATCTCCTAGAGCAGTGCATAGTAGCCCACAGGCTTGGCTCAAAGCACTTTCTGTAATTTAATACAAGATGTAACAAATTGGTATTACATAGAAAGGGAGGGAGCAGCAAAGATAACAGGATGACACTTTTGATACTTGGATCTTGAGCTTCAGGGCTATGAATCCTTCAGGCTGGGATTTTCAAACAGCCTTAGGTAGTTGGACTTACAAAAGGATGGACTGAAAAAAAAAAAAAAACATAACCCCATTTTTCCCTTAGTATTTTACAATATCCATAACCTTTTGAACCCTCTACTTACATTCATGACTATTTACTCCAACAAGGAGTCATGTTATATGCTGCAAAAAGAAGCCTGTCTGTTTTTAAGACATGTGGTTGTGTTTCAAAATAGCATAAAATCTCCTTAGATGCTAATATAGAGAGGCCACAGTCAAACAAAAAGACTGATGGATTGGAACTCAAAGGGAAAACTGGCCTTTAGGGATATCAAACAATGTTCACACAGCACTCAGTTACGAAGACTTCATTTTGTACCAATTTAAGTTTATACATACCAAATGTTCTTGAGTCAGCAAAACAAGAGGGACTGCCTCATTCCAGTAGATCTTTTTTTCCACCCTTATGATGGATTTTTGAAATAAAGGATCATCAATAACCCTGACAGGGTTCCCTAAGAGGATGGACATCCCAGCATGCCATGAAGCTGTCTCTCCCGAGAAGAATTTCCACAGGCTTGAGGAAAATCATAAACTACTTAGGAGGAATGAGATTCACAAAGCTGTCCCAGCCAGCTGCATCACTGCTTGTGAGCAGGTCCTGGAGGACAGCTAAAGACACCAGAACCTATCAAGGAAAGTCAACAGCCAAGAACCCTGCCCAGTTTTGAACAGATGGGAAAGTGAGGAGGAATCAGAAGACTAAAGAAAAGAGTGGGGAAGTTAAAATCTCATCATGCTGTCTGAAAATTGGTTTTGGGAATATACACTATTATATTGCTTACAATATAATAATACTTGTGTCCAAAGCTTACAGAGGCAGTCATCAAATAAATTGAAGGAAATTTTAATAAAACTACAAACTTGCAGCCCTGAGGAGCCTTTGCTGAGGAGCTGCACCAGTTAAGGGTGGTTAACATCTTTTACAGATACTGCTGTACCGCATCAGATATTGCACCACACCATCAGCAATGGTACACGCCAAAGTTTGTCCAAGGCCTTGACAAGGAGGTACAACAAAAGAAGGGATTTAGGCTAGCTTTAAAGACTCATCAGTTTGCTGAATACTCTGGAATTGTTTTGTGTCAGAACAAGAGTCTGCCAGTGGCAACCCTCTCCCCACCATTCAGACCCTCTCCCCACCCCTTGGATTAGAGATGTGCCCATCTCAGTCTACAGCTGATCCCTCCACTCACATGAGCAGCAACAGCTCCCTGATAAGATAATCAAACCAAATTGTTTGTATTAGATGGCAGCTTAGTCCATCTTTTAAAGAAAGCCATTCAGTTATACACAAAAGTAGCAGCCAAACCAGCAGCCTGTTTTTCAAGAACTACTAAGCACCAGGAATATACCCTGTATAGTTCCAACATCTATATGCTGTTTAATTTCAGAGAAGATATTGGAGGTTGCTCCTCACTTTTGTAAAACAGGTCCTTGGGTACCTAAGGATGTATTTGGGAAACTGGCTTCAGGCGCTTTTTTCCCCCCTTTTTTTTCTCTCAGGTTTTTTTCTCCCTTTTTTTATTAATCTTGGCCATAAATTCTATCATGAATGAGTCAAAACCCCATCTGCTCTAAATTTACACTTGATTTCATGCACAAATAGGGTTCACACATGTAAGTCCTGTCGTTGGTGTGTTCCCAGAGGCAGTGCATAAATTACCTATGCACAAAACAAGAGGTCGGTCAGCTTTACCTCTGTGCTGCTGAGTAAGTGCACATCAAAGGGCATATTGTGCTCCTGGAATGAGAATGAGGAGTCCTGACATGGGTCTCCAGCTCCACTGAGAAATGCTGCTTTCCTTGGGCACAAAGAAAGCCCCTAAAACCTTTTTTAAAACTCTGCCAGAATTATTCAGCCGGTGGAAAGTTCAGAAGGAGCCAGGGTTTGGGTTAGCACTAACAACTAAACAGTAGATCCCACAAAGTTGTTTGAAGCCTGGTTTTGGTCTTAGAACAGGCAGTAGTTAGAAATAATGTCCATTTTATAACAAAGGTGTGAGAAGTTTAATATGAAGTTAAAATGCTTCTATGTGATCAGTATGAAAGGAGGTAAGACACATTCAAAACCTGTTAGATGGAGACTATCAAACTGCAAAAATCACAGGGTAAACACAGATCAGACAATGTGAAGTTAAACATGGAATGCTCCTGCGAAAGTGCTATCTGCCAAAGTGTGTTCAGCAGCACAGGGGGTGTCTTGTCACTCCTTCAGTCCCTTTTCTAGGTGAATTTTTGTTGGAATATAAGTGCTTTGAAAAATTTGGCATCTCACTTTGGCTGCTTTATGGTCTGGTCATAATCTGTACAAATGCAGTATCTTAGTGAGAATTGAGGAAGGAAAAACACCGACTCTGAGTGGATCTTTCCCAGATAAATAAATTTAAAACCCAGTAAAACACAATGACTACCACAGCTTGTAAATTAAGGGAGTAACTGGTGCATAGTGAGGCACTGATGTATAGCTTGGAGGAGGAACAACTTCATTGAAACTACAAACAATTCATTTAAAAAAAACACTTTGAAGAAAAAAATTGTCTCCAGACCAGCTTGTGAATAAAGCACACCAAAAGGCAATTCTGATACTTCATTTGAAGCATAAAAATGGAACTGTCCCCTAAGTCTGGCATAAAATTTAATTCCTTTTTCTTAGAAATATAGCTGTTTTGACATCTCAAGCTAACTGATCTAGTGCTGCTTGGACAATACTCAGCACCAAAAAAATACAGTGCCCTTCACAGGCATCAGAAGTTGTTTGAATGGAGCTCAGGCCAGGCTCTGCCCTGAGCCCTGCAGCACTGGCAGAGGCCATCACCCCACACCATGCTTCTGCTGTGCAAACTGAGCAATGCTGACCATGAGATAGCATCTCCAAAGTGAGACATCCCAGCTTTGTCAGAGCCACCTGGCTGTCTCCAAGTGGTGATACCATGCTTGGTGCACCTCGTGTCATCTGGCCATGGGGCCATGGGAAGAGGGAATGAGATTTCTTTGTCTTAATTTCATCCATCTTTCCATCCCCAAGGCCAAAGACATCACCTTTAAGCCAGCCTAGCAGGATCTCTTTGGTGACCTGATGACAAGGGGAGTCACAACTTCAGAAAATGTGCAAGCAACAGAGCTATAGATTCACCAGATTAAAGCAGAGGAAAAAGGAGTCCAACATCTCTTCCTCCAAATTGGCCATTTGTGTTAAAGCAACAGTGAGATTCCCAAAGTGGTCCTGAGAGGCTAGGCACAGCCCTAAAGGCCTCCAAGAAGATTTCAGTTTCTGGATGTCTTTTCTGGAAGTAGTTTTTTTATTTTCCTGATTCACAAATGTTCATTTCTTCCAAAATCCTGAGGGGTTTTATTTTTCCTTTTTCCCTGCTTTTCCACAAGGATAACAAACAGTCCCATTTGTAGTTTCCTGTTACATTTTATGTTTGTTACTTCTAAAAGATACAGCAAAACTGTCCTCAAGTCTTATTCAAGATCTGGACAAAGTTTCAACTGCTTTAGAAAACAAGGTCTTGGCCTAAACTTCACATTAAGAGCCAGACTAGTGATTATTTAACATTAATGTCTTGCTTCCTTTATGAGCAGGATTTTGTGAGAGCTATTTTAACAACCACCTGGACACAAACATGAAAGTCCATAGAGACAAAGAGATTTTACAGGGGCAAGTGTATGTCCAGGTAGGTTATTTTAGATGTTCAAGAGATACACAGATGTAATATATACATGTGCAGGATGTAGGTAGGTACAGTCAAAATCTACATCTCAGCCTTACTCAGAAATAAAAATCAGAGAGTAATAGGCAGAACTTGGCGAGACATCTTCTGGAGGTCAAGTAAGGAAGACTTTTGACAAAGAATGCTCCAGTAAAACCATGTCTTAAGACTCTTTTTTTTTTTTTTCTCTACTTTTTCAGTCAAAATACCAATAGCAAATCATTTTTTAATCACTTCCCTGACTTTGTAATTCACTGCTAGCTTATACTGTCTGTGTGCTAGGAGCTCCATGTACAAAATGATTGATTCCTCAATCATTAAGAAAACATGCAGTACCAGCATTAGCTTGTAACTCTTCAAATTTTGGCAGAGCTTGCATTCAACCTCTCAGCTTCCACTCAACTTTCTTTTCTTGTTTTTAAGTTTGTTACTTTTAAGCACAACTAAAGGAATTTGCTCTCCCTCCTCCTCTCCTCAAAACCAGACTTTTGCATCAATCAGTCTCACTGGCACCTTCACCACTAGGCTTCATATATTTCTGTGCTGTGATTGCAGATAAGTTCTTTAAAACAAAAACTTTAAAAAGCTAAGTTTAACAGCATCTGAAAACTAAATACTGTGCAAAACAAGAGAAGACAGTGACAGGAGAGCACTCAATCACCATATAGTTTCTCATCCCAATGAAAGCATCCTTTGAGAGTCTGCCTAGGTGTTGTCTAGTTTATATGATACAGTGCAGTGCCCATCAGCACTTCTGTTTGGAAGTTTGCTGCTTAGAAATCACCAGCAGGCTCATTACTCATAAATCAGAAGAAAGCTTTCAACCAGGCCTGGGAATCTGGAGACACTGCATGAAGAGGGAGCTCTGTCTGCTCCACGGGTTTCAGACTGCTTGGCTTCCTACTCTGGTGCATTCAATCAAGTGAATTGCACAATCATGCTGCTTGGCTCTATTTAATGTAACATTTCCTGAAATGTCATTTGTGAGCATTACAAGTTATGGGTGTTGGAAGGGGTGAGGGGTGTCCACAGTTTATTAATGTAAAACAGGGTATCTAAGGGAGAAGGGAAGACAGGAAGGTATATTTACCGTTGGATAGATTGAAAAGTGCCTATGTAATTAACATATATTTTTTTGTCCCTGCAACAGCAGGTGGGAAGGATCTCCCTACAGCTAGAGATTCCCTGATTATACTACTGATTATAGTAGTCATGGGGTATCTTGTTGGCTGCAGTCTGATTTTGCAAATCTTGACCTTAGAATTTGCTTCTAAGTGCTCCTCTTTGTTGATATTTAAATAAATCTCACCTGAACCAAAACAAACAAACAAAAAATCCCCAACAAAAACGCAAGAGAATACTTGGAGTAAGAATTGTTGTCCCAGAGGCTCTGGAGATGCCTCATCCCATCTCCTTTGACAGGATACAGATTCAACAAAATAGACTGCTTGAGGTCTGTATTTCAATATGATTTCCAAACCAGGAATTTCTGCAGATGGACAAGATAGCATTTGTAATAATCCCCTCACAGGATCAAGACTTCAATCTCCAAAACTGTCTTTCCAAAGGGAAAGGTTAATGCAAATGAGTACTGGTCCATTTTGGATATGTATGTGTACAGACCAAAGACACAGTCTCTAAGCTGATCAGTACACAAGCAAATTTAATATGTGTTCTCTGTATTTCAACCACCCCAGAGGTTCCAAAAAACTGCTGAGGCCAATGGGAGTTTTCCAGTGACATCAGTGTACTTTGCAGCAGGGCATTCACCTAAAAACCCAAAGGTAAGAAACTTTCTTGTTCTTCTCTTATCTGCTGAGAGGGACAAGGTCCATTTTAGTGCTAGTGTAAACAGAGATGTATGTAGTTGAGGAGCATCAGTAATTTAAAGCATCAAATAACTGGCTTCCACCTGGGATGATTATTATATGAAATACACCAGCGATGTCTCCAACCTCTCTTAGCACAGAAATGCTGAATAAGCAAAAATTAGTAAGATAGGTAGTAGCATATTCCACATGGAGAACAAGCACTATTATTAATTAAATCCATCAGCTGTGTTAAGAGAGGAAAAGGTGGTTCATCCCAATTCTTCTCTACTTCAGTACAAAGCATCTGCTTTTTAGTCATCAGGGATGTGTCACTGAAATAGAGACTGCTAGCTGTATTACCAAAAAGACCTGCCAATTAATTAATTAATCAAGATGCATACAGCCAAAACTAATAGTGCTTAAAAGTCCTTTGGCCTGTATCTGTTGAGAACAGACATCTCTCTGCTCTGGTAACTATAGAGAACTAGAACCTTGAGGAAAAAGAATGCAATATATTTATTGACTGATATCTGTGCATTTTGGAATGTTCACTGGCTGTTCTTTATATTCTTTACATGTTTCTGCCTTTCAGCCTGTACTTCTATAAGACCCTCCTGTAGAATTAGATTCACTGATCTGCTTTATTAGGACCACCTCCATGTGCAGTTGCTGTTAACAACCAGCACTGAGGCAAACACATTTCTGCTTTAGAATAGCATTCAAAAATGACAGTAAAATAATGGAAATTACTAGTAGTCAATAAAAATTAAAAATAATTGGGTACCACAAAATGCTTCCATGTTTCCAGCCATACAGTTTTTCCATAGGGAGTGGGAATGTGTTGTCTTCTTCTTGCTATTTACCATCATCATAGCATCACCACAAAATCTATAAGCATGAACAAGACAACCTGTGTGTTGTATGCCCCACTGATAAGGTGAAGAAGTGTTCTCAGAGGAGGACAAAAGTAGTGCTGTGAATTTGCTCAACTGCTGTACCTTTAGACTCATTTTAAGTCCATATGGCCAGTACTATACCATGTTTCAAAGGAGCTCTACTAGAAAAGCAGGAGTATTAGTAAATATTTTTCTGTAAATTTTGCAGAATTTGGACTGCAATTTCATATTTGTTTATTTAATACTAAATGCTTTGACTCTGACTCAGTTTCTGAGAATCGTTAGTGAGACAACTGACAGAAGTCAAATGTTATTTTAGTGACAGCATTTCTAAAAGAACAAAAAGAGCCTGTGCTGGTTTGGGCTGGGATAGAGTCAATTTTTTTCATGTAGTTGGTATGGGGCAATGGTTTGGATTTGTGCTGAAAACAGTGTTGATAACACAGGGATGTTTTAGTTACTGCTGAGCAGCACTTGCACAGCATCAAGGCCATTTTTGCTCCTTACACCACCTTACCAGAGAGCAGGCTGGGGGTGTACAAGGTGCTTAAAGTGGACAGGACACAAGTGGGACAGCTGAGTCCAACTAACCAAAGGGACACTCCATATCATATGTCATCATGGTCAGCATAAAGAGCTGGGAGAAGAAGAAGGAATTGGGGGATATTCTGGAGTGATAGCGTTTGTGTTTCCAAGTCACTATTAAACATGACAAACCCTAGCTTTCCCAAGGATAACTGAACACCTGCATGCTCATGAGAACTGGTGAATGAATTCCTTGTTTTTCTTTGCCTGGACATGGCTTTTGCTTTACTTATTAGACTGTCTTTATCTCAAGCCACAAGATTTTTCACTTTTACCCTTCCCATTCTCTTCTGCATCCCACTGTGAGGGGAGTGAGCATAGGATTTGGTTACTGGCTGGGATTAAACAATGACAAAGGCAAATATTTGTTTTGTTCCTTGGGTACCTTTTCAGTGTATCAGTCCCTTTTGGTAGGTTTTTATTTACTGTCTCGTGTGACTTCTTTGCTACTGAAACTTCCTTTGAATCCATACCTGGGGGAGAATAAACATCAATCCCTACAGCAAATTCATTTATATGTAGGAGATTTATTCAAGCAATGAACTCCGTGGTGTTTGCCTCTGTTACTATTGCTGATAGTTCTTAGAGATATTACCTGGATAAAAAAAAAAAAATGTCTGCTTTGCACTGGATTTTAAAAATTTTCTTACCAGAAAAAGTTAAACAATTTGGATGCTAGATGAAGGAAATGATTGCTATCCATGTTCACTGGTTTGTCTGAACAAGAATTGTCTTCAGTGCACTAAAGAGAAACAATGCCAGAGTAAGACAGAGTAAATTTTGCTTAATCAGTGCCTTCTGGTATGTGTAATAGCAAAATAGATTGTATGCTGCCTTCAGCTTGCTTTAAAAGCACAGTCCTGTTCAAGTTTGGGCTGGAGTTTTCTTGAATCATAGTGTGCTCTTTGGAGCTAAGTGATGTTTTGCTTTAATTTCATCCCTTTGATTAATAGAGTGTGTTTATACCCTTCCCTCTTGTTTGTGGATGGAAACAATTCCGCTGAACAACATGGGGAAATGTTTTCAACAGGGACTAATAGTGTAGAAAATAAAATGTGTGTATGAGAGAGAGCATGTGAGTGGGAAAAAATATTCCCTGTCAAGATGATGGTGAGACTGGAGAAGACCCAATCCCTCTGGAGAGTTTATTTAAAATGTGATACAAAAGATATTCTGAAAAGACAGAGGGACCTCTGACATCACTCAGCTGTTTTATTGACTGTGGTAAAAAATTTGCTCTTGGTTTGAATACTCAGACCAAAAGGTAGCTTGAAGGAAGAATCTGAGCTTGAGGCCATTTTAGGAATAGGGGAAGGATTTGGGATAAGGAGAGCTCCAGTTGACATGAAGTTCAGTGCTGCCTGCTGGTTAAAACTGCTGTCTCATGAAACATTTTGCAGTATGGACACGGTGGAACTGAGATTCTCAGTCTGGGGAGCATTTTGCAGTCATATCCTTCATCACATTGAACTTGATCACATGTCTCAAGGAGGGGCAGAAGTACCATTTTACCCACAGAAGGTGCAAGAGAAACTCAAAGCCAAAAGGAAGCTTATCTGTGAGTTTGTGGTTTGTCATGCTGTAAATGAGAGTGAATTTTTACTGACTCTCTGTCATCATATGGGCTCACAGGTATTTCTTCACTAGTCAGTAAAGATCCACAGCTCTCATCTAGCCAGGGCTTTCAGTCTTTGCTCCTGACATACCCTATTTCGGGAAAACCTGGCCTTGTCCACATGTCCTCTGATGGGAACGGTCTTGTCCCACATCCCTGAATGATGCCTGCATGCTGGCTGCACAAGGACCATGGCCAAAACTCCACAGGGACTGTGGTACCAGCTGAACACTACAGGCAGGGATGTGCCAGTGCTGAATTTCTGTCTGGATCCTGTTCTGTTTACTAACACAGGTGCAACATAACAGATGCCATGCAGGATGACTGATGTACAGTATGCATGAGGAAAGGGGTCCAAAATAAGTAGTTTAGCCTACTATTTGAAATTTGAAAGAGAAGTTTTCATGCCCTATACACTGTCCTTTTCACATTCATCTCGAATATGTTGACCAGAGGGTTAGAGACAACTTACAGAGTTTGTCAGTTCATACAATCTTCATGACAAGGAGGAGAGCAAAGAGGGGCAATGCTAAGCCAGGGTTCACACTGAGATGAGACCATGATTTCAGCCTTGTTTGGAGCCAGAGGGTCTTCCCAGAAAAAACATCTTACACTTGTCCTATTATTTAGGCTCAAATTCCAGCCTTCAGCCAACAAGTGCAATTATTTCTGGATGAAACTAGAAGAAATTGTGCTTACTTAGTCCCAGTTCTCATGCAAATATGTATTTGTCTCTGGTGTGCATGTGGTTGCAGGGAGGTTTTCTATTGTCTTGATGCAATCTGAAAGTTCTGTTGTGCAAGTGGTCACTCTAAGGTGGTAACCATGAAACACCGTGATACGGAAGACTTTGAGGTGATTGTTTCCAGCTACTTTGAGGTGATTGTTTTCCAGCAAATTATCAAGGTTAAAATAATTGCAATACAGTCTCAAGGAATGGCAAGATTAAGTTTACAGGCTGGAGATGTGGAAAAGTGACTCAAAATGTTATTTCCAGCTGAGAAGCTGTTACTATTTTAAATGGATTTTTTTTTCTGATAGCAGTCTGGAAGGACTATCCACAGGAAGGACTATATGATAGCCATTTCTTTCCTTCAGGATTTAGAAGCTTGTGGCTCTACATGAATGGCAACAATAAATTCGAATATTTCTTGAATTTGGTTTTAGATGGGGTTGTATTAATGTTACAGATGGTTGGTAGAGTTTATGATAATATAAGGTACATTACTGAACTACTTCATCTGTCCTGAGCAAATGCTGTCAGCAGGTGAAAAACTGCACTAGCGAGGGTTATCGGAAATCTGGAAAACATCCCTGTGTCCTTGAGATGGCACTTGGGGATCTCAGAGCAATGGAAAGTTTATTTTTGTTCCCCAGGCCGGACTATTTTCAGGCAATGAGGTTTGTACACTCTACACCGTTATTGGTGGGCAAGGCAGCACAACATGTACTGCTGAGAGATTTCTGCACTTCTTGTGGGATGGACAAAGAGGTGAGGAAAAATGTGTTTAAAAGTACAGGTATTTATTAGTATGTTAACAACTGTTTTGCAGCATTACAGCAACCAGCAAAGTCAGCTGATGAAGTGCTAATGAAATCAGAATTGAATAATTCAAAGCTTTTTCCTGCCATGTGATGCCATGGGATTGCAGGATGTATTGTATCATTTTTGAAAGAAACCCACAGAATTAATTAGCTAGAAGAATATTTGGCATCTACTCAGCAAGGACATGTGGGAAATTCAGTAAGTTAGGAGTGGGCAACCTAGTCTTCCAGGTCCTGGCATAGTCTAAGTCCCATAACTAAAGGAGAGCAATTTGTATTTAGCACTACTGGAAACTGAGGTTTTTCTTTGATGAGGAGTACACTATGAGTGTGACATTGCTGGATTCACACACAGTGAGAAAAAAGAGTTTCAAAGCCTTCACTTTCATGTTCTCTCCATCCTTTCTGCAGCATTTTGCAATCTTTCAGTGACCTCTTACAGATAGCCTTGTTTCAGATCACACTATTTCACAAAATATTTTTAATCAAAGAGGGAGAAGGATTGGATAAGGGGAACTAGAAGTAAGTCAACCTGGACACAGACTGCAAAACATCAGCCTCCATTTTCACCAAGAGGCAAGAGGAAATACCAGGGAAAAGGAGCTAAAGGTCATGGAATGGTACATTTTTTGTGTAGTTTACCAGAAGTATATTAAAACAGCTGTAGAGAAAATGGATAAATTATGTTTTAGCTTTGGATTGAACTCAGATTTTTGAACAAAAAAAAAATCTACCTACCCTATTTATAGCCAGTTCTGTCACAATATTGTATGCTATTGCAAATTTATTAGCTGGCAATGTTTTCTAATAAGTCAGTGAGCAAGCCATCCTTGTAATAAAGATGCTATAATGAGAAAGATTTTTGATTTGAGTTCCTTGACTGCTTTTTTTTTTTCCTTGTGACTGTTTATCTCCTCTCCTATTAGGAAATGTCTAAGTTTATATGCCCATATGCTGAGAGAATGAAATACCAGCATGCCAGTGGAAAGTTTTTGTTCATGTGGACAATGTTTCAGTGCTGGTGGCCTCTGAAGAAGATAGGGTCATATTTTTTTGACATACAATTGCTCAGCTGCCACCAGAGCATGAAACAATAATGAATTATTATATATTATGTATGGCAAAACAGCTTTTAGCCAGACACTGACTGAGTCACATGAAAATTTAGCTTAGAAGCAGTTTAGCATTCATTCTTTTGCCAGTAATATTTGAGAGAAAATAAAATGTTATTAAAAAGCATTGTAATTGTAAATAAACTTGCAAATTTATACACAAGCAAATCTGGGTACTCCCTTTTGTCACTATGAGTTTTTATTAATCTTAAAATATTTAATAAACATAATAACATGGAGAAAGAAATACCCTTTCCCCTCAATGTAAATTATTAAAGAATGTAAGACCATGAACAGGATCATCAGTGAGTTTAACTCTAAATTTGAACTATTTTGTGAAGTCTTAAAAATCGTATTACAAGAAAGGGCTTAGGAAAATGCTCATATTTGAATCCAAAGTCAAATTTGAATTCAAATATTTTCACAGCTATGAGTAGCCATTCATTTCTAATAGTACTGTCTTTTCCTTTTCTGAACAGTACAAAAAATGAGTATTAAATTTGAACATGCCACTGGCAAAAAAGGGATGTTAACTATCAAATAAAATTCATGCTTCAAAAGTCATGTTTTCTTTTGTTTGCTTGGTTTTGTTTTTTTTTTTAATACCCCTTCTACCAGCCTCACTTACATAATTAGCAGATATTGATTGCATGCAGAGATTCACTACTGAATGTGGACCATTTAAGCAGGCAGATTAATGAAAAAGTTCAATAAATAATTTCAAATTTCCTAGAAAGGAGATGTCAAACTTAGCAAACAGGTTTTCTCAAATTGCTTGCTCAGATACATATGGGGGATTTCAGACCATGACAACTGAGCACTGTGCTTCCCCTATCACGTTTCTTATCACCTTTTTTTGCTTTGATTATCAAGACAACAGAGATCTCAACTACAAAAGGTACAGTGGCTGATGGAGCCCAGCAGGGCACAGTCTTCTTGTACAAGATGTAAAAGACACCAGCCTTCTCACAGAAGGATCTGGACTTCAGTTCCTTCATGGACACTTCATGCAAGAAGAACTCACTCCACATCTTCATAAAAACATCAATATGTTTATTTTGCTTCATTTCCTACAGACTGGTAATTCAATAAAATTCCATCTGTACATAGAATTGGATGTAATTAGCCAAAAATCTGCTGTGTGTATCAAAGAAAGGCAAATAACTGTAAAGTGCATTGAATTTCAAATTAATGATTACATACACTAAACCCAGATCTTGACCAGCAGAGCTCCACTGATGATAATAATTGTTTCAGTTTTAAATGAAGATCAGACCCAGACCTGGGCTGATTTAATTCTTCAGGGTGCTATTCAGTCCTAAAGTGGGTAACTGAGCAAGAGGCAAGGTAGACAAAGGAGGCCAAGTCAGTTTCCTGTGAAAGTGGTGATAATAAATGTTTTCAACTGCAATGGTGAAGGGGTTAATGCTTCTCTGCTCATGTACTATCAATAATTTTATTAACTTGTTTTCATTCCTTTCTAATGTTTTTGTTCATTTTCAGATTCCATTTTTAATATTTTAAATTCAGTTTTAATATTCTCCACAGGAATTTAAAAACAATCTTCTCTTTAAAACTTAATTGTAGCATGTTATGCCATAAAAATACATTTTACATTTCAGAGCCAATTTTGTGAAGTAATTGGATAATAAATGAATAATAAGAACAACCAGACTCCTATTAACTTTTTAGTCATTAAAGTGACCTATCATTTTAGAAAGAACAATAATTTTTCCAATAAAGTTCCAGAATACTGACTATAATTATAGAGCACCAAAACAAATGTATAAAATGATGTTTTCTTTCTTGGACAGTAGGATGGAAATTTGTAATTATTTACATTTTCCCCAAGCAGCATAAATTACCAGCGTTTCTGTCCCAGAAGGAGCTGTGCCCTCTCCCTCTGTGAGGAACACAAACAACCATCTAAGCTCCTTAAGACTCATCCCTCACCAGTGCTGCTGGTCAGTCCCCCTGCAATGAACCCCCTTCTCCTGAGCAAGTGGATGAGGCATTGGTCAGTACTCTGGGTGCCTACCCTGGGGTCAGTCTGCAACAGAGCTGGTCAATCCAACCCCCCTACCCATTTTTGCTATTGGAATAAGGCCCCATAAAAGCTCAGGAGATGCCAGCAGCTCAGCTGTCAGCTGTGCCTTAGCTGTACCAAGTGCAAAGGGCAGCCTTCACTCTTCAGTTCCCCTGGTGCCAGCTCAGAATAAGAGGAGATACCCAAAGTGATGTAGAGCCTCCTCCACAGCTTTCCTTCTAACAGAGATCCCCCATGCAGGGGCTTGGTCTGAGCCAGGGTGCCTCAGAGAGCTCTTGGTGCCCAGGGAAGGAGCCCAGGCAGCCGATACTGCAGGACACCTGCGCTCCTTCCCAAGTGTAGATGTGAGCAGAGTGGTCCCACACCCTTGGGACCTCCCAATTAGTGCAGTTTATCGTGAAGGGTTTGGTCCTGACTGGGCTCAGGAGAGCCTCACCTGGAGCAGAACAGAGCAGCCCTGCCTGGCAGGGGCTGTGCCACCTCATGTACCTGCAGAATGGCCACAAGTGATACCAGAGAACATATTGCTGTGTGGTTAAGTCCAAGCAATAACACTGTACAAAGTACCACTTTGGCACCTCACACCACTTTACAACTTATTCAGACCTGTCAATCCATCATCCCAATCACATAATGCTCTCTCTCTCTAATTAAAAAAATCCAGGTGAAATCTGGAGAGCAAGAGACTTGAGCACTGTGGAGACCCCAAATTATTTGTTACACCTTACAACCGAATTTAAGTGGGTACTCTGACAAAGTCTTGACTAAACTTTTCCTGTCACCTAATCAGCTGGAAATCTCCCAGAACAAAATATCTTCTGTCTGAGTAAGAGCTGTTTTACAGTCCTCTCAAGCAGTCCATGAAGACTGGACTTCAGCCTGGTTTCTCATCCCAGTTCTCATCCTTCATGCTGCCAATGCAGTTCAGGAGGAGACTTTAAATGCATGCTAACCCTTAATCACGCCAGCAGAGCCTTTTGAAGTCACAGAGGACTTAATTTTAAACATTTCTCTCCCACAGTTCTAAAATAGCCACTGATACAATAAGCAATGAATGACCACAGCGTTTCTTGAGCAGCACTGAGTACAGGGGTCGTGTCTCAGGCAACACAAACTTTGGAGAAGTTTGTTTTCAATGGGAGAAAGAGCACTAGCAAGAGTACTGCCCTGACTTCACAGAGCAGGACTTTGTTTTTTAAGATCAAGTCANAAAAAAAAAAAAAAAAAAAGCGCAGCAGTCCATGGGCTTTCCTTTTCATACTTAGGTATAGTAGGTTGAAAAGAGACAAAAAAGGACAGGTGACAACAATCTCAGCCCAGGACTATTGTGTTGGGCCCAGCTCTGCTGCCCCAGCCACAACACTTGGAGGAAGTGCCACACAAACAGAGGAAGCGGGATTCGGGCTGAGAAGGATTTAGTAACTGCATTACTACGCTCTCAGCACTGATGCCTGTAAAAGATAAAACCTGGGAAAAGACCTCGGGTTCCTACTCCTTATTGTTGCTGCCTGGGATTTAACTTGTATGTCTGAACTATGTACATATTTCACTGATTTAGGTGGGGCGCCATGAACACATTTATACGGGCTGAGACAGTGACAGGACTGCTGATGTTTACAGTAACAGGTTAGAGAGGCTTTGCCAAAGCATTCTTAGTTTTTAAAAGGATTGGTCCGACCCAGCCCCCTTCCCCCTCTCCATTGTTATTTTGTCTGCTGGATTTACGGAAGAAGGAAATGGTAAATTACAAGAAAAAAATAGCATTTATCTTGCCAGGACGTGTTGCTTTGAACTTGGATGATATTAACATATCAATCAGATTCAGTGATATGTTAAACAAGGTTGTCCCTGGTTTATGGTTCACCAAAGCTGGGAGTTGAACCATAGCTTTGTCTGCATGGTGGGTAGGGAGCTCAACTCCACCCATTTGAATCCTTCACATGGAAACACAGCACTGACACTGGGCACAGGGCACCATTTATTTCACCTGAGTGACCCAAAATAAAGTCCAGTTTACAATTTAATTTGGAGTGAAAAATTGCCCAGATGAAGCAATTACATAGCCACAAACGCAGTGACTATGGCTGAAAATCCTTGAAGGATAAAAAACCAGAACATAATATAATGTTCTGGGAATAAACTGGGAACGTAATGACAGACTATAATCACTCTGTTTAGAGCAGTCGTGTAAGAGGAAATATTTTTGGATGACATTTCCAGTTCCCAATCAGAGCTTGGCCAATTAGATGGAAAATTAATTCAGAAAGGAAACATTAATTAGGTCTTGATACAGATGCTAATTCCAACATTTCATGAGGCTTCAAAGATTCGTCTTCTCCCCTCCGCCATTTCCTTACTATGGAATATTCATTATTTTACAATAACTCTTCAGGCTGGGGACAGCTTAATTTAACTGCATTGCTTCCTTTGGGGACAACTAAGGACTTGCTATTTAAGTGTTAAATGGCAGTACTGAACTGGATGCTGATTTGAACTGGACTGAATTGGACTTACCATACAAAGAAGTATCTCATGCACCAACTGACTACATGGAATTCAGAACAGAAGAAAGAGTGAAAAAATTAAGCAATTCACACAATTGATAGCTTAAAGAAAGAAGTCTTACCCTCTCCCTTCTTGCCTCTTCTAGGAAATAAGAGACACTCTAATGAAGAAATACATATAAACAATATTTAATCTTCCTTGTTACTGCTTTTCCTCCCATATGTAAGCCAAGAGTAAAAACAGATCTCAATAAATAAATGCTATAAAGCCAAATAAATAATTTTATAAGCAGTAAAAGCACCCCCAATGTAAATTAATCCTCAGGGCCTTAAATAAATACAGATAATTTAACCCAAAAGTACTTTTTTTTTTCTTTTTTTTTTTTTTTTTCCCTCAAGGACTTGTAAGCCAAGAGCTATAGCGAAATCTTAATGTAACCATAACCATAGCATCTACTAAAAATAAGTTGCACACACACTATTGTTTGGAAAATTAAATTAGCCCTTGGAAAAGTACTTTTACTCACTATGTTTACAAGCAGTAAAACTCTTCAGTTAATCAGCAGACAGACGGCACAAATACATTTTGAACACTCAAACTTACTATCCACACTTTCACAATTAACTTTTACATTCATGAAGTATTACAAAATAATAGAAAAAGAGCTGCAGTTAAAAAATAAAAATGCTGTAAGTTCAAAGCCCAGGATCATAGCACAGTAGTAATTCTTTGGAAGGGAAGAGAGGAGAAAACCCCAAATATTCTGATTTAAGAAAACAACTAACTACAAAAAATGAATTCCAATTTCCTGTGGCTTTGTGTCTTGTGGTTGAACTATCTTCTGCCTAATAAGATGAAAACTCTGATTGAAACTTTTCCTGAGGTTAAGGCATCTATATCAAGGTTGAGACACCTTTTCTCTCCCGTGGAGATTTTTTGATGTCCAGTAATAATGTTTGGCTCATGATGAAGTCTTTCCCTCAGCAGAAAAATAAGTCAGACCCCTCAACTCTGCTCGGGCACAAATTTTAACTAAACACAGAAGAAATTATTGTCAACTTTCCTACATCAAATAAACAGAAATTGGTCAGAAAATTCAAAGATTGCACCAGAAGAGGTTCAGATTAGATATTAGAAATAAATTTTCTCTGCAAGAGCAGCTAGGCATTGGAATATACTGTCCAGGGAGGTGGCAGAGTCACCAGCTCCAGAAGTGTTCAAGACATCTGGATGTGGCCCCTGGGGATATGGTTCAGAGTTGATTATATCCCCCCTAGGGATTTGGTTTAATTTTGATTATAGTGGTAAAACCTTGGTGGTTGGACTAGATGAACTTGAGGATCTCCTCCAACCTTGACAATTCCATGATTCTGCAAGATTCAAAAGTTACAGAGGCCTGAAATATAGGCACCTGAGCAGCATGACAATAATATGCACTTCTTTAGGGAGCAGATTGAAAGTGAAAGTAATTTGGGTGCACTTGCTTTTGTCTCAGATCAAGTTTCCTCTCTCTAAATACCAAGTTTTTCCTCATATGCCTATTTTATATAAACAAGGTGTGTATTCTTTTTGTGAGTAAGAAAAACTGTAGTAATAGTGGGGGAACGGAATCCAGCAGAAGTACATCAAGAGAAGAGAGTAAAAGATCTGTGAAACTGCTACTCAGTACAGGTAATTCTGATAATGAGGCTAAGAAAACATTTTTTTAGAACATATTCTGATGTGCTTTAATGCCAACAAAAGTCAGGGCTCAAATAATTAAATCTTAATTCTACACTCTTCAGAAGCTCTTTTGTGCTTAAAGTAAACTCTCTAAGTGGAGAACAAGGTTTCTAGGGCAATGCCAAAAAGGATAAAGGAGGATATATCTTCTGCTTCAGCCTTCCTTATATCTATATTCAAATCATCACTTTAGCATTTTTGACTTGGAAAAAAACCTACTCCTTGCTCCAGTTTTGCCTAAAATGTAGTTATATCCTCTATTTAGAAGAGCATGCAGAAGAATGAACAGCTATATTCAATTCTGAAAGTGCTTTAATAAAACATCTCTACAGCAGGGGTAAAGACTGTACAGCCAAACCTTGCCAGCAGCTCCTCAGTGGCACTGCCCCTCCTGCTCTCCTCTGTGCCAGATCACTCAGAGGGTGAATATCAATTAACTGTAAAGTGTGGATGAGTCCTCAAAGACCTTCCATGACAACACCAGGGTCTTATTTGCCCACTCAAAAAAAAAAAAAAAAAAAAAAAAAAAAAAAAAAAAAAAAAAATCAGTTTATGCCTTTAAAACTGAAGTAATCTGATTAATTTAAAGATGTATTTCATCTGGTGAGACAAATTTTACAACAGGGAAGGATCAGCAAACTTGCAAGAATATCTATTTGTCACAAAAATTTCCACTCTTGTCTAAGTCTAACAGATTTTGGCTACGTTCCCCCAGAAAAAGCACCAGAGGTCATGCATATTGCAACTATGGTTTACCTCAGCCAGTAAAACCAATTATGCTTTGCATCCCTCTCTTGACTTTTTCCTAGAGAGATAATTCCTTCTGGGACTGCTCACTCATAGCATCTGGAGGGGATCTATGGATATATTTGAAAGTTCTTTACATGAATCCTCAAGGCAGAATTAGCTTATCCAGGGATGCAAAAGTAACCCACCAGGTACAAAAAGCTTTAGTCATCAGTTCAGCTCTGTTGACAACACTTTTTCATACAGCTTTCTTTGAGAAGAAGGAATCTGATGAGTTAAGGCACAAATTTGAGATGAGTCTGCCACAAGTTTGAGACCCAGGGTCCCAAAGTCGTACTCTGTTCCTGAATATGAGGAGCATACACGGGAATATACATTTAGGCATACAAGTCTTCTCCCTGATGGATCTCAGGTGGCACTTGTGTCTCTATTCAGCAACCTCTAAAACACATCTGTTACAGCATTTGATCCTTCCTAAGGCAACTACAGCTGGTACCTTCAGTAGGGAAGACCAAATGGGTTATTCTAAATACCATCTACTTAAACCGACTTGGCCTCAGTGGTGCAGAAAGGTCATTAATAAAATTTAATCCTTCATATACTTTTTGTTTAGGTTTTGAAACTGGTTGTTGGAAATGAGCACCTGAAGGACTGTGTCTTTCATAGGGAGTCTGTAAAGAACCAGCAAGTACCAGTGACAACCTTCATGGTCTTGGATGGCTCTCGTCTGACTGGAAACCACCTCTTGATCCACCTGTACTACTTAAACCATGAGAGGAATTAGCCAGCACAGATTTTCCATGTAATTTACCCAAGATTTTAATTACCAGCCAAACCAAACAGCAGAGGGGGTTCAGGAATCACACAATCCACTTGGGAACTCACCACATGCCTGGTTCAAAAAGCATACACAAAACCACATGGTTTTATAGGTTTCAAAAACAGAAGGAGGATGAAAAACAGTAAGTATTTGATTGCTTTTTGTTTGTTTGGTTGGTTTTGTTTTTTGTTTTTTGTTTTGAGAAAATCTCTTTTTGCCCAAAATTTCTCTTGTAGCTAGATTCTAATAGAACTACTATAGAAAAACTGAAACTTTTCAGTGGCCCAGACTCTAACTTTGGGTCCATCCTCCACATTTTCTTGGGGATAAGACTGACTTGATATTTTTTTGTGAGAATATAATCCATACTGTGTAATTAAGGACTCTATGGGAAAAAAAAACATGTAAATGCCATGAACATGGAAGAGACAATGTAACAGACAACTTATTTCTGATATTTTGTTACTTTGTAGTGCTTGACTTGCAAGCTGAATAATGTAGGTTTTACATGCAATTCCATTAAAAGAAAGAAAAAATGAGGGACCGAGTACTGGAAAACTTCATGAGCAGTCATCAGGTCCCAAAAGCTTAGATCCACAGCACAGCCTATGACTGTCCTAATCTGCTTGAGCATTTGGTGACACAGTAGAAGACTATTGTCTATGCCCAGCCACGGGAGGGAGATGAGACAGAACTTTAATGAGTATATTTCAAAGCTATTTGTTAGACAGCAAATGAAAGATGAAAGTTGGGAAAGCACAATTCAATCGCAGAAGAAAAATGTATTTTCTTTTTAGAAAACTCTGCTGTTCTTTTTCTCCCTGGATTCTCTCTCTATCCCCACATCTGTTCCCACTTACTCTGCGCCCATTTTCTCACTGGGAAGCATCAGACAATCTTTACTGCAGGCACAAATATCTGTTCCAAGTGTCTTCGAGGGAATACATTCTGAGTCATGCTTCTACTCTACTGGGTGTCCTTACTTTACATGCAAATCTGGGTCCACATGTGTCCCAGGCTTCGACTCAGCAAAATACACAGGGATCTCACAGTACAGAAGTGCTTAACCCCCCAAAAGTCAAGCTTGCATTTAATTCTGAGAACTCATTCCACTGAAGCTGGAGGAAGTGCAGTGTTTGTCACTGTCCTCTCCTAAACTGGGGCTTGGGACTTGCATATTGCACTTATTTGTGACACTGACAGCCAAAAATGCATATTAATTATATAGCAAATGTAACACTTCTGTTTTTTAAAAAATGTAAGTTGGCAAGAAAGGCTGTTATTTACCCCACACTTTCTCCTGATGAGTTAATAATTTTCTCCCTTATTTTATTACACACTCAAAATGCAGAGCAAGGTTTTATTTGTCTGACTTGGGACACTGCCATGAATTCTCTTGTGTCCCTTGATTGTCTCCCAGAAAGAACCAGCAAGCATGTGGGGGCCTTCTTCTCACTCCTTCACTGACTTTCTCCCAGGGAAGGGTCCTTACCCTCAGCCCTCTGGGTGGCTCAGGTGTCCTTTACAGACAAAGCAGACCAGAAACACCTTGAAGAAGGGGGGAAAGATGCCCAAAACCACAGCAACACCCTTATTTGCCTATTGCTTGTGGATAAGCGATTGTGATCTATGGGAGGAATAGAGAACTGGCACTGATAGGGAAACAACATCATAAGGCCAACAGGTTGCTATTCAAAATAATGACTTAATATGCCATGCCTGTAAGCATTTGTTGTATTAAATAATTGCAATTAACCTGTTTCAGCTACTAGGAAGATTTTAATTCAGTTAGAAATGCAAGTGTTCAGCATGCAGTGAAACCACTAAACATAGAAAATCATTGCTCAGAAAACCATAGCATTGCAAGAAGAGAACCCTGTTGCTGAGTCTTCTTTTTTTTTTTTTTTTTCCTCTCCCCCAAGTAGAAAAGCAGCTGATATAACAGGACAGGACATTTTCCACTCAGAAAACATGCATGCTCAGGCAGGCTGGAAGACTGTGTAAAACAGGCAGCTGTGGAGAGATGAGTAAGTCCCATCCATTCAGAGATAAAACAACTTTTTTTTCTTTTCTTTTCTTTTTTTTTCCTTTTTTTTTTCTTTTTTTTTTTTTTTAACACAGGGTAGTGCAATGTGGAAACTGCCAATCCTTCTCCTCTCACTACTTCTTTGATGTTCATTTGCTTTAAAATGTTTCCCTGTGATGAACAACAGAGATTGCTAGCAAGTATTTGCAAGCTCAGCAGCAAAGCAGAAGGAACTGAAGACATGTTGCTCCAAATGAATCCTTGAAAGTGATTGTCTACAATCTTTCTCTTCTCTTTGCTTCACTCACTAGTTATGGGATAAAGGGAAGCAAACAAAGTATGATGGCAATAACTATAACAATAGTAACAACTCATTACTGTTAGTAAAACCTCTGTTGCAGGCATGTGTAAAATATCACTCTGAAAGGGCTACTGAAGAAGGCATATTAATTTCCTCACAGGCTGCCTCTTTTTACTAATACTTTTTGGGGCTTGATACCACCACTGATTCTTGATAACAAATTTCAATGCCATAAAAAATACCACAAGACCAGTGAAAAGTGTACCTAAAGCAGCACAATGTACATGAAGGTGGGATGCTTTGGCAGGAGTGCAAGAACAGAGTACGAATATTGGAAGGTGGCAATATTTCCTGCAGACAGACTCTCCATCACAAACCATCCTGATCTACGTTGCACATGATGAACACAGAGAGCATAACCGGCTCCTTCGGAAATCAGCCATTCTGGGAGATCCCAGAGGGGACGGTGGGTGGCGGCACTAGGTGGCACTGAAAGCCCTGCGGATAAGGAAATTTTAGTGTTATTTTGGGCTTTAAGCGCCATCTGGCGTTATTGTCGGCTTTTTCTTGAAAAGTCTGGTTATGAGACCCTGACACTGGCAACCTCTACTTTTCATGCTTTACAATAAATATGCATAACCTGATATTAAAAATAGTACCATCAAGTTTTTTTCTCATTAGTATTTCCCCTCCTTTCTTGTAATACTTTTGGAAAGGAGTTCAATATGCAATGCACTTATCAATTCTGATTTTTAGCCAAAAACATTTAATCAGAGACGTTCTGGCTTAGAGGCATGAATGTGCTGCCAGATGCACTCCTGATTCTGGATGCAAGAGCATTTCAATGCCTTTTCCTTCACAGCTTCTTGGCTTCTCCTACTTTAGGCTTCCTCTTGAAAACAAAATCAAACAGGTAAGACAAATCAGAGAGACTTCCATGGGAGGCAAGAGCACAAAGATCAAACAAACAAAATCACACATCCGTTCTTCCAACTCCCATCCACCCTGCCCCCCTCACAAAAAGAAACACCAAACCAAAACAAAAGACTAGTCTTTCACAAAAGTCCCCAAAGCCTGGAATGTATCTAATCATCAGTCAAGATGCTGCACATGAATGCCAACCACCTAGTAAGGATTTTCTTCCATGGAAGTTTGTTGCAAATCCTCTCATTCCTGTCTCCATTCTTTACTTGTTTGGCCTGAAATGCTTTAGAAGCAAATAACTTATTTTATATCCCTAGAATATTTCTGGATAAAGAGTGTATTATCTGTGTATGTAAACCCCTAGATTCTGCTTTGCCATTTCCAACATACAACCTATGCTGAAGGCAGTGTGCAACAGGTACACATGAGCTTCCCAAAAGCACGCATCTATTTCACATTTTGAAAGACTTGCAATATTGTATAGGCTGGGAGGGCAGGAGGAGGCTTCTTCTCAGTCCTGCTCATGTTGAGGTTAACAGAGAAAGTTCCTTTCCACTTCTTTAGGAGCATACAGTGGATTTTGTCTTTTGCCACTACCTTGTAAATTGATGCTGTAAGAAGAAATTGCACACAGTGTGACAAGGAGAAACAGCTCTGGCTCAGGAGCTGATGGGTGACTGATGCTGGGGTAGCAGCTGACTGAACCACTCCAGACCCTGTCTACAGACAGGGCAGGGGACTCCACTGACTCCACCTTGCAAGGTAGAAGAGCTAACTTGATCTTCCTGGGATTACCAACACTGGCACACTAAAGCCAAAACTCAGATTACCTTTGTATAACTTGCCAATATTTCATTTACCCTGTTATTATCCAACATCCCATCACCTGGGGGCAAGGATGGAGGGGGGTGGCAGGTAAACACCAGGGCACAGGATGGGCACTTCTGCAAACTGCCAGACCAAGCAGGTTAGCCAGGGGAATTCAGAAAGGAGTGTGAAACAGTTGACCTACCTAAAAATTAATCCTCTCACAGACATAATGAAGACAGAATTTGCATTAGAAATTCATACAGCTGTTTGGAGAGGGGAATGTTGCCCTCAGGGACAAATCCACTCCCTAACACCCAGCCTTAGCGTCTCCCTCATGCCTGGCCAAGGTCCTCCCCCTCATGAGGAAGAATCCTGCCCCCGAGGCACCTAAGCAACAGTGGAGCAATCCTGAGCAGGCTGCTTTATTAAATTAAATGTCCTCGTGGGAGGATGCAATTCAGGGTTGTTGGTTTTTTTTCATTTTTTCTTTCTTTTTTCCCCCCTCAAATGAAGTTCCCTTCTCAGAGAAAGGAGTTTTATTTGGAAAAATGACTTCTGTGTGGCATGATTCAAACTGAACATTGTCTCTTTGTTCCTTTTTAAAAGTCAAGTTGCATAAAAGTAATACATTTCCAAAATCAGATTGTCTCCTCCTTCAGATCTGATTACCTACTCCAAGTTCATCATTAGGATAGTGTAATGTGGATCCATGCTTTAAGCAGGACTCTCCAGTGAAAACAATGAGTGGTCTGCATTCTGCCTAAATTAATAACACAACGTCCTGTAGAAAAATAACTAAAAGATAAATCAAGCCAAGTTAGTTTCATTTAGGCTAAATGTGGGAGTTTGGCTTTGAAGTAAGAACATAGCAATTTGGTCTTGTTCTAAGAAATTAATTCAAGAAATATATCCTAAATAATCAAGACAGGCAAGAATTTTGTATATAAGTAATCAGAACTTCATCCCTGAAATACAAATGAAGATTCTTTGCAGATTTAATATCAGGTTTTCCATACAAAATATTCATCACAAACTCTCAAATCCAATATTCCTCTTTACTTTTTATAATTAGCTTTTTTTTTTTTTTTTTTAACTTTTGTCTGTGTAACTCTTTAACAACACACTCCTTTTGTCTATTTTGTACTATTCTGCTCATGCTAGACCACAAAAATAAAACAATTTTCTAGAAGAATCTTCGGAGGTCTGTGCTTTTGTTAAGTATGTGCTTTACTTGGTGTATCTCCACCACAAATAAAAGCAGGAGATCACATCACTGTGCCCCTGTGTGGCTCCAGTAACAGGATTTTGGACTGTAGTCTACACAGGTGTGGGCACTACAAGGTCACTTTTAGACTGCATTTCAAGCTTGTGTCCCAGCAAATGTTTAAGCTCAAACTTGTTTCATGTCCAAATAATTTCAATATTAACACCCAAAACAGAGCTTCAAACAGAGATTTGGAGTCATATTATTCTTTAGTCCAGAATCAAACATTTTAACATGCAGTAAAATTACACAAGGCAGACAAGGCAGTGTAGGTGCCTTCTAAAAAGGCTGGTATCTGCAGCAGGGATAGGTAGGCTGCTGAACCGTACTTCGGGGCCAGAACTGCAGACACACAGATGAGAAAGTGCATTTTGTTTCACACAGCTTTCCATCTCATGCTCTACCCACAAGGGGAAGGGAGATACAGCCTATGTGGCCCAAAATTTCCTGATTCTTCTTAGAAAAAATGCAATTTGTTAAGTAAGTTCTATTTCAACCTAATGGCCACATCCATCTCTACAAGACAGTCCCCATGCTGAAATTCTTTTCACAGGACAGAAGAGACAATCAGGCTGTCAGAAGGGCTTTTCAGCCTGCCTTTCTTCATTATATCTTTTCAGCTCTTGAAAGTGCTGAGCAAAGTGGCAACATCTGTTGTGAGAACAGAGTGTATAAAAAAAACAGTGTGGACTTCTCTTCCTACCAGTCTGTTCTCACTACCTGTGTTCTACCATCTTGTATTTATATTGTTTAGACATATTACTCTTACCAGGGGATTTATGTTGTTTTCATCTAATTATCTTCAAGACTTTCTGTATAGAACAACTTCACATAGAGCAACTTCACCCAGCTGAGAGAGGTGTACAAATAAAATTTCCACTGCACTGTAGACTGGAAAAATGAAGGGAGGTCATACCTCACCTACCCATGCTGTACAAAGCTCTTATTCATCTAGGTATGGTCACTGATGTAGAGTAGGCTTTAAATAACTTGTTAAGAAGAAAATTAGTATCAGAAAAGTAAATAAAATTACAAATTTCTTGACTCTTCAGCTTTGCTGAGACCCACAACCTCTTTCTCATGCCCTCCTCCAAACATAAAAGGTACCTTAACATTCTTTGTCATGCAAAAAATTCATTTGTGTTATACTCCAGTGACTTGTCTCACTGGCCTTTCTTAGGGCATAAATACCTCTTCTAAAAAGAAGGAAAAGGTCAGATTCATTAAAGACTTCACTCTACTCATGGCTACCAGGCTATTGCAATGTAATGACTCCAGGAGATAGGTCTTCAGTCCTAGTGTTAAGGAATGCGATTTGAGCCGTTGCCGGTACAGACATGTCACTGATGCTACTAAAACAAAACTTGAGCTAAAATTTGTTTCAAGTCTTTACTTGCTTGCAATGGAAAGTTTGCTGGCAGCTGTTGTCATCATTAGCCTTGTGGCAATGTTTTTTTCTGAAGTGTCTTGTGTCTTATTGAAGCTTAACGCTTGTTAAGTTGGGAGGGGACTTTGGGTGATCTGCCAGCAGCAGACAATAAAGTGTTCTTTTCTCCTGTTGTAACAGAGTCGTAAGTTTTGGTTTATGGATAATGGCAGCAACACACAGTAAATTAAAATACACACACAAAAGAGAGGAAAACACGAGTGCTTTTCTCTAAGTAGTCTATTTAGCCTATTACAGGCTCCCCTCGGGTTTTAAATACAACCATAAAAACACTCTAATTTTTCACCATTAACTATTTTCTTTTATTAGTCAGCTAAGAGCAGGCATTTTTACAGCAATGTCCCTCTCCAGGGACCCTAGCTTTACAAGCTTTGAGCAGCATTACTATCACCTCCATTTGCTGTGGGTCGCTGGACATGCAGGGAAAGGTGTGATCTGAAGAGCACCCCTTTCTCCCTTCCTCTCTGGGAAGGAGCAGAAATTCATCCTCTGCTAGTACACTGTCCTCTGGTTTCACCTTCTCACTATGGATTGCTGGGATGGATGGTGGTCTAGTTTTTAAATATGGATCAACTATTTCATCTTTATCCCTTAAACTGACGCAGGGCTGTACCTCAAAGCATGCCAGGAAACCCAGGAAAGATGCACTGAAGGAAACCGTGCAGCCCAAAGCAGACTGAAATACATTGGTACTATGCAGTGAAGCCTCACAAATAGCTTAAGGATATCTGTCAGGGTCATGGGGCCCACTGCAAGACATCTGGTAATTTGCTGGTATAAAACACCAAATGCACCAGAACCACTTAACTTCACCAGCTTCTGTGCAGAGGCCCTCTAACATGTCCTGCAAGCAGATGGGGAGGTACTATATCACTCTACAGAAACACACAGCAGGCTCAGACTGTTAGGTTCAAGTCTAGGTTCATTATTCTAAAACAGGTCCAGTGAAAGCTAATCAGATGAAGATAATTAAAAAGCAACCAGACACCTTCAGCAGAAAAGACTAGAAGTCCAAGCAAGGAGCAGCATGTTTTTGCCCATTGGTTGTGGTTTTCCTTGTTTGCTCAAGTTACCAAAGTCCTTGAAGTTACATGGAGCAAGCATGGCCAGGTACTGGCATTGTTTTAGCAGTATGATGAAACTAAACTGCAAAAAAAAAAAAAGTCTAAGGTTTTGCGATTTAACACTGAGATCTGTGGGTAGGTCCTGGGGTGGAGGCATGGGTTACATGGGGAATTTGGTTCCTTACAGTAACTCCAGCTCCTCAGGGCAACCTTGGACTTGTCACTTCAACTCTCTGTGTCTTTTCTCCTCCTTCACATTACAGCCACAATGATGATGCACTGCTGCCTTACCCTTTCCTGCCTCACCTCCTGGAACAGGAGCTCCTCTGGAACCAAGCTGCTGACAGCTGCTTGCAGGAACACAGCCTGGCACAGCAGGGCCACCAGTGCTGATCTTCACACCTCCACCAGAAGCAGGGGGGTGTGTGGCACTCCTGTGTCACTTCTAGAGCACACACAGCAAGGATCACTGTCACAGTGCAGGCAGAAAGACAGCAGGCAATAACCACGCTCTGCAGGCTCAATAATTTAAAGGAGGCAACTGCCATACATAACTTAAACCTTATGGGTAATTCAGGAAAGCGGAATTAATTAACTGTCTTGGCACTTGGTCTTGATTCTCCTGCTAGAATGTATTATAAAACATATAAACATCATGGAAGTGTTGTTCCATTTGTAATTCTGTGTAACAAACTGGGGAAAATAGTACCGAATAGGAAGCCAACATCTTTCCGCACTGCCTTGAGTAATCATCTCTTCCAGTTCAGATCTGAAACAACAGCATTCCTGCTATTAGCTGTCTTCCAGTTACACAGGAATATGAAGTACAGAAATAAAATACCACTTGTATTACATCTGCCTTTCCTAAGTGGCCAGTGCATACACCTTGTTCAATTTAATTCTGGAATCTCAAACCCAGTCAGAAGACAGCCTCCTCAAGGTCACTCACCTGGCAGCCTTTTGCCAGGTTCTTTGCACTTGCATATTTTATTAATTTTCTTTCATGGTGTTTGTGTGTCTTTTGATCTTTCTGAATGATAAAAAAAGATAACCTAAAAAAAAAAAAAANAAAAAAAAAAAAAAAAAAAAAAAAAAAAAAAAAAAAAAAGGAGGAAAAAGGAGGAAAGGAAGGGAAAAGCCATTTTAGCATGTGTAAAAACAATCTCATTGGAATTTCTCTGGAAGGCTTGTAGTCTGATCTTTTAGAGGCAAACACCTTGGGTTGAGTCCTTTTTTTTGTTGTGATCCAAACATTTGCAAAAAATGGGCAGTTTTATCCCCTTTTTTCTCATAGGAACTAGATTTTTAAAAAAGAATATTTCACACATCAGTTTTCACTTCAGTAATGAGACAGCTGGCTGCCCTGATGGAAGTGCAGAGATCCCAGCTGAGCTGAGTGTCCCCTCAAAATAAAAGTAAGGTAATGGCTGCTCAAAATTAGGCAACTGTCATGTTCTCCATGGCAAAACTTTATGAAGAGACCAGACTAAACAGCTGTGCCAAGAGAGATGTTTTGTCCTTTTGTTTTTGAAGTGTCCTTGAAGCTCAGGTTTAGGGACCAGGGCTTTTCTCAGGTGCTAGAACTCTGTGAGCAGCAGTAGCATATGTATTTCAAACATCAGCCACTGTTGAAAGACAATGAACAAAGGGCATGCAAAAGGGAGGGAAGAACTCGGAGCCAAATTCTCTCAGGTCACATACCAGGTGAGATGACACTAGTTCAGGCTGTTCACTTGTCCAAACGGGGCCCTACTGCCATCTGCCCACATATTTCTATCTTTCCGGTGTTGTTGCCACAGCAAGTCCTTCATTCTTTTGAAACAAAACAAAGAAAAAAAGGCCACCTGAACTATTGTATGTGTATTGATTTGGTTGATTTGCTGCCTGTGTAACTCAGGGCATAATTAATCTGATACAGAGAGCACCATTTGAAAGGCTTTGACTACGTACAATATCAAGTGTCACCCTGGGCTTTAGAGTACAAAAAGTACAGATAGCACAAACAAAAGGGCCATATTCACCCTGGTTTAACTCTTCCAGCCTTGCTAACAATTGCCATAATGTGGTTATTCTGGAGTTGAATCAAAGGAAAATCTGAACCAGAATAAAAATGGGAGAAGGTTGACTGGATAAAAACATTTTCTTGATTTCTTATGCATGTTGATTGATTGATATCACTGAAAATGCCAGATGATTTGAAACATTCATGTTACTGTTTTTCAGATGTTGGAATTGTCTGGTTTCTGGATAGCAATATACTTATCAAAGGTGTTAATCATTTCCTCCACATACATAAGATTAATATCTCTCCAGAAAAGTAATATGCAGATAGCGTCTGACCAGGACTGGTGAACTGCTTCATAAGCAGTTGGGTAACAGTAAAAATCCCTGAGAGTATATTTAGAGAAAGTAGCAGCAGGCATTTTCTTTCACAAGAAGAAACCTTTCAAACTCACATACACCTTGTGTTCTTGTCCAAATTCCTTCCCCTCACCTGTATTCTGGTCCATCCTTCTATTACTGTATTGTCTATCTTCCTTGCTGTTCCCATGCCCTCCTTCTCTTATTCTCAGCAATTGCTGACAGCTGCTCCCTTCTCCAACAAGGCTTAACAACTACAGCACACGGGGCAGCTGTACAGGCTGCAGGTCAACAGCCAACTGCTTTTGGAGTATGCTCTGTGATCCCATATGGATTTTCAGTATGTGTCCCCTGCTCCTACAACCCACAGATATGCATCCAGAAGAGGAGGCAGACTATTTCATTATGCCAGCTGGGAGAAAAAAAAATTAAAAAGGGATGCCAAATCTCCAGTGCAATAGGGCTGTCATAAGCCTGAAGCAAAACAAAACTCAGCACCCTGTCCAGCCTTCCCACCCTTGATCACTCCTAATATTACTCACCCCCAGGGACTCAGTCTAACCTTTATGTCATGCCTGTGGCAAACAGAAACTCCTACAGTTTTACTGAAGCTAAATGTTATTTGAATTTTCAGTCATTCAAGTGTCCCTTAAAAGAAACTTTGCAGCGCAATTCAATGGCTTGAACTTTGTCCTACCAGTACAATCCTTTTTATGTTGAAAAGAGTATTTTGATCTGAATGACAGAGGCTGAGCTGGGTCCTGCTTTATTTTCAAGCCAACAAGGTGGAGGATGGCCAGGGCACACTTCAGCTTCCAGGTTTGTTATACAGCCCAGAAATGGGAAAAACATTATCTAGAAACTTTAAATAAGGTGAGAGGGGGAAACCAAAGCAACTGTGTTCAGTTTTTAAACCAGTTCCAGTACCCCATGTGCCTTGAAATTCACTGAGACCAGAATGTTTTTTTTTTTTCTGTGTGTGCTATTCCTCTGGCTTAGCAAAATGTAAAAAAAAGAAAAAAAAAATTATTTTCTAAAGAAACTGATGATGTTGCTGACCCGGGTAGGGTACCTATGACAAAAACCCAACTTCTCTCTGTCACTGAATTATTGTTTCTCACTGATGTTAAGAAAACAAGCTGGAGATAAGCCATTGATTAATGGTTTCTATTTCCCCAAAGGTAAGTTTCCCGTTTTGCACTGCAGTGTAGACAATCGAGCCTATGTCAGCTTGTCAGTAACGCGTGACACTGGCTTCCTGTAACAAACAGGCCATGTTCCACTCTGCACATTCCAATTCCATTAATCCTTGTACTACTTTGTGTCTAAAATATAAGTAGCGTGATTGGAAAAACAATAAAGATATCATCTGAGAAGTACATATATAAGGGAGCAGAATTCTTAGAGAACAGTATTGCTGACACTGGACTGTCCCTGGGCTCCTCAACACTTAGGGAAGATGAGATCTTGACACTGTAGGAACAGGTTAATGTAATTCACATGTGCTGACAAAACTAGGAACTCAGGGTTTAACCCCTGCTGCTGCAGTGAAGAAAGCAGAAGCAACAGAATGCTCCTGCAAAGAGCAGTCACCCCTCCTTCGGCTCCTCTCTCACCCCAAATTAGTCACCACTCATCTATTTTGCCAGCCTTTTTCTGAGGAGCAGCTGGATAGCTGGCTGCACAGGGGATGCAGATGTCCCTTCCAGCACTGGCATTCAGGCAGCAGAATCCTTACCAGCCCAGTTTATGAAACAGGGGACCCATTTCATTCCTTGGTTCTGTGTGCCCCCACAGACTTAAATAAAGACAAATCTTTGAAGAGTCCTAAAACACAAAACGTAAAGAGCAGCAAATTAGTGAAAGGAGAAAGCACAACTGGGCAATTTCCTCACACTCCCACACTGAGATCATCCATTTCATGATGAAAAATTATTTTATGTATTTCCTTAATGAAATAACAATCCCTTAATTTCTAACACGGAAGCCTGCTTTAACAGTAGCAGAGCCTAGATCAATACCTTAGATGTGGTTTAACACTTTCTGCTTTTGTTTTGCTGCCTTTTAAAGCATAACTCAAATACAAGTCCCTGATACTTGTTCTTAGAATTAATTATACTCCTGTATTTGCTTGAATACAAGCCAGAAAGTAATGAACTACAGGCCTGAGTGTCAGAAAAAAAAATATCATCGAAGGTACAAATACACTATTCACTATTCCATACATTCTTTAAATTGCTGGGGTGGGTAAAAGTGTTCTCCCATTTAGCTCACACATTCTCATTTACTGAATTTTAAAAAGCATTTGTTGGTCAGTATTCTTTGCTTTCCTTTAGGTTCCTAGTTGCTGCCATTTTACAGAGCATACTGTCTGGTCCTGACTGCATATGAGTCAGCCCAGTTTTAAGAAGGTAGGTGGAGAATTAGTGTTTGGGCCAGGTGAGGAGAGTGATAGTTGTTTTCCAGTTAGTTTTGACTAGAAGTAGTTTATTGGGGAGCATGGGATGAGCATCCTCAGAAATGTAGTTGTGTAATTCTAGAGGGTGCATCAGTGACTTCTCTAGGTATTTTCTAGGTGTTATGCCCAGGAAAGAATGGATTCACAACTGTATTCTGATTTTGCATTTCTAGATGCTTACATAAGAAAAACACGCTGCTGATTTGAAAATAGAAACATTCAAGGCTTCTGCACTGTATGAGTAAGTTGCTTTTTTAAACTCTAGATAAAATTACAATTATTTTACTTTCAAAAAAGCATCTATTAAAACATTCATTTCCTAAAGAAGACCATACTGCAAGAACTTGCACAAAGGATGATTAGGACAATTCCTTTAAGATAACTGAATTACATAGCACCCAATTAAATTATACACTTTACCTGTACAAGCACCAATTTAGAGTACACACTCCAGGTCAGCCTTACTGACTTTGCTGCCCATTTTTTGTTAATCATGGATGAATACAAATTAATCTCCTGAGTGGGGTATGAGCAAGCTTCAATGGATTAAGTCCGAGCTATAAAAGGTAACCACTGCCAAAAGGAGTAGGGAACACCATCAGAATTCACTAGTTAGTCCACTTTGACAGTAGGAAGCATTGACACTTACTACAAGTGTTGTTCACAAGGGACTAGAGCACAGTGGCCAGTGTGCTGTAAATTCACACCTTAGGTTACTTCTCTTTAATCTGCCTATGTCAGACACAATGATGAAAGATGAGATTTTAAACTGATTACACTGAGCAAATCCAGAAAATTGTCTCATCACTGAAACTCACATTCAAAACCAGACCACCTGTCTTAGCTTAGCCAATTTGGAATGGAAGTCAAAGTAAGTGGCTGCAGATGGATTTGGTCTAGCTTAAGTGAATCATCCAAAAAACTCTTCTACACTGAAATCCTGTAGTATCTGTTTTCTCAGACAACATGACTCAATCCTTAGCTATCAGCTGGATTCTGACCTTGCTTTAGGTGGAGGTTCGGATAAAGGTGACCTGAGCCATCATCCCTGACAATCCTGCCTTCTGTCAGGAGCTTATGGAAGCACCAGAAAAAATATACTTTCCTTAAGGCAAATTACCACTTCCCTTGGAATTTTCAGAAGCTCACCAGTACTTAAGGAAACAACAATACTTCTGTTGTGCCTGTATTATACAGCTTTTTTTTATATTTATTTATTTATTTATTTATTTATTATCACTAGAGCATTGAAAAAAGCTCTGTGTTATGCACAGTACAGTAAACAGTGCAAAACAAAATTTGACTGGGATCATGTAACGAAGAATCACTTCAAAGTTTATATCTTCCCTGTGCGGGTGAAGAGTTTATGTTTTAGCCTTGCAGTTTTCCTGAGGGAGGAAAATAACTGTAACACAAAAGATACCGTTAAATCACAATTACCTTTTCTGTGTTTGTTTGTGTTTTTTTTTTTTTCAGTTGATCCCATCTCTTTAGTGATAAAGCAGTTGGAAATGAGGAAAATGTATAATTTCTAGACTTAGTCCAATAATGTGCTCATACTATAGCTGTCAGTTCATTATACATTTTCCCCATGGAATTTTAAGGCCTTTAACAGCATTCATACTGTATTAAATTCAGTTTTGGTCACTGTGCATGTGCCGGTTTCCCAAAAGTTTGATCTCTTTCATATATTGAAAAGTTGGGAGCATATGCCCCTCAGACGTGCTACCACTGCTTTGCTTCAAAATGAAACATGTTTGGCTTTAAAAAATAATCCTGTGAGCCACCATTTTTGTCTGCCAAACACTGCCAAGGTTTGCCGGTACTTCAGCTATCCAGATACAGATTTTGTGGGGCTATGCTATTATATTTATTTAATAATTATGGTTTAAAAATTCCTTTTGTTTAAGTATAAAATTTTTAAACCAGACTATTTCACTGATAACCTCCACCAAGAAAGCCCACCAACACTTTCATCAGAATATTTTAGAGACAATGGCAAAGTTGGCTTCTGGATCAATCAAGAAGGTGAGTGACAGGCTCTTTGCCATTTATGAATGTCAGGGCTTCAGATCTGTGTCTCATAGCAAGGTGGATAGAAGCTCTGCAAGAGACCTATGCTAGGGAAAGGCGCTGCCACACCTTTCCCACTTGTCACTCCTGCCACAAGATACCTCCTCCTGGGATTTCCCAGAGGTAGCTAATCTGAATCAGGAAGAGAAGAAATACTGAATGAGGCATAAAAACAAGCCACTCAGTTCATCCAATTTCAATAATGCTGCAAGACTGGTGTGAGCTTTTTCCTTTTAAAGTGCTAAGATAGCTGACAACAGTGTGACTGTTGTAGCTGCTGAATATAAACAATTGATTGTAGACGACAGGAGGTGCAGAAGTGAGAGAGGGAGAGGATGTAGAGCTAATGATCTGCTGGGTGATGCCCTGAACTGATACAAGAATACTTATGGTATTACTTACATATTACTTATATTATATATATGGTAATACACAGGCTGAACGTCAAAGGTGGAGGCTTGATGGGTCTGTCTTGATTTCCCCTTTCTAGCATGCATGGCCAGGAAGGGAATCTTGAGTCACAATAAAGCGTGGTTCTGTATACTGTGTATGGACTAGCACCACAAAGAAATGGCTGCCTAAATTTATCTTTTCCCCTTGCTTCAAAAGGCGAGTAGCTCCCTTAACAGCTCAAGCCAGAAACATATACTAGAACAATAATTTTTTCAAGAATATTTTATCATACTAGAAAGATAACATAAGAAGATTAAAAATCTGGCTTCAGTAAAGTCATTAGCAAAGCTCCTTCTAACTTTCAAAGCTTGGAATTTTCTGTGAAAGACAATTGCAGAAGTCAAAAGTTTTGCTTTTGAAAAGTTGGAATATAGAGTTACATCCATGTCATGTTTTCCTAATACCCTCTCCTTCTTGTTGTTTCTAAGTACAAGAACCAGGAGAGACAAACAAAGCTTTGGCTATTGGAAAAGAAAATTCTGAAAAAGAACTGCTGAATGAAGTAACAGAATGTAAGAGTGGTTGGATTTCCCTCAATGTTCTGAATTCTGAAGATGCTTAATACCAAAGTAGCATTTTAAGTTTCTAACAAAAGATAATATCTCACTAACATTAGGTTTCAAAACAAAAATATATTTTCTCACTGATACTCAATGAACCAGAAAGCAACAAATAACATATTCTTTTTTAAGAGACCTATTGAAAATTTTAGTGAGTCTTTCTTCAGTAATAGCTTGATTAAAAAAATTTATTTCATTTTGTAATATGAGACACAAAGAGAAATCAAATGTCCTAATAATATTTCAGCAAGACTCCTACAAGAGAAAACTGTAGCTCCTTAATAAAACTATCTGGTATTTATATATATTACTATATATAGTAAAACAGAAGACAAATGAGTAGTGGACAATCCACACAGATTTTCTAAGGTCTTTGACAAAGGCCTGGAGAGGATACCATACATACAGATTAAGGGATGGGAAAGTAGTTCTCGTATTTAAAATAACTGAAGGCCTAGCTGACAAAACAGAAAAATAAAATATCTAATTTCAGCACATGAAAAGATAACTCTGAGGTCCATGATATCCCATGCTTTCATGTCTTCATATAGAAAGCCTGTTCCTTAATACAGCATCATCTGAAAAAGAAGACAAATAACAAGAAAGTATTTATTATTCAGACACCCAAACAATGACAGCAATGTCTCTTCTAGTTCCTGCTTTATAACTCTCTTTACAGCAAATAGTCACGCTTCTGTAATGATTAATCTCCATGAAAAAAGGGCAAAGCAGGTAAGACATCAAAAAATAATAACACTTCAAGGTTTTTTTCTCTCAAAGAAAAATAGCAAGCTTTTGTATCAGGCTTACTTTTATAGTGAGAATTGTGGTAGTTCTCTTGTAATTCCTTTTTTTTATATTTTGCTGTCTCAGACAAGTAAAGGAGAAACTGTTGTCATCAACAAATTAGTTGCAACAAGTTCTAAACCTGTTTTTGCTCAGGAAACCATCAAAAATGCTTTAGGTTGCATCCCTTGGCTCACTTCAAGGCATTTTTCTCTAGTTAGCCTCTAGGTCAGAAATTAACTGCTGCTACCGCTCTTCCTTTTCCAAGGTCAGACTTGGCCTACTTTTCATTATGCCCTTTATGAACCAACAGCCTCCTGCCCTACACAACTTGTCAAGTGGAAAGAAATATTACCTAACTGTGATAGGGGGTGGGGGCATGTGTGTTATCTGAATTTGCTTGTGAATGTACTGAACAGCTTTTGATAGCTACGGGGAGGTATGTTGTAAACTCTCTGTAATGAATACTTGTAGACATGAATGTTTGTGCATACCTTCACTATAAGAACAAGTTGAAGCCCGCACCATTTATATTGTCTTACTTTTCAGAATTGCACCTCTCTGAGACTCCTCTCCTGAAGAAGACTTTATGTGATCACTGTATAAATTGGTAGAGTTCACAGATAAGCATTACAAGACTTTTCTTAATGGAAGCTGGAGATGACAAACAACTTATACTTTATTCTCAACTGGAAAAGCATGTAACAGTTTGATTTTGAAGAGAATTCATCTGTGAAACCCATTTAATGCAAATTTTATTTGAAATAAGAGAGAAATAGGTCCTTCAGATAATTATACTATCTTCTTCAGGAAGAAAAACTATCTCACAGAGAACTCTGAGCAAGCCTGATACTACAATATTTATGTCTGTGGTAAGTCTACATTTTGAACTGTTATGAGTTATGAGGCTGAGAACAAGAGTCAACTGATGTCAAAATATGTGTTGATACATACAATAACTTCTTTGTCTTACAGTTTTGCCTTCTACTCATGAAAAACAAAATTTATGCAACTTGTGGAAATGAATATAAAAGCATAACTTAAAATCTCAATCCTGACAGCAACTCTGTATGAGAAGCCCTAACAATGGAAAAGCCCCTGCTGAATCTCTAAGATGTGTACATGGTGGGTTTTGTTTGGGAGTTTGAACAAGAGTCTGGAAAGAACAAGCTCCTTTAAGCTCTCAAGAGAAAGGAAGAGGTAGTAAACATCCCTTTCATCCCTAGCCTTTTCAGAGTCCTGTAAAGAGTTCAATGGAAGGTACAATGCCTTTAAAGACCCACCATCAGGTTCATTATAAGACTCCAAGTTTAATGACAAGCTCAGGATGGAGAAAGGAACATTTCAGACAGTATCTTTTATGAGACCAGCTGACATAGTTGGAAGTAGACCAGCTCTGAAGCACAACAGCCCTCCTTAAGTCTAGTATATGAGCAGAACTTTTGCCACAGTCTTACAGCTATTTTGGGTGGTAATTTACTTGTGTTAATCAATTACACAGTTTATCCAATTATGCGACACTCATAAAACTCAAATCATATGCAGACGCATACATTCACATAGGATAGGGATTTACAGTTCAAGATTAAGTGCTTGTGGAAAGGGCTTTGGAGTCTTTAAAAACTCCCATTTGATATGGCATCAAGACTGGGGCATACCCAGAATCCAATGTCTCCATCACATTTGGCATTGATGCCAAATTATTCAGTATAGCCTCCTGAATCACCAAAACCACTTCCTGCAGCGGACTTTCTGTAAATCCCTTATCCAAGTACTGACCCAGCCCAGCCTTGCTTAGCTGTATGCAATCATAGCCTAAGGTGGTGTGACTGAAAGCACAAACAGCATACATCTGCCATTTCAACTCAGTTACCTGTCTTCTTCAGAAAAGAGCCTTCTTTCAATGCAATTTTATAGGAAGGGTTACTTTCCTGTAGTAAAATCCTCTGAGTATATTCAAATGTCAGCTTGTCTTTCATATTCAGGTTAGTGGTGAAAACACTGCTACACAACACTGTTTGAATTTGGTGGTAACTTCCTGTTCTGATCACAGGTTGTCTAGTAACGATTACTGAAATTGGTAAGTAAGAAAGGGTTATCAAAAACGTGATAAATATCGATGTGGGATCATTTGATGAACATGTACAGCTTTCTGCAGTTCATTTTATGAACATGCACAGCTACTCACAGCCTTTGACAACATTCAATACAGCAAAACTTTTCAAGCCCGAGTGTTTAAATTTTAGGTGCCTAAACAAAAAAATAAGCACAGGTTTAGCAGACTGATTGTATATGTACTCATGATCACATTTCCAAAAGTGTTAATTACAGCTCTTACTGATTTTACTCAACATCTCTGACAATCACAGCAGGAGATCTGAAAATTATGGCCTATATTTGTATGTGAAAAAAAAAGAGTACTAAGTTTACAAAGATGCAGGCTTCTGTCAGAGCATATGCTGATCTCTGCCTACAGCCTGAATAACTATGCAATATGCAAGACTGCTGTGCAACTATTCTTGCCCCACAGCCATGAACAAGAAGCAGAGCAGCTGCCATTGCAGCCCATATGCTATTGCAGCAGGGCAACTGCTGCAGTTCCTCACAGTTATGGAAGCATGGCCTATACGTGCCTCGTTCTCTGACTTGTTTCACCTTGAAATAGGCTGTGCAGTAATTCAGCTTGCACAGACCTAAGGCTCCACCAAAGTCACAAGGTGGATATTCCACGTGCAAGCTCCCAGTGTGCTCTCTCATGTGGTAACAAAGATATGCTGAATTCTATGCACACAGTAAATACACTTTGCACTGGAAAAAAAATCTGAATTAGTGCATAATTTTGGGGGGTTTTAGCTGGTCACAATAAAGATTTGGTGTTAGTCCATTATAATAAGTCTGTACTGTTAGTGTTATTAAAAAAACACATTTTCTTCTCTGTTTCTCTTTGCACTTATGCTGGGCAGACCTCTAGCCCAGTTCATCTGCATATAAAATGAAACAAAATTTATAACAATAAGATCTTGCTACACTTCACAAGGATGTATCACTCCCCCACCCCTCGGTAAATTATTTTGCTGGAGGCTACATCATTCTCTCTGAGTAGTATGTTGGGAGTTGACAGAGGCGTGAATAATTCGCGGCGCAGAAGCCTCCCCAGCCGAGCTGAGCTGCAGCATGTTGGGCCGGCCTTTGATGCAGACTGGTTGGGCAGGTTCCTGGGTGCCCCGGGAACCGGTCTGACGGGCCTGTTATGCCAACAAATTCTGGTATGATTCCATGCTCTCCAGAATGCAGAAACCTGCCCAGCCAGTTAAATGAAAGGCATATTAGGTTATCCATTGCACATTGTATATATCTTAGGTGCAGCAGATCTCCTCTCGGCATTCTCTAGTGTGGTCCACAGTGGCTTCCTCATCTCACTTACACTTGAGGTTTATAGCTGGAGGGAAAGTCAATAGTAAATATTTATCACACCGACCAAGAACAGAACCTTTCACAATTCAAACAGAAGGGTGAGTTTTGAAAATCTTTCTTTAAAATTAATTTAAGATAACCTTAAGCAAAAAATTTCTCTGATGTTTGAAGTGGTATAGTGGCTATCTCCTTAATGTGTGTGAGCACTGCCAGTCTCTGTGGCACTTGTTGACAGGATTTTGGTAATTGCAGCTGTTTGAGCTTTCTGTGTGCAGCTCAACATCACCTGCTCCGTCCGTAGAGTATTTACTGCAGAGACAGTTCAATGAAACTAGCACGGGGATGAGAGACAGAAACTCTACAGCCAATGACTTGGTATTTTGAGCAGCTCACTTAAGTATTTCTTATTGGTCTTCTCTTTTATACAGCATTTTTATAATCCCTGTCACATAACAGCAGTGTTGTGAAAAGGCATAGTAAGGTGTGTGGTTACTAATTCTTGCCAGGTTAAATTTTTAATTGTTCAATTTTATAGAGTGAGCTACTCAAGCCTAGATTTACCTATTCCATGGTAAGATAGGAAACTTACTTGTCATTCTTACTGCTTTCTTTCTACATACTTATTAGAAATTTACCTGTTTAGAATGAGTAATGGTGGTGGTAATGGCAATAAAAAGCAGTGCTAGTCATAAAAAGTATGACCTGAAAGTTGTGCCTGTATCTGCAGCTGAATCCATTCACAGGTTCTGTGTCAAATAAGAAAAATTAAACAGTGTAAAAACAAAAGCTGTGGAATCTGGTAACTGATTAACTACGGGAGCACAGAACTACTTGCTGAGCTGAATAGAAAGGAATGAAGACAGGTTTTGTCATGCCTGTTAGGACAAAATAACTCTTTAACTTAACTAAATGTGAATCTTGGCAATATCAGTGTAGCTACATTTTTAAAAACCATCACATAGCTAATTCCGTCTCCCAGGAATTCCTGATTTTGTCTACCTCTAAGCAAAACAAGTACCATTCTCTTTTGTGATGTGAAAAATACCCCATATCAGGATCAGTGGATACAAACCACTAGATACAAAATACCTATACAGTATTATGTAAGGCTTTATGGTAGTCACACAACAGGAAGCTTCAATTATGTTTATTGTCAGCTATTTCCAGATTGATGCTAAAATTAATATTATTCTTTTGTAGAGTGCCAAGAAAAGGCCTCCTGAGCCTCTTAAAAAATCAATGAAGTGAAATCACCTTCTGACTATCAGCACTGTATGTGTGTGTAAATTTTTTTCTTCAAAGTGGGGATAAACAGAAAAGAACATAGGAAAATTTTGTCAGAAGCTGATAATATTCATCAGGAAAAAAAATTAATTTTCTTATATTCTCAGTTGATTCTGCTATCAAATACATAAGGAAAACTTGCTAAGAGATAAACCATTCTCCAAAGAAAAATTACAGCTGACTGAACTGTATGGTTTGCACAAGAACTCTGTGTAGAGCCTATAAAATGCTACAAGATAGCTTTGATTTCTAAAGTTATAGGATTTTAACACAGAACATGTTGAATATATTAAAAATTCAAACTAAATAAACCACTTTTTCAAAATGCTGCTTGCCATTCTCTCTCCACTTCATGTATTCTGTTTTATTTGGGTTTTCCTCAGCTGCCTTTCTTTTTTAGGCAGCTGGAAGAACAGGGGCTATTGTTCAGGGATTTCTTTTTCCCAAATGGTAAGTAAAATATTACTTCCTATATGTTGTTTCTTTTCTGTCCCTGAATTCATGTTGTTCACTACAGTAAAAGGTAGGTGGCATGATTTTTTTGCACAGATGTGTTAACTTTTACCTCAGCCTTCCAAAGCTGAGATAAATATGCATAATTACTCAAACTGGTCGTGTTACCCTGAGAAACATGAGTATGAGCAAAACATTTCCACATGCAGCTAACACAAACAGGTGCTGCTGCTTAGAGGCTGAAGACCAGGAACGTTGCACTGGGGTCCTGCAACAGCATCCCTCACATTGCTTATTTTTGTTGTTGTTTTTTCCCTCCATCAAGACTTCCTAAGAGACCTGAGAGTTTGAGTTGAATAAGCCCTGCCAGTTTCTGACTATAGATGTGGACCAGTGAAAGCACTTCAAAGAAGAGGGTTCCTTAAAATGAACAATGTTACTGGCATTGGGGAGCTTGATCTTGGCTCTGTTTCAAACGTGGCTAGGCAAACAGCTTGAGAAGAATCAAATTCAACTAGTGGGGTGATGGAGTGGCTCCTCCCTATTTTTCCAGAGAAAGCAACCACCTATGACAGACAGGAGTGGTGGTGTCTGTTGTCTATGTGACCTATAGGAAATCATGCTACTCAGAGCACTTCCAGTTCCTACACTTTCAGTTCAAATTCCATTTTGGTAGCAGCTGAACTGTGCCACATACTCTTATTTGCTGCATCTGAAGTTGGGCTCCTTTGATGTTCTAATTGGCAGTTGCAACATAAAGTACATTAAATGAACATGACTAGAGAGTTAAACAATTATATATTTATCCTTCAATTGCAGATCTACAAGTTGAGGAAGTTGTGAACACATGGGCCTTGTATATGTCTGTGTGATCTATTAAATCAGATGCAAATACATAAGGACCTCACTATTTTATTTTATACATACATTATATATATATATGCAAAGAATGAATAGTTACCTCTGTGCATAAAGCAAATAAAATATTTAAGTTTGACTTCCTATTGTAATTCAAATCTGGTTTTAATCTTTACATCTAAATTTAAAATAATAGAAACAAACAAAGAAAAGGTATGCTTTCTGCTAATGTATTTTAGCCCTACTCTGTATGCATATGCAGTGAACTAAGCCATCTGCTGCTACCTGAGTCGTTAGAAACACTGATGCAGTCTCTGTACTACCCCTCAAAAAGGGAGGGGGTGTGTGTGTGAATCAAAGGCTATTTTTAATTTTATCTGTGCTGCAACATTGCAGTACTCTTACAATAGAATTCAAGTTACTAGCTGATCTTCTGATAAATAGTCCAGTCACCAAGAAGAAAGGCATTGCCACTAAACTCTAACTGAAAATCAATAGCTCCAGGTACTGTTAGAGGATTTAATATTTCAGACCATCCAGGTCTAAAATGGGCCAGAAAAAATAAATGCTGCCCTTTTGGCAGAATTGCTCACGGATAAGTGTTCTGTCACCTAGTTCAGTGTGCCACAGTAAGGGTTATTTTGAAATCTGGACATGAGCCATGACACCACAGGAAGTTTTGTATGTGCTCAAGTGCAGCAACGGTGAAGCATTTTTCCCACAGTTTTATTGTCTAGGTGTGTGTGTTTACTTTTATGAGGTGAATGAGATGCAGTTCCAGTTAGACTAGTCATCCTAAGACACCCAGTGTGTGAATGTGGAATATCAGACTCTCCAGTAGTTTTCTAGCACATTCAATGAGCCAGGAATCTATTCAGTGGCCAACTATGTGATTATGGAGTATATAAAATCAAATAAATCTGGAAGGGAGATAAAAGTAAAGTTCAACCGTTAGTGTTACTCTGTTTTCACTTAGTGTGGAGTAGATAACACTGTAGAAGTCAGTGGCCTTATATTGCTGTAAAGATCAACATGAGAGAATATGAAAACAAACAGCTCAGGGTTTATTGGGAAATAAAAGGGATGACATAATTATTTACCAGAGTGCTTCCTATAAATAGTAAGAAAGGTACAGTTTATGGTAAAATATCTGATCAATCAGCAAGAGGGCTATTTTATTGCTACTTATCAGATCTGTGCATAGATTTAAGACATCTGCTTCTCTTAACATGAGGAAATGATTGCTTGCCTACATCACAAACTTTTAGATTACAGAAGTTTCAAAAGCAGAATGAAAAGCTGCCAACAAGCATTATTTAGAAAGACTGTAGTGTCTATCACAACCCATTTTAACATGACAGCTTCTTCCAAAACATGTAGCTAATCTTAGTTCCACCATTTGATCTGGTAATGGATCAAATTTACAATTCAATTTTACAACAAGTAATCTGCTGCTGCGCTCCTGAACAACACTTTGATTTTACTTAAGTTAAAAAATAAGTGGTTAAACAATGATGAGAAATGAGCAGAAAAGTTAAGTACAAGATTTTTTCGAAATACTTCAGAATTCATGTACTTGATGGGAAATCAAGAATATTTTCAACATGAGGAACAACAGATTTGAAGCTTGAATCATGTGTGATCTGTCTTACAGTATTTCAAAATACCTCAAAAATGTTGAAATAGTATTTCAGATCCAGTTTTATTTATGCTGTATCTCCTTATTTATGATGTTTTTTTTAAACCTGATGGATCTGAATAATGTAAAAAGAATTAGATGGAATAGCTACTAATAATTATGAAACACCTGAAGACTTAACTTTTAAAATATTGCTATAACAATCTAGAAAGTATATGTTTACAGTACTCTCCCTTCCAAACTGATCACTATTATGTCTTCTAGTCATGCCACCAAGCTGTCTCTGCAAGAGTTCCTATACGTACCAAGATGGTCCAGTGGAATCATGTGAAGGAAGAACAGTAATAATGGAAAACTGTATTTTGTTTCTATTTCATCACTAAGAACTACCTAAAATCAAGGGCTTTATCTCATTGCAGACAGCAGGGCTGGTCCCAATGAATGAACATTGATCGGCAGTTTGGGAAAAGAAACCAAAAACACTGAGAAGTGACAAAAAAGTTCAGCAGCCTTATACTATACTAATTATATGTGCCTACTCGTTTCCATACTCACATAAAACACAAAAATATGCCTAGGCTGCTCTGCTGTACAGTAAAACGATGAATCATGGAAACTGTTAAGATAACGAGGATGGGAGGAAGCCCCCCCACATACCTCAGTGTGTAAGCCCAAGCAAGCAGATTGCACATCCTGGGGCACAGAGACTTAACAGCATAGTTAAGGACATAGGACAAAGAAGTGCTGGTGTGTCCAGAGAAGGGCAGCAAAGCTGTTAAAAGGGTCTGGAGCACATGTTCCCCGAGGAGCTGGGGAGGCTCACATGAGACCTTCTCACTCCCTAGAACCACCAGAAAGGCTGTAGCCAAATGGGGCCAACCTTTTCTCCCAGGTAACAAGTGACAGGGCTAAAAGAAGAGGCCTCAGGTTGCTCCAGAGGAGGCTTAGGTTGGACATTAGGAAGTTTATTCACAGAAAGGATGATAAGGCATTGGAATGGACTGCCTAGGGAGGTGGTAGAGTCACCCTCCCTGGAGCCGTTTAAGGAAAGACTGATGTGGCACCTAGTGCCGTGGTCTGGTTGACACGGCGGTGTTTGGTCAAAGGCTGAACTCGATGATCTCAGCGGTCTTTTCCAACCCAGCTAACCCTGTCATTCCCAGACTGTATCACCCCCGCCACCTGAATCTCCCCGGTGGCCGCCCGGGAGTGGCGGCGCACACGTTGCCGCTGTCTCGCGAGAGCAGCGGGAAGCCTCGCGAGAGCTGCCCGCGCCCCGCCTCCCCGGGCAGGGAGGGCGCTCTCTGCGGTTTTTCCTTTTTTCCCGCCGCNCTCGGGAGAAGCGGCGTGTGGGACATGCCATACCGCTCCTCTGGCATCCCGGCTGCGGGGTGTGATCCAAGCCTGGCGGGAAGCTCCCGGGTGTTGGTCATGGCAGGATTTCCCAGAGCATCCCGGCATGTCTTTCGAGTGAGTTTTCTGTGCGGTGTTCGTGCGAGAGGGAAAGGAAAACAAAGTTCACCGCCGGGAAATATTAGGAGAGTTGAGTTTGTAGGAGCAGCCGGTGGTTTTTGGTGAGGATCGAGGCGCCGTGTGCTCCAGAATCCCGGAGGGGCGGTGTGTCCCCGGTGGAAAGGGATCAACACCGATAAGCAGCCTCGGCTCGTTTATCGGTGCTGATGGGTTCCTGGAGGCAATCACTGATGAAGCCGTGGAAAGCTTTCCGGTGCCGGAGGGAGTTGGTTTGTGGAAGAAGTGGGAAATGGACGCTTTTAGGCGGTTCTATGAAAGCGACAGTCGGGGTAGCAGCAGAGCAGGACATCCGGGAGAGGGGCTGGCACCGTGCTTCCACCCCCAAGCCGCTTCCAGTGCTGTCACTGCCTGCAAGTGTCCGTACATCCAGCTCTGGAGGTTTTTTTCTCCTAAGGGCTGGAAATCACTGGAGACTAAGCCATCACTTTTACACCTGTGCAGCTGCCCGGGCCTGTCAAAGGCTCGACTTGAACACTTCTTGCGAGCTCTGTGTTATAAGGGAGGTTGAACACCTGTAGGAAGCAATGTATCATTTTGGGATCTTGGAGCAGATGAAGCTTGGGAAAATGCGTTGCTCCTTTTTTCCTATTTGTGGTCGGTTGATGTACTAATAATTTGCAGAAACTCTGAGCGGGTTTTGTGCATTTTTTTCCTTGCAGTCATCTTGGGGGGAAAAAAAAACCCAAACAAACACTACGGACACCATTTACTGTCCAGAGTCAGATGACTTTTCCATGGAAATGAGTCATTTGGCATACTTAAATCTGAAAGAGTAAGTGAAAGCAAGCGTGTGGTTTTCACTGCCCTAGTGCTTGATAGAGAAAAAGCTTGATCCTGAAACGTGTTGAAGGTGCAAAGCAAGAGTTTAAAAGCCATTCCTAATGTCTCTAGGCAATTAGCTCCCCAAAGAAGCATTGCAAGATGGCTTAATGTGGTTGCACACAAAGTGAAGCATTTCAGCTGCAAAGATGCAAGCAAATTGCTGTTCAAGTCTTGTTGTAGATTTGTAGGCATTGCTAATTTCAAAGGGTAATTTTATCTTCTATTAAGGATTTCTCTGAAGATCCATATCCTGAAATAGGCACTGAATTTGCAATGGACAGAGCAGGTTAAAGCAAATGTGGAAATGCTGGCTGTATTGTTGTAACATTTAAGTATCCTTATACTATAGAGAACATACAGTTCAAGTGTTTCTGTTGAGAATAATGTTTTGATCCACTATTTTTATTCCATTGTAAAGACAGCCAGACTGAAAAAAAGTAACTTACAACAGTGCAGAGAGAGATGAGACAGGAGAGTGGAACCAAAGCCTCCAGGCCCTACACTTGGTTACTGACCACTGGACTGAACATTTGATTGTGGTGAATCTGGAGAACCAGCTAAACTAGTAGCTGCATTCAGATACTTTAAAGCTGTTTGAAGGCTCTCAAGATAGGAAATGCAGCTTTTTGACTAATCATAGACCTTGTATCACCTGAACTATAACTTATTCCTCAAAAATTTAAGAACAAATTGTTCCTTCCATTTGGCAGTATAGGCATGGTGGTTTGCTAATTTAGGAATAGTACAAAATACCTAGCTTTATTTTTTTTCTTATTCCACTTTATATTACAAAGTCATAAAGATAGCTATGTCCACCTGATAATGACAGTCTCTGTTCAAAAGTGTTTGTTTAAAATTGACTGCATAAAAATGGGGAAAACTTAGAATGTCCAGTTTCACACAGAGGGAATTGAAGGACGGAGGTTACAGGAGTATTTCAATATTGGACACCCAGTGCCAATAGAATTGAATCTCACCTTGGCTCAGAGCCAGATGTGAGTACCAGGCTTCCCCTGTAGTTAGCCTGAGGGCATCAGCTCTGTAAGAAACCCTTCAAAACAAGTGAGAATTATGGATAAGACAGAGCTATCTGACTTTGATAGTTCTTCTCAAATGTTTTGGAGATTTATAGATTTTAGTGATTACTCTCCAATTTTTTTTTTTAATCAGGGAATGAGAATAATTTTAATATAGAATTATGAAGACTTCAAGGGGATGTGAGTTTTTCTTTGCAAAAGGGTGCATTTAAATCCAAGTTTATATTGAGGATGTGTACACAAATCCATCTCTGATAAAACTTGACAAGTGCTTTTGCTGGCAGCCAGGTTTTGCTACTATGGCTTACTTTTACTTTTGGAAAGCAGGAATTTAGTATAACTGTATCTTTAGATAGGAAAAAAAAAAAAAAAAGAATCCGAATTATTTTAATCTAATTTTAAGTTGATAGCTTTTGAAGAGGAGGAAAATTCTGTTAGTTTGCAATTACATGCAGCAAAATACTTAGCATTGTTCAAGCTTTCAGGGTGACTGTCAGTATGAAAATATATAAATATATATCTTCAACAAAGATAGTAAACTTTGCATTTCATCCATGGCTACAACTTATGCTCTGATAAATTTAAATGGAAGTGTTGTCATTCTGTTGTTACAGACGTACTCCTGTCTTCAGAAACAGTTTCATAACTATGTAATTTAAAATATAAAGTTTGAAAGTGAGCCAGTTCTGCAAGTCAAAGAAGCAGGGAGCAGAAGAAAAGCAAGATGAATGCATCTGGAGGAAGCTGTGGGAGCCCTAGTTCTGCAGAACCTACAGGAGATTTCTTCAAAGAACTGTGGTCCAAACTGAAAGAATGTCATGATAAAGAAGTACAAGGTAAATCATTGAAGGTTGGATTTGTTAAAGTTGCTCTTTGTCAGTTACCACAGGAAAACTTTGAACCAAAATACTCTGCATGGAACTAGATTTTTAATGTTTTCAGTTATGCAGAAAGTTGGACCCAATGATTTACAAATGATCCTTAGAGTTTGACCACCTAAGCCTGCTTTAACAGGATTAAACTATCAACACATATAAATGATTTGCTAAGTTAGTGAAGAAAAAGTAACAAAATATTCTGTAGAGTCTCTGTTTGCCTACAAAATATTTATGTGTTACTTTATCTTTAATGGATTATGATTCAAATTTTCAAGCCATGTTATTAAATGGATTCTTTCCTTTTGCTTTTGGCTTTAGTTGCTTCACATACATTAAAATTATTTGCATTGTTTATTTCCCCTAACTTGTGCAAAATCACGCTGCAGATTAATGTTACTGAAGTGAAAATTATTTTTTCATATTTTAGTGTTCTAAATTTTCTCAGCAAAATTTATGATGTTTTTATAACATGATTATTCTTACATTATGTGACTTGTAATAACAGTTTGACAACAAATTGGCTGTTAATGTCTTCTCATTCTTCAGTAATTCAGAAAAGATGAATTATTGTACCATATGTATTGTTACTGTAATACTGTTTTACAAGGAGTATTCATAAGGGTTTTTTGCCAAAAACATTAAGTTAATGTTTTGTTCTGTTAATCTAAAGTCACATGATCCATTCTTTTGGATGGAACAGTATCAGACTGTATCTTCTAACAAGTTCATCCTTGTATATGAAATAGTATTTATATTAGGCTGGAATAAAAGTGGGTGAGTTTTTGTGCTTTAAGAGCTTTAGTCATGCAAGTGGGTCTTTACCCAGACCATTTCAGTGGCCTTGGTTGTTTCTACCAGCCTCAAAACAGTTTCAGGTCTGTCCATTTTGGCCCAGTTATTCCATCACTTCTTGGTTCCAAAAAACTCTTGGAGATTGTTTTATAATTAATAGATGTTACATGCCTCCTACTGAAAGTCTTGATTCAATAATATGCAGCACTGGGCTGTGACACTTTGTTGTTGATTATTATAAAAAATCCAGACCAAACAAGTGTATACCAGTATAGCAACTGGTATACAGAGGGTAGCATTTCTTTACATTAACATATGAACTACATTTTATATTGTGTTCCAAAACACACAAAAAATTAACTTTTTTTTTTTTTTTAATAATTATTTTTTTAATCGTTGATGGTTCTTTTTGGAGTGGGTGTGATGTCAACCACAGATAAATGCGGAAGTACTGACGAATGGGATCTGGCAATCTATGGCATGTCTGAACAACAAAACCTTAACAAACAAAAAGCTCTGATGTAGAGCCTTATGTTAAGTGACCCTTTCTCTAGTTTCTTGGGGTGTGCAGCACGTGATTTTCAAGTTTAGGTTTTCTTTATGCAGGCAAGATACTCTTTAGAATGCATGCAGGGTGTGGCCAGGTAATTTTGCCACCAGGCAGTCTTTTTCATGCCTAGCCCTTTGTCAGTGTGTCCCACACCGTGTTAGGTAAAATTAGGTCTTCCATGATAACATCAAAGGCATGCCTGAAGGATAGTTAATTTTTTCAGGAGGTGGGGATCCTCTTATAGAAAATGGTACTGGAAGATATTTTAGAAACATCAAACAGAGACTTGCCTAGACTTTGCTTGTTTCTGAAGTCTATAAATAAGAATTAAAATTGACTCATGAGTTTCCAATCTGAATGTCAGCAAAAATTATTTTAAAGGTGGTGGAAGGTGGATTAAGGGAAAGTTAGTAGTTGTTGAAAAAGCTTTTTGCGTGTACAATGCCCTAAACACTGAAATGGTGGAATTCTTTTTATTTAAAATCCATGAAAAGTAGAATTTATGACACATGAACTTGACATGGTCACACATGTTATACAAGTTATAACTATAGAATGCAGACTGAAGAATACTTTTAACTCATGCAGTTTGAAAGGGATTTTATTGAATTTTGATATTACTATATTGTAAATGGTGTGTTTTTTCACCATTATGTAAAGAAACCCATCTTCTTGTTCTTTTAAACTAATTGCTTCCAAAAAAATCCAAATTTTGGCCTTCTTCCACGAAAATAGCTTTTGTTTAACTTAAATTCATGATGACACAATGGGTAGGCCACCTGTATCCCATTTTCCAAAGGTGTTGAGTATGATCAGTGTCACTTGACTTTTCATGGAGTTCAGAAGTGCTCAACAGCTAGAATAATGGTCATTAAAACTACTTGCTTTTATTTCCTATCTATAGAATGTGTGGGGTACTTGCATAGTGCCCAGAAGATTCAAAGGAATTTAATAATGCTTTTTATAAACTGATTTATTTCTACAAGTGGTAGTTCTTACCTCTTGCTTGTAATAATTATAGAGTCTTGCTGCATGTGGATCTTATCAAGATGGTTTCTGAGGATTAATTTAAATCTAAAACTCTGTACTAAAAATGTATCTCAGCATAGAAATGTGAGCGGTGTTTTACGTACAAGAAATAGCCTAGTTTTTTTTAATTACTGCTTACCTCTGAAAAGCAGAAGTTATCAATAGAGGAAAAACTGTATTTATAGAAGGAGAGAAACTTTTGAGTAAAGCAGTCTCATTGATAGATTGCTGTAGGAAATGAAATGGCTGGAAGTTCCTGAAAAGTAAATAATTATAAAAAACGGAGCTGGAAGGGATTTTAGAAGGTCATCGAGTCCATCTCTGTACCCTTGAGGTAGGATTATCTGCGTCATTGCTGACAGTAGCTCGTCCAACTTGTTTCAAGAAATCTTCAGTGATAAAGATTCTGCAGTCTTCCCAGGCACTGTCAGTTTTAAGGAAGTGCATTTAAAGCATTTGAAAATTCATCAGAACAGAAATTGTCATAGCCATTAATGGAAATATTACAGCTCTGTAGTCTAATCAAATAGCAGGTTTCATAAAATAGCATGTAATTAATCTGCCTAATGATAGTTTAAAGGAGGTCTCCTTTGCTTTAATAGGTGTAGAGTGTCATTTACTAATGCACTAACAAGCTTTAGGTAATGCAGATTTATATAGTCTGCAGCTTGACTATTCCATAAAAATATTGTGCAAAAGATAAAATTGAATTGGGAAGGGGCATAGTGTAGTTCCACAGAGTTTTATGTGCTCCTTGTGTTAAATAAGGAAACTTGAAAAAGCAAAGCTCCTTAAATGAGCCTGTTTAAAAACTCTCAATGCTCTGGAAAAGCAAAAGGAAGAGACTGCAACAGATGTAGCAATTCAAGGCTGTTGGATAAATGTGACAGGCTGGTTTCCTGCCTTCTCATTGCAGTCATTTGAACTAAGAAAAAATGCAACCTTTACGTAATGAGTGTA
>WEIU01000053.1:70796-88190 GCA_013389925.1 Aegithalos caudatus | reverse complement strand
ACAGTAATGTGCCTTATATAAGCATAAATCTTAAGCTCTGTGGAACCTCTTTGACAGACTACTTTGGACATCAGAATATCCTAGGACACTGTTTTGGCTCTAACCTTGTATTTTAAAGAGATTTGATTGGAAAAGACTCATTCTGCTTATTGATTTTCAGGATTTATCTCTTACAGATTTTAAATAAGAGCCTACCAATGGAATCTGTAAAGCATATTCATGGTTGTGTCGCAACTCAGGTTTGAATAATAATAAAAGGTTCTGAATAGCTAATAATGTTCAAATGTTATTAACATATAGCTAATATTTAATTGTTACACTAAACTGAATTTAGTTGTTAAATTAAACTGATTTTTCACCATGTTGATAGCTGTGAAAACTTTTGATTGCTCTCTGTGGAGGTAGTCTTTGATTCCAAATAACTCTTGTCAATGCAAAAATTATTGAGATTCAGTCTCAGTAATTCCCAATTGTAAACAAATCTAGACAATGAATAAACTCAAGATAAGGTAATTAAATTATCAAATATAGCCAAAAAAAATTAATTTAGAGCTAGGGATAGATGATGAAGAATCTCCTGTAGAAGAAAGGACAGGAACCCAAAGTGCTTGTTTATTTTCACAGTGAAGATTTTTTGTGAGATAAACCTTTGGGCATTTAAGTAGAATCTCTGGAAATCATAACTTAAATTATAATGTCACTATAAACTCATCATTAAAAAAAAAAACCTGATAGTTTGTTCTCTTTTTGGTGTCTCTTTATAGATTTTGAGTTTCAAAACTTACTACAATCTATTAGAAATCATCCAGTGACATTTAATCAGTTTCAGGACAGATCCTAAAATTTTGTTTTACCTAGTTACCAAAACATGGCTGAAATTTCCCCCTTGGATGTCTTTTTTACATAGAAACAATCCTCAAGATTAATTCAAGGTAAATTAAAAAGAGATCAATTAGTCCATATAAAATGTTGTGTAGAAGTTCATTCAGTACTAAAGCAGCCTCTGTGAAAGTTTCAAGTAGGTTAAACTAAATTAAATCAAGGTCACCTTAGATCTTAATAAATGACCTCTCCAGTATTTAGCATGGTTTAACTGTGCTCTTTAAACATATGCATCTCCTAAATGGGAAGTATTCCTCCATGTCTTTATGTAGACAAACCTGATGAGATTTAGTCTCCAAGTACTTGCTTGAGTCAACTTCAGAATAATGGAATGACTAACAACAAATTGCTGGAAGGCCTGCATATACAGGCTTGGTCTTCACAATTATGACCAATGTGAAAAGTTGAGACATTCCTGTATATCCACAGAATGGAGGATGTTTTTCATGGACTGTCCTGCAAGCAGCCCTAGTTAGCAAGCACAGTTCATCCTGCTCTCATGCTGAGTTCTTGTACTGGCACGTAAAGAACGCCCCAGAAAATCTTAATGAGAAAAACCTACACAGACACAGGTCTTGTAAATAAATGAGAACACACCTTTTACAAGAAATTCTGAAACTTCTGAGTATCAGCTTCTTCTAATGATATTCTAGCCAAGATCAGACTTTCTTATGCCCAGAAAACAACAACATAAATATTAGTGATTATTGCTGAATTCTGATGAGAAAATTCTAGTCAGTATAAGTTTATGCACCTGAATTTCTGAAACTGCTGAGGCTATACCAGAACCATCATACATATGAGACACACAGACTTGATGGCGAGAAAAGTAGAGAATATAGTATCTGCAGATCATCACCAGATAGGTGAGAGCTACCCACACTGTAGAGATGAAGTTCTTGCCTTCTCTTCTGACTATTTTTAAAATTCAATTTTTTAATTGAATTTTAAATATTTTACAATATTTTAAATATTTTAAAATACAATATTTTAAAAATTCATTCAATGCTTCTATTTTATAGAATATTACCAACATTTGTGGTTAATAAAATTGACAAATCTTGCTACTTCAGAACAATAAAAAAGATCAAATTTTATTCCAGAGTCTTCAAATGCTCCAGAACCAAGGAAAAAAATGAAGTGGTCTTAGTCTCTTTCAAAATAATAATATATGGGAAAAATCTCAGATTGCACTGCTGACAAGTTTACCTTCCCTTAGCACTAATGAAATCTCCTTCATAGTCTCCCAAATGGCTGTCATATCAAACCTCACATTGAACAAAACTTTCTGCTTTTTTTNTTTTTCTGTTTTTTTTTTTTTTTTTTTTTTTTTTTTAAATCATCTTTTCTTTGAAAAATATGTTACTAGACAGAAGGTGTAAAGCACTAAAACAAACTCAGTAATAAACCAGTCTCCACACACTTATAAGAAATAAAATTAATTCACTCCCTGCAGTTGTTGAGGTTTTCATGTGCTGATTAATACGTGGCACTGAATAGATATTGGTAGTATGATGAAATGATTGCTCTTTATGCTAGAAAATTTTTGAGAATTGGTATTGTATTTGAGAATATCTATCAATGCAGAAGTAGATGAAAAAATTAGCTTTTCCTTCCATAAAAGTTCTCGCGTAGTATGTTCATAGAAGCAGTGTTCCAACTCTGTTTAATGTTAATTTCAGTTTTCACAGAAGTACAAGTTCTTTAACTAAACAGTAGGTATAATATTTCCCACATCAAAGAAACTTTCGCCTATGTCAAAGAAAGTTTCAAACGTCTAATAATGTATGAGAATAGATGCACAAATTACGTAAGTCTATTTATGACACATCTATTTACAAGAAAGCTGAGTGGTTTGGTTTCACTTGACCTTGAGAATAATCCAAACTTTACTCTAATTTAAAAAATACATATAAGAATAGTATAAGTTTCATTACTTCTCACTTTTCATCCTCTTGTAATACACTCTCTCTTTATTTCTGTCACATTTGCACATTTGTGGACAGTAAAAACCTCTACCCCTTCAACTATCTGTATTATAAGTGTAATATGCCTTGGTTCCAGAATTTTCATCCAAGACAGCAGTTGGAAGATAATTAGAATAAATATAATCAAACCTTGATCCATTTAAATTTTCTTTCTCTGGTATTAACCTTGAAACAAACTAGAACATAAGTGTGTAAGTGTACTGCTGTTCATATAAAGAGTATGATAGATAATCCCCACAAGAGAATTGAATTTGTACACTCCTTAAATTTCATTCCAAGGGTCAAAAAAACTGCTTATGTGTGCTTTCCAATACATTTAGTATAAGATAGAAATAAAAATGGAGTTCCCAGAAGTCCTGTTTGTTGGGTGGGGGTTTTTTTTTGTTTTGTTTTGTTTGTTTTTTTTTTCCTGTTGGTAAATTTCAGTCTCTGTACAGGTGTCAAGTTTGACATTTAGGAGAGGAAGAGGAAAGCATTCTAATTAATTGCTTTTAGATCTACAAGAAAGTGAAATTTAGTGTCTTCTGCACATAGCAACATTATTTATGAAAGATAATATAGTGCTTAAAATTCTGTTCAAACGTGGAGCATTCTAAAATTGCAGCTGTATTCAGCTTTAAAAATTGCATATTCTTCTCTATATGATTGCTTTTTATTATCAGGGAAAGGTTGAAGGGTTCCGAGCAAAATCTAAGGACATGGGAATCTACTCTATTTAGCTTTTGAAGGCAGAGTGAAGATTTAGTATTTAATGTTTTAGATTACCTCAGAATGTGTGAATCCTTTTCTACTTCCATTCATCAGAAAAAAAATAAAATTAGTATTCAGTGCACTTAGAGAAAACCAGTGGCTTCATCATATACAAAACAGGGAGAAGTTATCAAGTTCCAATTCAGCTACACATGACTTGGGACTTGGTCTAAACCTCCAAATTCTCAATTTGAACAAATATTTTAAAACACCACCCATGAAAGATTAACTTTGATGTTCTTCTGGAAACCTTTCATCCATTGTCTGGAAGCTAACTATTCTTTTCAGTGGACAAAGAATATTCTGAAAGCACTTACATAATATCTTTTTTATTATTCTGTGATTTGAAGTTTCTACACATGGATAAATAGATATTTCTAAATATATAGATACATATAACTGCACGTTTTATATAATGGATGTAGAAATCTAAACTATTCTAGTTACAGAAATAGATATGAAAAAAACATATACAACAACAAAATAGTCGGAATGATTAGAAATGAAATACCTTCCTCAGTAGGTTAGGACTACAGAGTTGCATGAGTAGGAGACATATTCACATGTAGTTTGCATTTTCTGTGTAAGCCAGTTAGACCTCAGGTGAGATTAAAAACTTTGATCCTTGTCTGTCATCAAATAATGCAGTTCCACTGAAGTCATAGCTATTAATTTTATTTGTACTAGTCAAGAATCTGTAACATATATTTTCTTTTGCTGTAAACTAGTAAAAACATGATTACACATTGGAGGGAGATTTTCTCCTGAGAAGCCCACCTTTATTCACCATTTTTGCTGGAGTGGAGTTGGGCCAGACTGTGATGGGAGGCAATATTTATTATTGTGAGAGAAAAAAAAAAAATAAACATGTTTCTCCCTGTGTGACTTTATTACAGGAAAGATTTTCTATGAAAAGAAAATATTAGTTTTAAATACTGCACTGCTAGATTAATTATAGACCACTTGTTTTATAAGGTAATCAGATGAATATATGTTAAAAAATTTAGGAAAGTGGTAGAGCGATATAATTTCAAAAATTCATTCTAAACAGGAACAAGATTTATGGATTTGATTTGCCTGGCTTGTCTCACAGACTTGTCTATCTTGTCCCATAGACTTGAATTAGAAATATGAAACTATTGTAAGTGTGACCTCCCTTAAAAAAAGAAACCACCAAAACAAACCAAACAAAACCAAACTACAAACCACAACTTTCCTGAATCCTTTGCAATAAAGGAAAATCATGTACCTGATGTCAGGTTTTGATGTCGTGGATCTTCTTTTACTGGTGGGACACAATAAAAAACATAGATAATAAATTAATCTACAGTTTCAAGTCAAAATAAATTCCAATAAGAAATATGTTTGTTTCATGTAATCATCTCTCAGATCGGGATTTCTATAAACCAGATTTTTTTTTTTTTTTTAAGCCTGGCTCTCCTAGTAAATCATTTAAACAGATAAATTTTCTGTCCAGTAAAACATAAGCAAACTGCTTCTAGACAGTAGTTTAATGAACTTGCACCAGTGCTGCTCTTATCATTTGAGGTTCAGGATCTCAATATACAAATTTTATGTGCAAGTCACTGCGTTTAACCAATGTAGAGAAGATATTTATGACTTCAATCACTTTCCTAATAAAATACTGTAATTTATTGCTGTTAATTATCTTTAAAGGTATGGCAGAAACCGTTTCTCCATTTGCATATTACTGTGAAGAAACAACCGAGGCAGTGCTGTGTACAAGAGGTTAGACAGAATATGGGTGATCATGAAGTCTGTCTGGTGTAGGAAAAAAATGTTTCTCGTTATCAGTGTGGTTATTTTGCAGCATGAAGCTGGTGACCTAAGGCATCAGACAAGCTGTGGAGATGAACTTTGAACTCCCTCAGTAGGGAGCACAAGAGCAGACTGAGTGGGGACTGCTAATCCTCAGCCCCAGTGTTGGGGGCTGGACAGGTCACAGGGAGGTCACAGCTTGGATGCACTGATGTAATCCTCGATACTCATATGCAAAAGAGGCACCAGACATTCAATTACTGGGGATTTATGTATAATTTCATCATTTTGGCTTACTTGTATGTCTATAGAAAGAGTAAAACAGCTCCTCTTTCCAATCCCATAAAAGCCCCCAATCCTGAATGTTTGCATTTTTATTGCTGTTTACAGAGATTTTCATCCCTTTATTACCTTTAGTTTTTTCATCTTTCAGCAGTTTCTTCTCAGTTGTTTTTTCTACAAAGAAAAAGTAACACAGTTAAAGTTTGGTAAACTGTCTGTTGAACAGATTTTACCTAGAGTTTTCAAGTAAAATTCTTTGAGAATAAACACAGTTATTTTAGGGATTGCCTCAAACAATAACACATGCAAATTTGCAATCTCATACTATTTTTATTGTGATCTTCTACATATAAATGAACAAATGGAGTAAATTCCTACCTTGTTTTTCCTTAGTTGTCTTTGGTTTTTTTGTTGCTAGAAAGATTTGCAAAGAAATAACATTAAGCGACAGGCATCACAAATATAGGGCTTTTACAATAAGTACATTGCACAAATATTCTCTCCCTGGTAATTTCCCTGGAAGAATTACTGTGGTAAAAATTTCTCATGGCATGTTTACAATGTCTGTAATATTGCAACAGTGCCTGCTACACTTAGAGGCGGTAGCAGTTCTGGGCTTTGTGTTTGAATATCGCTGGTTGAATATTGACTATTCCACTGCTGCTGAATATTGAATATTGCTGGTTGCGGAGCAGTTCAGAAAATCCTGATAAAGACTTCAGCATTTGAATTCTGTAATTCCCTAACTACTGCCAGATTTACCCATTCGCTTGTGGCCAAAATACTCTAGGGAAAGACTCTGTCTATTGCTTGCTTCTTACTCTATTTCCCAGAGTGATCTCATACATCTGAAAGAAATAAACAAAAATTCTCAGGATATGGAGCTAGATGGACCAGTAGAACTGCCATATTGACCATTCAGAAGTCCTGCAGCAATAGATCGTGATTTATTTTATTGAGGGATGTTTTTCCTAATCTACATTCACTTAGAGCATGTGCTGTTTCCTTTTCCACATCCTTTCTCCCCAGCTGAAAATGCATTTGGTCTGTGACTCCATTTAACAAGGCAGACTGAAATTAAGCAAAGTATATCACTTCAGGCACCTGAGCCTATTTCAGTATTCCCTGTTGACTACAGCAGAAAAATAGCTGGCTGCCTTCAAATGGTTTATTTGCACTTTGCAGCATCCAACCAGTTACAAAAATGCTTTCTTCCGTGTCCTCTGGTGCATGTGTCACCTGATTCACACCATCTCTTTCAGTGAGAATCACCTGTGTCTAGCTCACCAAAATGTGCTGCAGAAGGCAGACACTAAAAATCACATAATCAGATGAAAAGAAGGGCCTGTTGCAGAGACCTGTGCAGCTGCAGTGCTGCCACTTCACCCATGCTGCTTTACATTATCACTGTGCCTTGCTGATGAGCAACATGCATTAATCAACACTGATGTGTTCATTAGTTTTTTCCAATAATCTTACTAGAAAAATTTAATATTTACCTGATGTTGGGATTTCAGCTGTTGACTCTCCAAGAAAATAACCAGTAATGAAGAGAAAGGGGGTGGGGATAGGAAGGAAAAGAACAACAATTTCAGTACCATGTTTTTTCAGGGCAAGCAAGCATTTAAATAGATGTCTTTCATCTGCAACTTTTCTGCAGGGTATTAATTTACAAACAAATGTGCCTTAACAATGGGCGTGTATGAAGAATTTCACACTGAAATCTAAGACTCTCCCTCTTTGAAGTACTATAATCCAGCATGCAACGATTCCTGCAAATGCAAACACTGTGCCAATCAAAGCTTTCCAGAAAGCAAATATTTAAACAGACTTATTTTTAAGTGTGCCTTCAAGGGTATAGCTGACTATGCTATTTTCCAAAAAATGTATTCAGTTTGTTGCTTCTCTTTTCCTATGGTCCACGCTTCCCAACCAAGGACTGACACTGACCTTGAATAGCTGGCATTGACCTCTAAGTGTTTCTCCCACACTTGCAGTTTGACTTGGCTTTTAAGAATAAAATCTCTTGAGAGATTTTGACTACATCTTTCCACATCATCTAGCACAAGCGAAGCATATATTCCTGTGCTATTATAATACCCAAAGTAATTGATGAAATTTGGTCAATCCAATGGACAGAAATTCTCTGGTATAAATTATCATCACTCATTTTAAATCAAAGAAATTAATTACATTGTCATTTTAAATCAAATAAATTTTTTACCCATCGTGATTTCATTAGTTCCAGTTTTACGTAAGAATACAATTTGAAAGAAAAAGGATGACCTTACTACCCAAGCAAAGCCTCTTTTCCTAGAACTTAGACCAGGACAAAAAAGGAATAAGATCACAAAGCATTTAAAGATTTTCCTTTGACTGAGTTATCTCTGTACTTTCTTCCTGCTGAGTTTCGGCTTTAGATGAACATGAACTCACACCAAGGTGAAAATGTTTCAGTCAATGTTTTTTCATCAGGAAGACTGAGCAATTAAGCATCATTTTCCCTAACATATCCCAGGAAACTTTCACTCAAGCCTTGGCCCATAAGGAGACCTGTAAATGTCAGTGCTCAATGCTTAGGAACCACAGGCATTCAACAAAGGCCAGTTTTACTGCTATTAAATGCTAACATGCTGAAGTCCTTTAATATTTACCTTTTTGTTTATGATCTTGCCCATAGCTTCTGAAAGATGATACATCACTGCATTGTGACCCATGGAATACTTAATTTTTTTTTTCATTTTCAGAAGAAAAATCTCAGATTTTTTCTGAGGTGCTAAATCTAGGAAAAGGTTTCATGCTCTCACTTGTTACTTGAGGGAATGTCTCTCTGAAGGATCTAGATGAACCCAGTTATTTGCATGTACCCTAATTTAGGATTAATTGATTTCCTTAGACAGTCAGGTACTAGAGGACTTTTGACCTGAAGGGCAGTTGTTTTGACCAACTGGTGCATGAAATGTAAGGGTCATTTCCTCCTCTCAATGCATCAAGAAATTTCCACTTACTCTGAGAACACTGGGAAACATATTACCCCTATTATAGCACTTTCATTATAAACCTAAGTAAGAATATAATTTGCCAGTTCTCAGGGTCTTTTTAAAATATCAGCCTACACGTTCTTCCTCTTGATTGCAAAATGCAGTATTCCTGCATGTGTAAGATCTGCCACTAGCTTTGTTTTCTGTTCAAGGTAATGTCTCACCATTTGTGAGTCTTTGGTCTGTATTCAGGGAGTAAATTTTGTTTCATTGCACATTCAAGTTTGATATAAGGTCAATGGCTGTCAAAGACCCTCCTACACACTAAAATAGAAACAGTGAAAAATAAGGTGATTTACTAATTGTTTTTAAAATTGAGTGAGTGTCTGTGTGGTGTATACCTGCCTGCCAGGTTAGACCATGGCAGCAAGTTACTACTATGAAATTGTATGTGTCGTTGATTTAGGTGGTTTTCAAACTCAGCCTTTTCTTTCTGTTTATAGCTGCATTCCCTAATGATCCAATTTCTTTACTAATTTAAACCACATTTGCTTTTACAGTAAGACTGAATAAGATACAGTGTGTGAATGAATTCAGCCAAGGATACATATATTAATTTATTTTACATTCCCACTGGACCTGAACTCCAAAATCAGTGGGTATTTTGTGTCCATTGCTACATCTCATACTGAATTAAATGATAGCTATATTCATGTTATGGTAGGTACACTGTACACCTGGCTAAGAAATACATGAAGCAAAACTATATAGAGGTCTATAAATAAAGAAGGCAGTGATCCTACTAAGTCTTCTCTTTAAGTGGAGAAATCAATTTAAAATAGATAGCTCTGGTGTTTAAAATCGTAAACTAGATCTGTTATTGGATAGTTTGCTCAAAAAGGGGCAGTGTATAGAGATTTACCTTTGTAAATGACCATAAGTCTGGTTGTAGCTGTTTTTCCTTCTTTTCCTTTTCCTTTTTTTCATTTTTCTAAAGTCACTGTTAACCTTTATAATCATTTCAAGCAGCAACATATAAGCTCAAGAATATGGTACAAACACCCCTCTGCAAAGGTCAAGGGAAAATATCCTGGCTGTTCCTTATATTGACAATATACCAGGGTAATATAGCTCTTGATAAAAAAGCATTGTAAACAATGATTATTGTGATGAAAGCATAAGGAATTAGTCACTTAAATCTGTGATGAGCCTCTAACAGCAGTGAGTGCCATCACTGAGTCTCTCAGATAAATCACTGCAGAAGACATTACATGTCAGTGAACAGCTCCAGTGAAAACAAGACTGAACAAAAGTGAATAATAGAATTAAATAAAGAAAAGTTTTCTTAAAAAAACTGGCAAAAATTGAAATAAGCCCATGGATAGCCTTACAAGAAGTAATAATTTTGCAATAATAACGTGAAAATGGAACATTGCAGTTCAGGGCTGAAGGCGAATCTTCAGTGTAGGCACATTTCAGATGCCTTGTGCTCACGCCTTCACTTTATATTTGGGGTTCAGAGTAACACTCTTTTCTTACAGGTCTTTAAGAGTAGGTATTCATCCTCTCTAACTTTAAATACCCAGCACAAGAGACTGGTTTGGGAAGTTTAAGCAAATCATTTTGCTTTGCCTTGTTGTCAGCTTACTTTCCATCAGAACAACACATGGTTTAGTCTTGATATGCTAGGCACAGCACCAAAGAGAAAACACAGATCCTATGCCAAAGAGGCAGCAACCAATTCAGCTGTGAGGGTCCATACTTCAGCATTTTCACAATTCAAAGCACGCAGTACAAACAATGTCCTTCTGATTCTTGTCTGACCATGCTTTGCAGTATGTAATGTGTAATGACCTGCCACAATAAGCATAGATCCCAGTCTTCATCTGTTCAGAAGCCTTCCTTAAAAATGACCTTAAAAAGGCCATTATCCCATGACTTCAGTGGAAGTTTTTACAATGTGATAAATTCCCCTTGAATCCTCCTTAAAACTCATCTAAATTGGAAATATTCCTTTCTCTTCTTTAATTTCGGCTTTTTATTAAAGAAAGCTTTTATTGGAACAAGGTCAACAACGTGCTTAGTGAATTAATATTGTAAGTAATTTCCAAATGGTAAATGAAGTAAGGAAAGGGTTGTCTAATTCAGTTATGCTACATGCTATTTTCTTATTTTCAATAAAAATATATTTGCATAAATATAAATTATACACTCATCTAAAACCACCAGAATATCAGTTTTGCTACCAGTGTAAATTACATTATTTTCTAGGGAGTAAAAATTGCAGAGCTTGAATCTTGCAGATTCACAATATTGCATTATAAATGTGCTTGATTTTCTTGTGTTTGGCTGTTAGTAAGCAGACAGAATACAAGAGTATCTGTAGTATAAACAAGAAAATAACATTATATAACATGACAAAATTACAAAAATGCAAATTGAGAGAGCATGCATCTGAAAAAAAAAGGTTTACATTCCATAAGAAGTAAGTCATTGCACGTACTTGCAGTGTTTTTTGGTTTGACTGGGAAGTAAAAAGAGAAAAGAAAAATGGTCAAAACAATCAAGTTCAACATAATATTGTTATGGCAGAGAATGATTTTATTTGTTCTATATGTTTCTGCATATCAGAACTTTTTTCTTCTGATCTCAGTAATTAATAACAATCTAACAATGAATGAATGTTTTAGGGTTGTTTCTCATTTACAGACTTCAATTGTTTTGCTAGAGTTAAGGATGAATAATATTAACAGTAAAAATAATAATTCTTCACTTATTTCCTTTCATGAAGAAGCATAGGGCAGACATTTTTTAAACTACTGATAGTCCACAGTGAAACTGAACAATGCTTCTTCCTATACCAGCATCAGTTTTTCTCTGTCTTGTACAAGTGTGCATGAGCTATGATATCAGAGACATTTACCACAGATGATGGATAGTGCCAAATCAAGATCTGAATAATATATACCATATGATACCTGCAATGCCTGAAAATTAAAATATTTCTCATCTTGCGAGGATAACTCTTTTGTGAAGTCCAAATAAAAGGCAGATCCCCACAAACAATTAGGAAAATGGAATCATTTGAAGTAAGCAGTTTCAGAAAGCAGTTCAAATTCTTTTCTGACATATGCCTTTGATATCAATGGAATTACAGAAGCAGAAATTTGACCTCTGATATATACATACATCTATATATTAAAATGATGACCAGCATTACAAGTATGTACTGTGCTATTTAGTTTGTGATATGACATGTCAGGACCATTCTATACATCAAAATAGATCACAGGGCCATGCTTTTGACATTTGTCATATGCAATTGTATTTCACTATTTCTTTAAATAACATTTTCAGAATAAATATATGAAATAAATATGCAGGAGTGCTTACCTGGTTTTGTAAGGGGAATTTCTTTTTCATGTCTGACTACTTCATGCTCTAGACAAAAAACAACAACATAAAAATTTTTCCATAATATTTCTAAGTTACATTTTACACTGGTGGGGGCTTTTTTTAATTAAGAGGGATTGCATGTATGTTTTTCAGGATTAAACATTTCCTTTCTCTTGTTTCATGTTGTTATTTTGAAAAGAAAACCCACGAATGAATGGTTATAAAAAGATTATCTACTGAGGGATCTGTCACAAAATAGCAAAGTTCATTAGTACTATGCATAGCTTCACAAATATAGCTACTATTAGTGTTACTAAGAGTCATGCATGCATCTTAAGGGAGAAGTTAGTAGCGTGTCCTCTAATTTCTTAAAAGCAATTTTTATCTATTTTCAATTTTAATTATTTGAAAGGAGAGTGCAGAGTAAACTCAGCAACCATTCCCTCATCCTTTGTTCTTGATTCAGATATACTTGAGCTGAATCCCCAAGGTCTTCAACACATAATATTACATATTGCATATGAATAAATTATATTTAGGTGTGGAAAATGCATCTTATCTCCACATGCCTGTTTCCCAAGGCCTCCTCCCATCCTTCTACTTCACAATTATTACTGAAAAAATTACAATTTATGTTATGTTGCTGGAAATAGAAAAGTTGAAGAAACTTTTTTTTTTTTTTTTTTCAAATAGGTATAGCAAACAAAAGTCAGACTTAAAAAAAACCCACCCCACAGATCTCATAGCACAGTAGCAACTATGCAATGGAAACTGGGGCCAAAATGCATTTTTTGGCTGTGGAATCAATGGACAGCTCTGCTGGTGTTGTTTCCTGGTGATGTTTCATAGAGCTTAAGGATTGTACATCACTTTCCTTTTGGGAAATGAGGATTCAAAAGCATACTGTAAAGTGGAAAGTGCTGAAAATGTGAATGGACTCTGCAAAAAGGGTAATAAGCCTCACCCTTTCTGCTACTCAGATGAATAATTGAACTCCTGGTAACTGATTTCAGGTCGGGAGACAAGTTGAGAAATGCTGAGATTAAAACATCATATGAAATTTCGAATGGGAAACAATTTTAGGAAGCATGAATGAAAAATTGGTTAAGTGAAGAGTGATTCACTTCCCATATCTGGGCTCTTTTTGATCATTAAATTATTTGGGGAATTAATTGAGAGTTTTAATTTTTATTATTGTAGTATGATCTGCTATAATTCTGAAGGTGAGAAAGGTATAGAAAATTAACAAGGAGGTTGTATGGAAAGTTAAGGTGTGGACTCTCGAGTTCTTTATGACTGAGAAGAATTCAGGATGCAGTTATACTAAATAAATTTCTATCTTTCTTTTTTTAACTTATCAGGAGCATTTAGTCAACCCAGGTAATTTTTAATAGTGATTTTCAAAAGACTTGTAACTCCTATAAGAATTTTGGTTGTTGGGACTTTTGATATGGGAAGCCTAGACTGAATTGACTCCTGCACTCCTGAAGCAATTGATTATGCCAAATGGACTTTTAAATAGCAATGACAAGACAGTATGTTAAATGAAAGGAATGGAAGACATGGTGTTAAAGACACTATAATTTTAAGCAAAACTAGAAATTGCCAAGGGCATGTTTCCTTATGTAAAAGTACAAAAAGACACACATATCCAACAACTTTACAGGAATTTTTCTGATTAAGATAAGAATCACATACTTGCTGGCTTTGCCTGGGCTACAGAAGACAAAAGACATTAAATTGTAAAAGTTAGATACAGCAATAAGGGAAAATATAGTATTTTTTCCCCTTTCTTTTTAATATTCAAGCATTTTATTGGAGTCAATTCTCACTTGTCCTTAGCTTCTCCTACTTGTGCAAGGATGCACAACATTCGAACCCCTAAAGTTTAGACAGCTTTGTGTTGATCACCTCTGATGATGAGAATGTTCTAATTCCTTGGCTGAATCTTCACAGCTTCTAGAACACTCGTTACTTGATTTCTTTTTTCCTATCAGCATTACATTAAAAAACATAAAAGGTAAGACCCTAAGATTTAGAGTTTAGTCCCAAAAACATTTTCTCCATAAGACTGATCCAAAGACCTAAACCATCTGGTAATTTATCCTGCTTTTTGGGATCCTTTCAGAGGTCTGATTTACAGCTACACCTCATTTCATTAGTCCAGCTCTGGCTAATGAGGCTGGAACAAGCATCTAAGGGGCTGAAAGGCCTCCACCTCTCTTCATCAATGGAAAGACAATTCTTGGTAGAACAGAAGATGCAATTACCACTGCTGGTTTTGTTTTGTTGTCAGTTACATATTTCAAAATACTGTAAAAAATTGCAATGCAAATATACTACACTAGGTGAGTGCTGAATAGTGTTTAATACCCCCATCCCCCTCCATAAATCAGGAGATAATAATTTATTCTTACCTAACTTCTCAGTAGGAGTTATCTTTTGTTGTTTCATTTTCTCCTCTGTATTGTGAAAACAGCAATAAAATCACAATGTCTTATCATATGTTCACATAATTGGAAAAATATTTCTATAGGTGATATTATGCATATGGTTCACAATGACAAAATAAATGTATGTCTTCAGCATCACTATCCCATTATAGCACTGTAAAACAGCATGCAGGCATTATGAGTTCTGACTGCCTGGTGAGATCATACTCATGGAAAAAGTAAATTACTGGGCCAGAAAACAGCTGCATACCCTTCAGTGTCTTTCAGGCAGACACTCATCTTATTCCTGCATCCATTTCACCTTTGCCTACAACACCTTTCTGAGTGTCTAAGTCCAACATTTTGGTATTAAACAACACTAAGAACTTCTGTTTAGATACTGCCTAATCAAAAATATAGTTGGAGGCATCCACATATGTCTATACCCTGAAGATAAAAAAGATATGGAGGTGCTCAAGCATGTAGTAGCTCGCAAAGGGACAGTCCGAATGCCAGTCCATACCACCTTCTACTGGACAAGCCTACCTAGACCTAGCTGGACATGTGTCACAAGACCTTGGAGCAGCCTTCAGCTTCTGCTAATCTCATGGGAAAAGCTGCCCAAGCCCACATGCTCTTGAGCTGGCTGTGGTGTGCTCAGCACAATTCTCATACGATGTGGACCCATGTTGACATCAGCCACCAGACCTGAACTTCCTCTTCTCCAAGTAAGTTAGTGGGACTACACTTTCTAATCGAGTGGGGTTTGTTTTACCTTCCTGATATCCCAGTCACATGGAAACTGTGATGTTTATGTTCAGATTTCTACTCTGTCTGGTTTGGTTGATTTTAAATTCATCCTAACTTCTCCTTGTATAGGTCTACTACATTTTTATGTGTTTTTCCTTAATTCAATTCAAGCCCCTCTCTTAACCTCTACCTTTCACCAATCACATACATTACTGAATTCTTAAATATGCTTAAGCTATTCAAACTGTATTTGCTATTCCTCTTGCTGAAAGCAGTTCGCAGCCCCTTGCCTCTGGCCCCTTCCTTTCCACTAAGACCTCTGGAAAGCATCAGATCAAAGATGACAGTGAATGGGTGGAGATCAGGTTGGTCAGATATGTCTTGATCTCCCTCTCTTGTTTGTTTGGTCTATTTCTGGAAGAAAATCAGTACTGATGTGGTCAAATATATGGAGGGATAAAGCTCTATGGTTATTGATATTTTCTATTATTTGGAAATTAAATATAGCTCTGCATTGTTGTGCTTTTCACATGTTTTCTGGTATGTGACAATTTAATTTCTCTTAATTTGTATTGTTTAGGACATTTTATTCCCCCTACTCAGCTATTGTTACTGTCAGTTTCTTATGAAAGCACTGAATTAAAAATCTCTTCTCCTTGTGAAGGTCTGTAGAAATGTTTTATAGCACAACCAGCAGCTTGAAGATGCAACTTATTGAGAAAAAGTGTCTTTTTTTTTTTTTTTCTGCTGTTAGAGGAGACTTAACATGTAACAGTGCATTTCACTAATTTACATTGGTATGTTAAACTTCCTATTTAGCAATACAGAAGTAAACCCAGTTTTCTGACTTTAAACAAAGGCCCTGTAACACGCACTGGATTACTGACAAGTAAAAATACAAAGGCTTCTCTTTGGATATTATCCTGACACTTTTTAACATCAAAAAAGATATTTTCCTTTCTTAATTCTGTTGAGAATGTACAGCAATATTTTCTTTGTAACTCTGGGATAATAAGTCTGTGAGGAAATAAGTATGGAAATAAGTTTGTGAGTGGATGGCGTATCTGATTCATTTGAAAGTAGGGGCAGTGCTTCTTCTCAGAATGAATTTATTCTTGAAAATTGGGCAGGCCTGTGGATTTGCATTCATCTGGGAATGATCACAGTAATTCTCTGGTATTCATTCACCCACGTATTCTGCAACCTAAGCACACAGCAAATATTGGTCTGCTGATTCCTCTGGAGAACACCCTGATGCATTCCCTGGCAGAATTATTGGTGGTGGCTGCTCATCTTTTTCCCTGTTTCTAGCCACTGGTTTTAGCCAGAGGGGAAACTGAAGGAGCAGAATATCCAGAGTTAAAGGGAACAGTCTCTATATGGGAATACACTTCAAGACATCAGGAAGCTTCATAAATTTCTTCACCACATTCAGTATGAAGAAAAGCAGAGAAAAACATATGATGAGGATAATACATATAATTTTGACAAGAACTAAGTCATAATTTTTCAAGTATTTTTTGTTTACCATATCATGAAAGTCCCAATTTTTGAGTAAGCCCAAAGTATAAAGTTGTGAAATCTTTCACTGAAGAGATTTTATTTGCTCTGCAGGGCGCCAGTTTTGCATCACTTCCAGCATTAATATTAATTTTTCCCTGATGTTCCTAATTTAAATGGAAAAAATTAGGCTGTAAACATTTCTCTGTGTACTGCAGGCAGTTTCAACAGAATTACATCAGGAATGAATCCTCTTTCTTTGCTTGCTTTCTCAGACATACAGAAAACACTCTTTAATTTAAACTTTTCCCTAAGGGATCAATATATTTTCTGAAATTCTGTAGCATTTCAGTCATGTGATACTTCTAAGTCTGATGACAGGAGGCATAGGAAAAATGGTTTGAAGCTGTACTGAATCAAGGTGAAAAAGGAAGCCACTGTTTTGTACAGAATGAAGCTTTTATAATTCAAGCTGCTAACTCAAGAGCACTCATTGGCACACTGCAGGCAGAAGCACTATTACCACCAGTGCTTGCAGATTAATACTTCCAGTCATCAAGTGAAACTCAAAACAGCCACTGTTCTCCAAAGCAACCATTATTCACCTGAGAATAGAGATTTTATGCTAAAGGAAATTTAACAAACATTCTCCTA
>WEIU01000053.1:58067-70772 GCA_013389925.1 Aegithalos caudatus | reverse complement strand
TTTTTTTTTTTTTCCTTCAAGCACCTAAATTCCAAGGGCGTGGGGTCTGGAATGCACTGTATTTATGCTAGAGTAAAATCCTCATCAGTCTAATATACTGGATTGTGACACAGTGCTCTGATGTTTGAAAATGCCTTACCAAGGAAATTTATTTTCCTGCTGCTGTGTGGATGAAATTGGGCTAATTGTGCAGCAGGACTGATTTAATTTAACAGGAAAGGTGAGTGGTCATGCCACCCATCCAGGCAACCCACTCTGGCCACCACTGTGGCCACCAAGCTTGGCTTCCTTCCAAGGACATCCCTGCCTTGGCTGAGCTCCCCTAATGCCTGAAGCATTCTACTAACTGTTAATACACCAAAAAAAGTGATCAGTGAGTTAAGTGAAAAGCTTGGCCTGTGTGTCTTAGAAAGAAGAAGAGAGAAATACTATTTCTTATTGACTCAAAAAATGTCTTCACTAAATCAGATCCTCAAGGCTTCCAGGAAACCTCAAAATGTCTATGAAAATACGTAACTTACAAGGTAGAATATTGTACATTAAGAAAAAGAATGAGAAAAATATTAAGTACATAGGAGAAATTGATTTCTTTTAAAAAAAGTAGAAAAAAAGTAATGAAATAAAACCTGCTTGCTTATCATTGAACACATAAGGTTTAAATGGTTTATTTAATCACTTATTTCTGAGCACTTCATTTCAATGTGAAGTTCAAATAGCAGCAATGCTAGCAAGGTCAATGGGATGTGGATGCTTGCTTTCCAGTCCCCACTGCTTCTGGAGTGGGGACTGCAAATCTACTCACTAGTGATGGAAGCTGAGCATCAATGAGTTTTCTTTGAGATTACCCTCTTAGTCTTATTAGTTCACACCAGACCCAGCTGTGGATCCTTGAGTGCCTTCCTCCTCAAAAGCATGACTGGGACAGAGTCCTGGTTGGAAAGGGGGACCTTTTGTCCTGCTCTCTACAGCCAGTTATTACTTACAGTTTACCCAAGTGCAGTCAGTCAAAGATCAGTATTGTAGTTCAGCTTCCGTTACTTTTGAGTTTCAGGAACTTGAGGCTGACTCTACTGCTGAGTGTGTACTTGAGATTGTAGCTTCTCCATTTTGGAGATCACTCAATGTAATAACTAATTTACTGAAAAGGTTGAGAAGGGTTAATTCCCTGTACACCTCTTTGATGTAGTGCAGGGCAGTAAAGCACTCCTTCCTCACACTCTGGAAAATGGGTTTTGCTAATGGTTTTTACTACATCAGTGAGAAAAGTCACAGGAACAGTCAAAAACCGTGACAGCAGAATCCTTTCAGTTAAATTTCATTCTCATTTTCTTTCCTCTCCAAGACACTGAAAAAGAACAATGGCACAAAGCAAAACACCTGTGCCTACCTCAATGAAATCTCCAGGTTTTGCAGACCACACAAATCCTTATTAAGTGTAGCTGGGTGTAACTGGAAGTTACTTTACCAAACCTACCTGGCTTGGTCTGAGGAATAGCTTTTTCACGTTTAACACGTTCATGCTCTGAAAACAAGAACCCCTGTATTAGAAGGCTTTTTAAATTTTGGAAGACTTTAAAAATAAAAGATCCTCACTCTACTTTTAAAAGATGACTTTGCATTATATTACTGATTCTACTTGCAAAAAATTTTTGATAGCTATATTTCTCAAGAAATGATGTTTAACTACTTTTTCCCTATAAAATTAAAATAATGAAAAGTCTTTTCTAAACTTTTTAATGTGGTTTAATTATTTTCTGTGTATTTTTAGAAATATCACAGAATTTCTAAAATTGTTAATTGCTTCTAATATTAATTGTGATTGCTATCACTGATCTCTATAGAAAATTTCCCCTTGATATTTAATATATAATTGATGGCATTTTTTATTACAACAGAAGTAGGGTTTTCTTGTACAGAATGACAGATAAATGTTCAGTATCCTACATAAATATAAAAAAAAAAAAAATAGAAGCTTTCCATATTTCTCTGTCCTGGATTTGGCTGGAGTAGAGCTAATTTTCATGTTAGCTACTACGGGGATCCCATAAATATAATGTGAAACACTAACGACAATGGATATTAGTGTGTATTATAATATGACATGTATGAAATTTTGTGCTTTTTAAAAACAGTGTGCTATTTAAATCCCAACAATATGACACAGAAAATAATTCAGGGGAATTTTAGAAGTATGTTTAATTCAGATTTGTATCTGTACAGCAAGTGAGCATTGCAGCATACCAGGAAATAAATCTCTAAAACTTGAACTAGAGGCCTGGCCACAGAATTGCACAGACCCTTCCCCATCTGTGTCCCCCGTGATTGTTTCCCAGTGTGAAGCTGCCGTGGAGATAAAAGACACAGGTGGGTCTCAGCTGAATTGGAAAATAGATTCCATGCAAACTGGAAGCTGTGAAACACACCTGGTCCTGCATTACAGAGCAAGTCACTGAAAACTAGTTTCAGAAGTCAAAATGTAGTGTGAGTTTCTGTTGATGAATTCCACCTTAAGCTGATAAAACTTTGTAAAAAAAAAAAGGAAATATCTTCCTTCTGAAAGTTAAAATAACAACGTTCTACATCGTTTTGGTACTTACTGTGTTCATGAGGGTTCACTGAGGTAGCTAGAGGTAAACAAAAAAAAAAGCGTATTTTAATATTTTTGTAGCTGTGATGCAGAATTTACTTAATTTCTTAATGACATTTTAGACACATAAAATTTCAGTGAAATCTGTATTGAAGTGTGCAACAGTTACATTGTCTTACCTACACTGTCCACCTCAGATGCATAAATAGGACACTTAGCTAAAGAACCCAGGCACCCTAAATTACTCATTTAGCCAAAATTTGGTACAAACACCCCTGGAACACTCTGCATCTCTTCTGTCTTTAGTGAGTCACCCTCACCAAATGCTGACCATATACAAAACCTGAGGAAACTACCTGGCTAATCTAGGTGCTCACCTTTGTACTTTACTTAGTGCCCACAAATTCAGACCCTAAGATCTCTACTAGACCAAGACAGAAAAATAATTTTAGCTTGAGTGAGTTAAAAACACCTAGGGCATTCTGAAGACGAGAATCCCTGACAATTGCACCTGCTCTATGAGGCCAAGAAATTTCAGATGGATTCAGTGATACTCCAAAAAGCAGAAAGATATTTAAAATGTTCAGTAACTTCATTAGGCCACTTTTAACAAAAGGCTTTTAGCATTGCAATTTCTAAACTTTGTGCCATTTAATTTTCTGCATTTTTCTAGAAAAAAAAAAACAAACAAACAACCAAAAGAGATGAGATAAAACTGAAAACCAAGTGAATACGTTCTATGGATCTTAAGACAACATTCCTAAGGTAGAGAGAGATCTTGGCAGCTGTAATGTCATTACTGGTTCTACAGCAGGAAGTGAAATGTCAAGACCTAACCCTCCAGCTGGATTTTTCTTCTTGACTTTTGCTAGGCAGCTGTTGTTTTCAAGAAGAAAAAGGTTCTACCACCTGCCTGTCTTCTGTGTGTGAGAGAAAGAAATCCCCCAGAGAGATGCTGCATCCCCCAGATGCAGCAGGGGATGAGCTGCCTCTGCAGTCCCAAGCAACACAAGCAATAAAACTGCTGCTGTGAGCTCCCAGGCTATGATTCACTGAGCTCCTGAGCCCCCCAGCTCCCACTTGGGACAAAAACTGCTGTGCATGTGGGTTTCTGTTTCACTTGTTTTCCCTGCAGTTTAAAATCCACTCTCCATTTATATCCAGTCTCTAATCCAAGTTGTTGTTGTGCATTTAAGGAAAGAGCAAATGGGGATGATATACAGAACACAGTTTAAAAAAAAAAAAAAAAAAAAAAAAGAAGAATATTTTTGGGGACAATAAAGACTAAAGATACAAAGTAAATGTATATGCTTGCTCTGAACTGAGAAATCAGGAATAAAGAATCAAAGGGAAAAGAAGGTCCTATGATAAAGCCACACTTGTTATTTTTATGTGTGTAAGAAAACCTTTTAGTAAATTTAGGCTCATTTAAGCCCCTCAAAATAATGAAAAACTAGTCCCCTAGTCATCACAGGCTCAGGAAAAATTTAATGCAATTGAGTTTCCATGAAATAATATCAAAAATTTGTAGAGGGAATTACTTTTTAATTGTGTCAAAAGACATACTGAAATATGCTCAGGTAATATGAATTTCAATTTGCAAAAGGGAATTTCACATCAAATATTTAAATCAAATCTGAACATTACACCAGGGGCTAGTATAATGACTTACATACCTAATACACAATATTGTGTTTTATAACTCTTTCAGTAATGACCCCAAATAATCAGAGTTAGGCCATATATGAACAGTGTTAATTTAAAGACTCTCTACTGACACTGCTTAACAAATTTGACAAACAGACTTTTGTAATAACATCCTTTTATAAGATCTGCCTAAAATCAAACCAAAACAATTACTCAACTTTCCAGTGAAACAAGTACAGTTATTTCCCTTTTTATGCTGGTAAATATCAGTCACAGAGAATATGTAAAACAATAGGAACTCAGCTAAAGCCTGGTTCCTGAAGTTTGTGAAAATATCTCTGTTCTCCTTTTCCATCTTTTCTGTGGCAGCATTAGACAAACTTGTATAATGTCAGCATCAAGACAGATTGAACACTGAGATTACTGAAATCTGTGCTTTCCCTAAAAGTCCAGCTTTCTTATTTCTGGCATAACACTCAGATATTTCTACCAGACATTTTGATGAAATAATGAAGATATTCTAAGCTAAAAGTCAAGCGTCTAAAACTTATCTATGTGTTTTCTATTAAAAAAAGCCAAAATGAAACACCAAGGTGAAATTTTGAAATGGTATTTGGGCCATAAAAATAAACCTTTATGTTTTGCTAACTGTGATTTCAGTACATTCAATATTAATGTTATCCTTCTTGTGTGTCATTATCTCATAAAAAATGAAACTCAAATTGCTTACAGTCTAAGCAGAAAGTTAAAATATGAAATCTGAAGACCACTAGATTCATTTTTACAGTATCAGAATTATCTAAAACATGGGTACATTGATTTTTATTATACATAATGAAAATGGCAAGATGATAGTCTAGGGCAGACCTTGCAAAATGTTTAATGATATATGTTATTTAGCCTAGAGGGTGAGAAATTAAAGGCTGTGTTCTGCAGCTCTGGGATTCTCACACACTTCATGTAGCATCTTGCACTGAAAGTGCAAACAAGCATATTTTTGTTTTGGACATATATGGCAAGAGGGTGTTGGGCTAAATCAACTCTTGGTCTCATTTCAAACAGTTGTTCTGATGTCATTAGGTAGCTGGATTACCTACTGGGTAAAAAAGTACTTATTGTTCACAGTGTTAGAAAACTCAGTCCTAAGTAAGGGTTTTACCTTCATTGGTTTAGCACTTAAACTGTACTAGAGGAGCAACAAGGTCAGATTTGAATCAAATTAAAACAGTTGGATTTTTGATGAAGTATTTGAAGCTACATAAGAGCTAGATCAATGAAATTGTCTGGTTCTACATTCATCAAAAATTTGAAATGTCTTTTCTGCCATTCTAAATTAAATTTGGAATACAAGCTCCACAGATATCTTGCTGTTTTTCACTTAAAGTTTTTTTTTGACTTGCCTGCTATTCTGAAGGCCGCAAGGGTATTAATTATATATGCCATATTTTTGTAAATTAGATTCTGATACAGGCTCAGAAATGAAATCCTGCATTTTATTGAACCATAAATTGGTAAGGCTAAAAGCAGAATGTGCTTTCAGATTATAACATGTCTATTTTCCATCTAACAGTTGTAACAGTTATTTGCCATTCAGACAGCAAATACATTTGTGAGTGTGCACATTCTGTAAGAAAAGAATATGTTGTGCAGGAAAAAAACCCAAAAAAACAAAAAACAATGACAGAAGTAATTGTTTTAGTTAAGAAAAACAGGATAATAACACATGCTGTAGCTGGTAAAAATTATTTCCAATTAGATAGTTACAGGTGTATTATAAATAAGAAGTTTACTCTCCATTATATAAAGTAAGAGCCTGGCTTATTTCCCATTAAAGAGAGCACAAAGAATCTTTACCATGTTTTCAACTGGACATTGCATGAATACACAACACACACATAATGTTAATCTGTAACAACATTACAGGCCAAGAGAGAGATCAAGATCAACAGGAATCTTCTAATGGAATTATCAAAATTTGAAATGTGTACGTTCTGTTTTGTGCATCATGACAAAGGTAAAATTTGATTTCTATATTTAATATGAGTTCATTCTGCCTGAACTACAGACAAACTCTTTTTCCTTCAGACAAATTAGTGGATAATACTCCTTCCAAATTTAAGTTTCAAGAACTTAAGAGACCACATTATTGTGCATGATTTAAATAAGACTGTTTTGGTTTAGTTAGTCAAGGTTTTTCAACTGTGATGCAACTGTATTATAAAGAAGTCAAACAGAATAGAATATATTCCTTATATGTCTCAGATAATAAGTTCCAAAAAGAGGGGATTATTAAGATTTGCCACTCTGTTAAGGAACAGTTCCCTACATTTGTGAAGTTATTGTCTGTACTCTTTGTCATTCAAAGGAGAAGTCAAATGTTTGTGTAAGTTTTTATATCGGCAGACCTGACCTGTCATATCTGCCTGTCTTACTCAAGTTCTTCTGGCTAGATGAGCAGCTGGCAGACTGTGTTGCAAAGCCAGTCTACTGAGCATATGTCTAAAAAAGCAACTCAAACCCCAGATTAGCTGCAGCAGTATTCCTAAAAAGAGAATGGCTTCTGCTCCTCCTGACCTCTGCTCTACATTAAAAAAATTGTCTTGACAGACTATGACCAAGAGTTACCCTTTATTGAGTCAAAGTAAAAAAAGCAAAAAGTGTGTGGTGGTGGCATAAATAGGGGAATTTGGTATATGATTAAAATCCAGTGCATGCTGTATGATCCTTGTCCTCACAGGATGTCTTAATTCTCTACAACACCTGTTTTACATTTCTGGCTTGCTTTAAACCTAGTATTTTACAGGATATTTGTCCAGGTTTCTAAACATTAAGGAAGTATTATACCATATTAACATGACAAATATGAAATGCTAAGTGATTAAGGGTATCTGGAATATTTATAGGGAAGCAGAGGGCTTGATCTTCTTACCCCTACTCTTAGTCTATGAATGGTCCTCTGAGTCTGTGCATCTCCACAGACTTCTTGGATCACTCTATCAGCAGTGGCTGAAGGATGATAATAGGATAACAGGCTGGTTTGGCTTTGTAAGCCAAAGAAATCTGTCAGGCTGCTCTCACAGTCCTTACTGCCTTATTTTCATTACCAGGGCAGCCTGGCCCAAGACATCTATCTGCTTTCCTAGAGTTGTTGTGTTTGTGTCCTTGCTCTTTGGTTTATTTTATACCTCAGGGCTGCATATAGAAAAATGAGCTGACTCTTGGTGTTGGAGGATTTTGTTGATGTTGTCTAGAACAGCTTGTTTTTTAAGACTTGTTTTTTAACTGGCAGTTCAGGAGTGTTTTATATAACAGGGAAAACCAAAAAGTGATAGAGAGGAGGGAAGGGAGAAACTTTATCATGGTGTAAATACAATAGAAGTAGCAAAGAAGTACAGACATTTCCAACATTTTTAAATGACTTTTAATAAGAGGAATTGCTTCAACTTCCATCTGAGATGCATGCCTTTAGGAATCATCAGTAATGACCCCAATCTTTCTCTGTTTCCCAGTTTGTCACTTAAACAACAGAAATGCTCTGGGAAATGTAAGTTGTTGAAACAGCAATCTTGTATGATGGCACTGAAAACTAATATCTTTAAAGTACTGTAAGTCCTAAAATCCCAGGAGAACATATCTTCAATCGACAGAGCTGGAAAGAATAAAATTTCAGTCAAATGTAGATGAGGCACATCTGCTGCATTAATGCATTTCATCTTTAGGCACGTGTGCTGAAAGACCTGAAGAGCTTCCTCTCAATATCATCCTCAGCTTCTGACGTTTTCATGTGCTGTTCCCTGAAATTGTGGGATGGGAACATACAGATGAGGGAGAGTATGCTAACAAGCTTTCACTTTTAGAAATATCAGTTTTACATTTGCGTATAGCTAAGGCAAAACACAGTGAAGCTTGGGCTATCTTTATTGCAACATGAATTATTGACTCACAAAGGGCAACTGAGTGAAATCAGGCAGACTGAACTTTATAGGATGTTAGAATGATTTTTCAGAATATAAATGTTAGTTTATGCAAAAAATGTTTGCCACTTTATATTAAAAATTGGAGCCAAAAGTAGAACCTCTTGCTGATGTTAATATTCATTATAATTGAATCTTCAGTCATAATATTTTATTGGTGAAAGCTGACAAACTAAGCTCCTGTGTCCAGATTCCATGCAAATACTTTGAAAATGAACTTCTTATTTGAGGTCCTTCTTATCTGTGACTGGATTTGTATTATACTGAAAAGTATAATAAAGGCTGAAAATATATTTACATGTTATTAAATAAATGTGAAATAATAATAAATTAGAAAAGAATAAGATGACTATGGAAATCTAGAAAAGAAGATTTTGGAGGAGAGATTAGTTGATAAAAGGGGTGGAGAACAATAAAATTTAATTAGCTTTTGAAAAAATGGACTTTTCCCAGTGTGCTACTCAAATTAACATGGTGATTAAAACAAAGGGCTAATGACTAACTTCTAGAGACATAATGTACTGAACCACCTTTGCTGGTCATAAAATGCTGCTGATCAGTGCTTTTCCTTTAATTATGACTTTGTAAAAGCACATTTCTGCAAATGATTTCTGCATAGATAAGAAAAAAAATGGTAGATTGACACTAGAAGGACTATAGATGCTGGAATTGCTTCTGAATAGATGCATGAATAGAATACCACTGAGCATACATTTGCACACCTTTGTGCAGTGCAATAAAGTAATAATTTATCCCATGGGGAAATTTTTAGCCAATTAAGTACGTGCTATGTGGATATGCAGGTGTTCAAGCATATTATGCTGATTGACAGGTGTGAGTGTTTCTGACATGATGCCAATATATATGTGTTATACCTAACTTACAGTCACAACACAGGCCACCAATTACACAGAGCACTCATTCTTCAGAACTCACAGCTGTTTCATAATCATTAAAACAGTAGTTTAACTGACTCTAGTTTTTAGTAGCAGAGGCTGAATAAATTACTGTTGTACTTTAATGCAAGCAAGAATGATTAACACAAATTGTAATCATAACTGTAATTGAAACGTTATGCTGGGTCTATCAATATGAATCATTTTGCAGGTTTGTTGTTATATAAGACTCAAAAGAGTAAAATCTCAATTTTACCTTAAATAGATTACAAAGTTGTAACCAATGTCAAGGCTTTGATTTAATCCTACTAAGAATAAATGTATCGGCATTTTTTGAAAATACATAGATGCAAGGTAACATCATTAGTAACTGTGAGCGCACCGAGGTGTTGGGTAGATAAACATGGAGATTTCACCTTACTGTTAAAATTTCTAGATTAAATATTTGCATTAGATCCTCCATCTAAGTATAGTGAGAGTAGATATTCAATCAGTTATTAAGATTTACAAATGACTTGCTCCTTCTTCTCACTTCTCTTTCAATGTCAGATTCTTAGAGGAGAGGGAAAGCTGTTAATTAGCAACAAAAAAATCCTAATATNAATAGTTTCAGTGTAGATCTATAAATTTAGACATCTAAATTTGCATGAGGTAAAGTTTCTTAATGATTACATTAATCTGAATATCTAAAAAATTCTTAAAAATCATTAATTCAGTGAAAAGTCATGAGCTTGAGACACTCATTCCTCTACTTGCTTATATTGAATGGGTCATGTCTTATCCCACTGAAATATCTGTAACATGGAAAGTTGTCCATCCCTAAACAGAGGTCATTAAGTCTCACATAAACCTGTAAAATGGACATAAATCATTTATACCCTTAAGATAGTTGAGACAAAGCAAAGAGAGGCCAAGAAAATTTCAGTTAATTGATATAGTCTTTTCAGACAATTTTCTTTATTTAATATAAATTCTCTGTTCATCAATATTCCTTGAAAATGCTGGGGACTTGTTATTTTAGCATGGGAAATCAAAGCTCACCAGTGCATGGGTAGCCATCTATTAAATTGAAAACATCTTTAGTCAGGAGTGGATTTACATTGGAAAACATCTTATTTGTAGCTCAAGTTTCCTGTAAAGTGCTCTTTAGTAAAATCACGTTATTTAACTCTTAATCAGATGCAGGATGACGATATTTACTACAATTTGGAAGATCCTTTGGGCTCCATCTTGTGGCTATTTCAGTGACTGTTAGCTTTGAGAGAGCTGCCTGCCTTCAGCTGATCAAAATAGCAGTACTAGTTTCAACAGCACGTGGGTGTATTTATTTTTTTTCTCATACATAATGCAGAATTTTTAACCCTATATTAAGAAAATGGTTTTAGAACTATTTACAATGATTTGGGTTTTTTTAGTCACTCTGCTTAGTACTAAAAGTTCTATTAAGAGGCTGTGTAATACACTTTGCAGTTATAGAATCAGATAATCTACTTTCTTATCCTTTGATGCTTGTTAGAAAATGGCATAATGAGGATGTGGTTCATCTTAAACCAAGGGTATCTGTAACTGAGCAGAAATTCCATGCTACCATGACCATTTGCTTTACGAATAAGATGGCTGACTTCCAATTTTTCCAGTCGATTACAAAACTAAGCATCTCTGAACCACCCCACCTGTTTTGTTGTGAGGGTATTTTTTTGTTGTTGTTGTTATTGGGTTTTATTTATTTATTTATTTATTTATTTTATTTGTTGGTTTTGAGCTTTGTTTTGGGTTTTTGTTTGTTTGTTTTCAGTTTGAAGAGCATCTTAATTTTTATATATATTGAGAAGGGATGTTGCTGTGCCTTGGCCAATTTATTCCACACTCTGTGTACAGAACAGCAGTTTCCAAGCCATACAGTACCATTACAAGGAGTACTAGAACAAAATTGTTTTTTACTGAATTGACAAAAAGATGTAGTTTGGAGCTTAAATGTACATGGCTTACCCATTTTCTCCTTTTGCTTGATTTTAGCTGCACTCAGATTATATACATTTTTTACACCATGACACAGTTATTAAGAAAAAGTCTAAGTGTGATCCCACATACTCTCCTGTCAATTTATTTTGATGAAACTTGTCACACAAATGTGATTTTTATTTTACTTTCTAAAAACTAGTAAATGAATTTAAGAGCAAGGTGTCAGAGTGTTAATGCTGAAAATCAGAATGGGAGTGTTGCTACTGACAGGCAAGCAATGTGTGCATCTCNGGCTGAATAAATTACTGTTGTACTTTAATGCAAGCAAGAATGATTAACACAAATTGTAATCATAACTGTAATTGAAACGTTATGCTGGGTCTATCAATATGAATCATTTTGCAGGTTTGTTGTTATATAAGACTCAAAAGAGTAAAATCTCAATTTTACCTTGAATAGATTACAAAGTTGTAACCAATGTCAAGGCTTTGATTTAATCCTACTAAGAATAAATGTATTGGCATTTTTTGAAAATACATAGATGCAAGGTAACATCATTAGTAACTGTGAGCGCACCGAGGTGTTGGGTAGATAAACATGGAGATTTCACCTTACTGTTAAAATTTCTAGATTAAATATTTGCATTAGATCCTCCATCTAAGTATAGTGAGAGTAGATATTCAATCAGTTATTAAGATTTACAAATGACTTGCTCCTTCTTCTCACTTCTCTTTCAATGTCAGATTCTTAGAGGAGAGGGAAAGCTGTTAATTAGCAACAAAAAAAATCCTAATATCCATTGACATTTGTTTCTGTTCTTGTTACTAAACCTAAATTATGTTCCCTGTTATAATTAAGTGAGAAATATAAATATATCCAGAGGGGCAAGAAATTGCATTCTGACACAGATACAAGACAGATGAAACACTCTGCAGATTTTTATTTCTCTCTATCAGCCCTAAACTGAGACTAGGGTGAATAGTTTCAGTGTAGATCTATAAATTTAGACATCTAAATTTGCATGAGGTAAAGTTTCTTAATGATTACATTAATCTGAATATCTAAAAAATTCTTAAAAATCATTAATTCAGTGAAAAGTCATGAGCTTGAGACACTCATTCCTCTACTTGCTTATATTGAATGGGTCATGTCTTATCCCACTGAAATATCTGTAACATGGAAAGTTGTCCATCCCTAAACAGAGGTCATTAAGTCTCACATAAACCTGTAAAATGGACATAAATCATTTATACCCTTAAGATAGTTGAGACAAAGCAAAGAGAGGCCAAGAAAATTTCAGTTAATTGATATAGTCTTTTCAGACAATTTTCTTTATTTAATATAAATTCTCTGTTCATCAATATTCCTTGAAAATGCTGGGGACTTGTTATTTTAGCATGGGAAATCAAAGCTCACCAGTGCATGGGTAGCCATCTATTAAATTGAAAACATCTTTAGTCAGGAGTGGATTTACATTGGAAAACATCTTATTTGTAGCTCAAGGTTCCTGTAAAGTGCTCTTTAGTAAAATCACATTATTTAACTCTTAATCAGATGCAGGATGACGATATTTACTACAATTTGGAAGATCCTTTGGGCTCCATCTTGTGGCTATTTCAGTGACTGTTACCTTTGAGAG
>WEIU01000053.1:40648-54583 GCA_013389925.1 Aegithalos caudatus | reverse complement strand
AAAAAAAAAATAGTAGGATTGAAGATATCTTCATATATAGACAATAAAGGTTGGCTCCATTGTTCAATTATGTGAATCAGAATTTCCAAAGGGCAGAAGACACACCCTACCCCCCATACCAAATTTCCCATCAGTAATAAAGAGCTATTTTTTTCTCATTGAATAAAAAAATAAACCTCAAATAATCCTAAGAAATATATAGATATATTCTGAAAATATTCCCATTGCTCTGTTTAGTGAGAAAGACAAGATTTATAAACCTGGTACTCAATAATGTTGAATAGGTTAAACAAAACCCACCACAGTACAAATATTTCATTATTTTTTGCTGGTCGAATAAAATCAGAAAATTAGGGAAAAACAAGTTTTAACTCAGCAAATCTTACTCCAAAACACAATACTATAAATAGCTATTTAGGGTCCGATAAATACATTATGGTTATCTTAAACTAATATTTTAGGTTCTGATTTAGGGCAAATTTTTTCACTAATCCATTAAAATATCAGAGAACGACTTCAGCAAAGGTTACATGCAAGCTCCATATATATCTGAAAAGAGGAAATTAAACGTGCCTAGAAAAGCAACATCTGCAAAGAACAAGCAGCCAGGTCAGCATGCAGGGTGCACTACAAATCCTGTTCTTTTTGACAAATCCTAACATGGTAACAAAAGCCTTTCATTTTCCTCCCAGCCAGAATGATGAAGTGTCTGATACTAGTTTGTATTGGCCTGTTTTGAAAAGGAGCTACCAATAGTGGAAACGACAACAGTGTTATCACAGTAGGAGCAGATAAAGTTGGCTGATGGTAGCACACTGATGAGGGGCAGTATGTCATCACAATGCTGTATATCACCACAATTGTATCACTGAACCAAAGAAACATTTCTCACAACAGTCACAGCCTGAAAGAAGTTTCAGTCAAGGGAAAAGATTGATTTACCTTTCTTCTCCCCCTCCTTTTTCACTGCAGCTGAAATAGAAATAAAAATACTGTGTTTTCAAAATTGAACTTAATAGCAGCATCAGTAAAAATAATTCAAACACCTATATGAACCATTGTGTACATATCTCAAACCACACATATATTATGCCATGAAGGAATAAATTTCTTTGCCAGATGAAGAAACTGAAGTGTTTCCTCACAGACACAATAGCTCTGCTATTGATGAGAGCAAATTACAGCTTTCTACATTCTGACATGTAACTTTAGTCATGGTCATCCTTCCTCCCAAACATTGGTAATGTGGGAGAGAGTCATAGAGTGAATATTTCAAAATCAACAATGAAGGAGGAGGACAGATTGAAATGGCAAGGCATAAAGCGGTAAGAGGAATATAGAGAAAGGTTATGAGACATCATTGGTTAAAGAGAAATGTGTGCTTTTTTGCAATTAGAAATGTAGTATTAAACATATTCAAAAAGTAAGAAGGAAAAAACTGCCTGAAATTATGTTTCTAAGCCTCTGCCAAATATCGAGATTTTAAAAATCAGATTATCCAGCAATCCCACCTCTAAATCTCAGCATGAGTTTTGTGGGAAGGAAAATGGGAAAGAGACTGGAAGAAAACTGATACTAAAAATTTAAAACAAATTTTAAAAACTTTCCTCAGTGGAAGCTGTGCTGTGTGTCCAATATTCAAACTCCGGAGACAGATTAAAAGTCCCCTAAAACTCAGCCCAGTATTCCAATAAAACCTTGCACACATCTACAATGAGTGCTTTGAAATCATAACAAAATTTTGCTAAAAGGGATGAGGTAGCTAAAATGAGAGTTACCTGCATTTACAGATGACTGCTGCAACTCTGATGGAAATGAGCCAAGCTTATTCTTAAATCCATTCAAAATCCATGCCTTACCCATTCCCCAGCCTACGTTTATAGTACTGAAACTTCTAAAAATGTAGTTACAGATGTCACTTTATTTTGAAATGTCTGTTAGAAGTGGTCTTAGTAAGTCTCAGCCTTAGGCTAGCATTTGCAGGCAAAAGAGAGAGGAATTAAGATTCAGAGCCTGTACTTCCCAGAAAAGGGCTCTCAGCACCTGGCTGCCAGTATGAATGGATCTGATGCAGCACTGGAACTGGAAATGAAGCAGGCAGAAGTATAACTGAGCCCTTCATTGGATAATGTACCCTGGTATAGGACAGAAATCAAGGATCATGAGGTCAGAAGAGGATAGACACTCCCTAGTAGTTTCAAATGTCTGCAGTTTGGGTGATGATATCTGTCTCTTTAGTGTTCTTAAAATGAGAACATTGGATAAAAGAAGGAACTGGTTAAACCTTGAATTACTAAAGTGCTATTCATCAGTGGCCTATGGAAAAAATATTCTGATTTCAAAGATTTTTCATGTTTTCTATAGTTACTCTCATTTGAGAATTAGATAAATTTTAAGCATTTCAAGAACGTGTTAAAAAAAAAAAAAAAATAAAAAAAAAAAAAAAAAAAAAAAAAAAAAAAAAAAAAAAAAAAAAAAAAAGGGTTTCATGACTAGGATCAGTGAAGAACTGGCACAAGATTTCCAGGATCTGGTCCTCTTTGCAATCACCTAATTTTTTAAATGATGTGTGTATCAAAACTGTGCTGTGCACCTTACAAAAGCTGTTGTTACAGCAGATTTAGTAGCTTTTACCACCAGAGACTGCTATAGGACCCTCAATGGTTTTTGAAAGGCATACTTACACAGCTTCTTATGCTGTGTTGAAGTGATTCTCAAATCAACAGAAACCCCAATATCTCTGAGAAGGGCTTATAGATGAACATGCAGTGTACCTCTGGGATACTCCTGACTTCTGTGCTGCCAGCCCATGGGATGTGGCTCCCTGTGCTTCTGCTCCCCAGAAGATCTGGGCACACCCATGCCTGGCACTTATGGCTGGCTAGCTTCTGTTATTATGCTATTATAGCCTGTTGTGACATCTGTTGGAATTTTCACCTTGGCCACAGTCTTTCTGATGGAATGTACTGTAAATATTCAACAAATCTCATGAGACAGAAGAGGCCTCATTTGGACCACTGTAGCCAGTAGCATTGCTCTGGTCAAATCCTGTTACTCAAACATAAAATGACAGGGAATAAATAAAAAAAGAGCAGAACGCTGTCCTTTGCACTGCTCTTTCAGAAATTGAGCAATGGGTCTGAAAAGTAGCAAAAGGATGGATAATTTACTCAAGAAACTTGGTTTGCCAGTGATAAAAGGCCAGATTACCTGCTGAATAATGTATAGTAACTAGGGAGGGACATGAAATAGAGTAATGAACTAGAAAATGTAAGAGATGCTCTTGGCCATGTGCTTTTTACCCTGATTATTTGGAGAAAGAACAAATTCTTGATTCCACTTGTTTTGCTCTGTACTGATGAGACTTGTCTTCTAGTTCTTAAATTATGTATTTTTACACACAAAGTTATTCAAAGAGGGCTCTGTTAGCAGCCTTAAATCACAGTCTTTCTTTACTAGGCCTCTCCAAATCCAATAATACTTTTTCAGTTAATATAGATAGATACAAAGCAAAAGATATTTATCAAGAATATACATGCCATATTCTGGAATTATAAATCTAGATTGACAACTATTCCAGAAACCAGAAATGAGCATTGTCATATTTTAGATTTTGTGAATAGGTTAGAAAAATCATTACAAGCCATGGAGGACCTTGTTCAAATTTTTCGTGTAGGGTGGGAAGATAAAGGTAAGTTTCCAGTGGTGGAAAGGTCATAAAACTCTGATAATGTAGTAAGTATTTTGAAAGAAGAAGAAAAAAATCAAATTTAAGATTTTTCTATTGTTTTGGTCTTTTATCAGAAACTTGAACCTTGATCACCAGCAATCCTTCAATCTCATACATAATGGGCTTTTCAAAGGACATTTTTCTGAGCTGTTGAGCAAACACAAACCTTTCCAAAATCATGGAGATGTCTTGAAAGTGGCAAAAATCCTGAAAACCCTGGTTCCTACTCAACAACAGTCCTTTCTATGTAGCTTTATGACCCAGCAATAGCCAGAAACAGATATTTAGTCTAAATACTGTAATAAAAGTACTTCCACAAATTCTCCCTTTATTTTCTTATAAGAAGAAATTGGTTTCCATCCTGAAACATGAAGTTTAATTTTATTTCTAAATTTGCAGTAATTAATTATGGAAACTACATTTCCATAAAGATATCCAGTTCCTCTGTATCATTTCTAAAGGGCTCTGGACTTGGATTTGTGATTTTCAGTCTTATCATGATCATATTAATTAATCTCAAAGGGAATATTGAATCTTTCCTATTTCACTTTGTATGAGATTTTTGTTGTTTTTCCTGGGCCACTCCAGTGCCACATTATCAAGTAAGGGTTTTGTACATAAGGCTCTAGACAAGATGCAGCTTTGATTTATGCAATAGCTTTAGAACATTATATGCATTTTTCCTAATGCATTTGCATATGGAAGAAGGTTTTTCACTGACTTGTCTGCAGGAATACTTAGGTACTTTCCTGAATTTACACAGTGAATTTAGAGATAAATTTAATATTTAATTAAAGTATTATATAATACTTTAATATTCTTCCTCCACTACATATTGCATTCTATTTATTGACACTAAATTTTCTTTGACATTGTGCTGTCTGTTCACCTCGTAAATTCAATGTGTCACAGCCCCTTCTGATCCTGGATTCTTTAAGCGATTTTGTCATCTGAAAATTTCATTACATTGCTATTTCTCTCTTATCCTGTTAATAAAGGAACATAATATGAGTCCAGACATGGAATCATAAGCAACTATTCTGTAAGCAAGCTGCAAGATGAAAATTAATCAATTACTCTCTGTTTTCTTACCAGATATTTGTTTTCTTTAATGCTGTAAGTCTTAGGCAGTAGCTACTTGGCTTCTGCAGTAATTCTTATACGGAAACTTTATGAAGGTCTATCTAAACCATTAAATAAATGCTGTATTAATTACTTTATTAATATATTGAAAACTGTTATTACTAAGACATAGTTTCCATGTCTAGATATAACACAGGCTAGAACTTGTTTTTTTTCCAGATATTTGTTTTTTTCTGAATTTAATTATGAATTCACCAAATTTCTGATAGATTTTTAAATTTCTGAATAACCCTGGAGTAATTTAAGTATATTTGCCCTGACACAGTAACTGTTTTGTTTTTTTCTGAAAGTGATTGAAATTTTGACTAAGTTCTTAGATTTATTTTTCTTATAAACATGTAAGCTGTGGTTATAAGATCAAATGCAAACTCATCCCATGTGTCAGGTACTCTGTGATAACTGTTCATATGCATGCTGCTATGCTGAAGTGAAAACCACCTCATGCAGACAGCTACAGCACAGCATCTGGCATCCACTGAGTTGATACTGTCTTTGCCCATCTCACCATAAATTGTCCATCTGTTCATAGCTAGAGAAGAAGATATTCTTTTAAAATATTTAAGAACCATATAAAGTGATATTTCTCTCTCAGACCTTCCTAGAAGATTTTTTCTTCCCCTATCAGTCTTTCTGAGTTCAGAATTTCTCTTATCCATGTCAATTGAAATCTTACTCATGTTAAGAAACCACAGTTAAAAGACCCAGCATAGTTGAGCATCAGAGAGGAGAATTTAGCCTTTAAATTGGCTGGAGCATGTGTTATTTAGAATGATTCTCATTCAGTAGCAGGAAAAACCTTCCTTGCCCTCTTCCTTTTCTGGTCGAGATTTTAATGAACAGATTTTGAGAAATAACCTCTTATTCAATTATATTCATGTATTTTATCACTAATGGGAAAGAATGATGTTACAGTTGAATTCCTTCATAACCTGCCTATCCTGTTTGCCTTAATTGGTAAGACATAGCTGCCGACTTACTGTGAAAAAGTTTATTCACTAGATAACCCCCAAAAAGTTTACAGTGTTTTTCTCTTTGTTACTAGCAGTTTCTTAATAAGAATATAGAAAAAAATTGTCTAGAAAGAAATTGTGCAAACTCTCATACATTCACACTGTATGGATTGTTAACCCCATGTCTGGATCCTGCTATGACAGGGTTAATATTTAGAGTAGCCTGAAGGGAGCAGCGTCAGGACCCACAGGTAATTCTGTACCACCTCAGGTCATTTTCTGGAGATAGAGATGGATTCCTGGTTGGGTGAGTGGTGGACAGAGAGGTAGTTTATTGGCTGGGGTTTCCACAGGCAGCATTTGTACGTGAATCACTTGTTTTTGTCTTGTGCACTCTGCCATTAATATTGTTGCAGTTATTGTTCATTATTTTATTACATTGCTGTTTTTAGCAAATTGTTCTTATTCCAACCCATAATTTGTATCTTTTGGATCTCCAATTCTCCTCTCCTGCCTGTTGCAGTTGGTGAGTGAGGGGAAAGTGAGTGAGCAGTGTGTGATTTGGAGTGTTCCAGTGGGAACATTGAATTCAGGAATACCATTCCTAAACTACAACAGCCCTCTCTGAAAAGTCACTTGGCAAATGTGGCAAGAGTGTGATAATATTCCTGAGCAAGTTCCCTTTGGTTGTGTGTGGAGCTTGGTCCAGAGCAATTGAGGCCATAAATCCAGGGGGACTGTGAAACACTTGAGAGGTGAGCTTGTGTGAACCTCATGAAATCCAACAAGGCCAAGTGCAAGGTCCTAAACATGGACTGGGGAAATCCCAAGCACAAATACAGACTGGGCAGAGAATGGATGGAGAATACCCCAAAAGGAGAAAGATTTGGGGATGCTGGTGGACAAGAAGCTCAGCATGACCCAGCAATGTACATTCACAGCCCAGAAAGACAACCATGCTCTGAGTTGCATCAAAAGCAGTTGGGCCACCAGGGCAGGAGAGCAGATTCTGTCCTACTCAGCTCTGGTAGTGAAACCCCTCCTGCATCCTGTATTCAGTTCTGGGGCCCACAACTTGAGAGGGACATGAAGAGTTCCAGTGAATCTAAAGGAAGCAAATAATATGATCAGAAGACTGGAGCACCTGTGCCATGTATACAAGCTGAGAGAGTTTGGTTTGTTTGGCCTGGAGAAGAGAATGTTTTGGGAAGACCCTATAGCAGCCTCCCAATAGCTATAGGGAGCCTACAAGAAAGATGAAGAAACACTCTTTACAAGAACATGTAGTGACTAAACAAGGGGCAAAACCTTCAAGCTGAAGGGGGATAAGTTTAGATTAGATATTAGGAAGAATTTTTTTACTGTGAGGGTGGTGAGGCTCTGGAATAAGTTGCCCAAAGAAATTGTGGATGACTCATCCCTGGAAGTGCTCAAAGTCAGGTTGGACTGTGCTTTAAGAAACTTGGTGTTCTTTCATGTGTCCCTGCCCACGCCAGGAAGGGTAGAACTAGATGACCCCTCCTAATTTAAACTATTCTATGAGTCAATGAGAAAATGGCAATAAAACAGAATAAGCCTGATTCTGTCAGCTCTTGAGAAGCACATTATCCCAGTCAGAGAGAATCTTTGTTTCTGATCAAAAATAATGTGTGAAATAATCATATGGTACTTCAAAAAATTTGATTTATTGCATAATCATGCAAAAATAAAAAGTTAGACTCATTGGTCCCTCACTTGAAGGCAAACACAGAAGTGCTAGAGTGTGTCCAGAGTGTGTCCAGCAAATGGAGCTGATGAAGTGTCTGGAACACAACTCCTATGATGAGCAGGTGGGGGAGCTGGGGGTGTCTGGCCTGGAGAAAAGGAGGCTCAGGAGAGACTTTAATGCTCCCTCCTGCTCCCGCTCCCGCTCCTGCTCCTGCTCCTGCTCCTGCTCCTGCTCCTGCTCCTGCTCCTGCTCCTGCTCCTGCTCCTACCTGAAAGGAGGATGTAGCCAGGTGGGGATTGGTCTCTTCTCCCAGGAAACCAGCAACACGAGAAGAGGACTTAGCCTCAAACTGTACCAGAGAAGGTTTGGGTTGGACATCAGGAGGAATTCTTCACAGGAAGCATTACTAAATATTGGAATGACCTCCCAGGGTTTTGGAGTCACTACCCCAGGGAGGTGTTCAAGAAACAAGTGGACATGGCACATAATGCCATTGTCCGGTTGACAACATGGTGTTCTGTCTAAGGTTGAATTTAATAATCTTGGAGGTCTTTTCAAGTATAAATGAGTCTGTCTGTCTGTGATTTTGTGATTCAGAGGACTTTTCAGGATACTGTTATGGAGTCCTGAGTGTACCAGAATGTAGCAGTCTCACCTCCAGGAAAAATCTGAAGTATCTGTAGACATACTTTCATTTAAAAACCTGTTTTTACTACCCAGACTGTATTTCTATATACATATGCAGGTGCTACTTATACAGCTTGAATATTTTCCTATCAAGCCATACATGAGGATAACTTTACACTTTGTAGTTTGCCATAAAACATACCTCATCTTTAAATAACTTACTTTTTGGAATTAAAATTGTAACTCCTTCCTTTTCTAGTTTTTTGGTGTTCTTTCACAATTATGTATATTACTTCTGTTATTTTTCTCTTGTTTTCTAATGCCTATTGAAGAATATTGACAGAGAAGTACTGACTCAAAATGGGAATTTTATACCTGCCATTATGACTCAGTCTTGATTATATATGTGTCATTATCTTAGTCTGACTTTTAAAGCTCTGGTATTTTCTTGAAGTATTTCTTACCAACAATGTGAAGCAATGGTGTTTCTGTCATGGATGGGTCATTTGAGCAGGCTGATATTGAGATTTTTGTATACCAAGTATATCTACCTTACATTTTAGCTCTCTATTAGTCAGGATTTTGTATTATAATTAGGTTTTCATGTTTCAGAAATGTATTTATCATTTCTGAAATATACATATCAACAAATGTGTTACACTGAGGTCACTTCTGTTACTGCAATTTACATTGGATTTGACAGATTTCTGTAAAGTAGCAAGTGCTAGTCTAAACATTGCCATCTCTCAAGGCATTTTTGGTTGGCTAGTTTAACCTGAGATGTCCTCTGAGAAATCATCCCATGTACTCTCAGTTGGCTAAAAAACAAAGTGCTCATAAAGGTGGCCTTCTGCTCACACTTGGTTACAGGGCAATGGCAACAAAATTTCTGGAATACTTTTCCTCAGAGAGGCTTTTCTCAAACTGTCTGCCTGATGTATGTGACATGTCACTTATCATTGTTAAGAAAGAGAGGGTCAGTGATGCGCAGCATCCCACATGAATGCTTAAAGCCACTTTACACATTGGGGTTACACTCTTCTGACAAAATGTCAATGTCTTGTCATGCATATTCAGTGTCACTGAGTTAGTTGTATTTGCTTTTGGAAATGTTGCACTTGTTTGAATCCCAGAAGCTAAGAAATTGCATATCTGTCACATGAAAGAGAAAAGACAGAAACAACTTTTAAAAATATGCAGCCACTGAGCTGAACTGCCTCTAAAGGAAGATTGTATAAGATTTGCTGTGTCATGAACTTTGATGACTGGCAAATTACTGAATCCTGTTGTTGACACAAAACTGGTGTCACTATGCATGGGTATGCAACCTGAGATCTTCTCACACAAGCTCAACTTTCCTACTCAACTTTTCTTTTGCAGTCCTGTTTCAGGGGCCTTGAAGGATCTCTAGTCCTGCCCACTGGGCAGACCTAACATACACAAAACTTAGGAGGCTGTTGGTCTAATTGCGTGTCTGACAGAATCTAATCCAAATAATTTAAGTTCTTATAGAATGAGCTAGAGTCAAAGAGAAATGCTGTCTCAGGTGTGGGATATCATTTGTTCTCAGTGAGCTCTGCAAGGCATCAAGTACATTCAGAGATGACATATAAGGTTGCATGCAATCCCATAGGAACAACTGAAGTGGATAGTGCTCATCTCATTTGGGAAGCTGGTAAAGGCTATGCAAACCCAGTGCTATCAAGTTCCACTAGATTATGGCATTGCTCATTCCAATATCCTGCTGGAAGTATAAAACAAATCAATTCTACTTCAGACTTCACCCACACTTCTTTAACAATCATGGGGTCTCTAATGTGACTTTAAACTGCTGTATAGTTAAACTCAGCATACTTCGCACTATATATTTAAATCTTCATTCCTGTTTTTTGACAAGCAGGAAACTATAAGGACTATAAGACAACACAACAACATGGATTTCTATGTTCCTTACAGTATTTTAATCCGTAGGTTAAAAAGTGTACAAAATTAGGACGGTAGAAAAATCTGCATGAAATGAAAGTTCATTTCTGAACATAGCTCGTACTTTCTGCTGCTATGCCATAAGAAAAAATCTTTCACATTGTATCAGCTGCTACAGGAATAAGGTTTCATTTTACCATAAAGAAAAGAGAGATCGTGAAATTAATCACCTCTGAGTAATAACTTTCCTTTTCAAGTTTACCAAGCATAAACTACTTCATGTGCAGCCAGTGGAGTTCTACAGTGTTAAATTAAACATGTCCTTTCTTGAAATAATTCAGTTTTGGATCTTGAAAGGAACTGTTATTCACCAGTTGTTTCACTGTCTGATCAAACTGAGTTAATGAAATCCTTTTAAAATATTCTTTGTATAGTTGGATGGGTGTTTGACACTTCACTGAAGCTAATTCATTAGCATTGCAATTAAAACACTTTTACAGACATGTATTTCTTCTTTACAATTCTTGATCTTTTGATGTAAATAGATTTTATTTTCATTATCACTTAATTTTAAATAAATCAGTCTTCCAACCAGAAATATTTAGGAGAAGAATTAGAAAAGAAACTCAATGATAAGGTCAAGAGTCTAATTAGACTTAAGAGTCTAATTAATGCTTAACTGTTCATTAACCTATGTTTCATAGACATTTTTACAAGAACTTAATAGGAAGACCATAGGCCCTGCTTGCCTCGAGCTTAAAATAAAAAAAGAAAAAGTTCTATTAAACCAATAATCAATATACAAGAAGCTACCCACACTTAGAATCATAGAATTAATGTTGTAAAAGACATTTAAGATCAAGTCCAAGTGTCAGCCTAGCATCACCACCATTTTTACTGCTAAACGGTGTCCTCAAATGCCATATCCAAAAAGTTTTTTAATACTTCCAGGAAAGATCACTCCATCACTTCCCTGGATGGCCTCTTTCAACACTTGCCAACTCTTTCTGTGAAGGGATATTGTTCAATAAAGTAAACTAAATGGAATGGTACAGTAATGTGTCCCAATTTTTCTAATGCTCCGGACCTTGAACTGACAATTCAGGTTTATCTACTTTGACTACTACAAGGAGTTTCAGACTATTTAAGCCCTAGTTCATTTTCATAAAAATATAAAACGGTTTGGGTTGAAAGGAACCTTAAAGATAACCTATCTCGAGCCCTTTTATGGCAGCAAGGGTACGTTTGACTAGGCCACATTACTCAGAGCCACATCTGACCTGGCCTTGAACACTTCCAAGGATGGATCCACAATGTCTCTGGGCAACTTCAAACCTCTTTCAGTTTGAAGTCGTCCCCCCTTGTCCTGTCACTACATGTTCTTGTAAATAGTCTCATTCCATCTTCCTTGAGGACTCCCTTGAGGTACTGGAAGGCCACAATTAGGTCACACCAAAGCTGTCTCTTCTCTAGGCTGAACATTCCCAATTCTATTAGTGTTTCCTCATAGGAGAGGTGCTCCTTCCCTCTAATTATCTTGGTGGCCTCCTCTGGACTTCTTCCAACACGTCTGTGTCCTTCCTGTGCTGGGACCCCAGAACTGGATGCAGCCCTGCAGGTGGTGTCTCCCCAGAGCTGAGTAAAGGGAAAGAATTGCCTCTTGTGACCCACTGGTCACACTGCTTTTGATGCAGCCCAGGATACAATTGGCTCTCTTGTTTGCAGGAGCATGTTGATGACTCATGTCCATCCTCTCATTCACCATCACCCCCAAGCCTTTCTTGACAGGACTACTCTCAATAGCACTTTTTTCCTGGTAGCACTTAAGCCTTTATTTTGATTCAGAATGATATGACTATGCAAAGCAAAGTAAGAGCTGATTTCTGCTTTTCTGCTATACACCAGGTGAAATAGCTGCACTTAAAAACTTGTAAATGTTGTCTTTCATAACTTTATCAGAGAAAATATTGCCTCAATATTTCTAATATTCCTTAGGGAAAGTCTAAAGATAGGAAGCAGTATTATTCAATTATTGAAACAGTTTTCAAAACCAACTGGAAGATTTTAAGATTGACTACCACATTTCCATGACTTAAATAACTGTTATTAGTTGACAAGTTATTACTTTTTTTTTAATCCACGTTAAATTATTTACACATTTAACTTCAGTGGCTTTTTTATAATGAAAAAGTGATGTTTAATCCATATGTAAATAAGATAAAAGTAAAACTAAGTTTTGTTTGAATTTATTTGATATGAATAAATAAAACTGAACATAGTTGGTTAGTTATAATTATAATGCCTAAAAATGCCTAGTATTTGAGATGTACTTTAAATTGTAATTGATATTTATTTGATAGCTAGTGCTCATATTTCAATATAAGAAGAGAGAGAAAAGTGAAACCAAATAATATAGAAAAAATAAAATGCAATCTGAAATGACTAATTTGAATAGAAAGAATGAGACAAAATTAAGAAAAAAGAAAATAAGTCCTTTTGACTTTAGAGTCTACAAAATACTACAGCTACAACTTGCTTGTATAGCCTCAAATGCACCTGTCATTTGTTCAGCCAGGTAAAAAGAATGTCCAGCAGCAAAGGATGCCATTCAAGGATATTTTGGAATAGCTAACCAAAGAAACTAGGATTTAATTTGTGACTCCTTGCACAACGGATTTATTTTCTCAACTGAAACTTATAATAAGGCTCAATTCAACTTGGGATTGTTACCTTTTTCCTTAGGATTAGGTGAAGTCTTAAGTTCTTTTCGTTTTGAAGATTCTGAAAAAATATAAAGTACAAAAATGAAAGTAAAAAGTTAGCAACATAAGTATACACTGTGCTCATTTGTACTGTAATAAATGTGCATAATACCCAATCAACCAAAATGTGTCAAAGAGATGTGTTAAGAATTAGAATTTCCATTTAATTCAATAAAAGACACAAAAGAAAGTTGAAAGCAAACAAAAAAATATTTCCCATTTAATTTGCTGGCAAAGTTTCTGCAGGTCAAACCATGCCCTCATTCCCGTGCAGACTATCATTTCAGCCTGTCATGTGCATTCAGTAACAGCACAGTTACTAATTCACTCAGAACACACTAGCACTCCCACTGCAATATTGGCTGTGCAGGTCAGACAGCAGTTACAGAACACCACAATAAGAAGGGTTATGACTTTATTATTTCTGAATCATGTCAGACACTGCTCCTTTCAATATTTCAGATCTATTAAATGAGAAGAATCTAGGTTTAGTCTCTTTTCACCAACAGCCTGTAATTCAACACATATCAAAACTGCATTGAGATACCATCAGAAGACTTGTTATTTGCCAGCCACAAAATGATAAGACATTACCCTTTTCCTTTAAGGTTACTGGAGACTTCACATCTTTTCTTTTACCAGTCTCTAGAAAGAAACATTTAACATTTATCACAAGTCAGGTTAGGGAAATAAGGTGACACTTGAAAAGAAAGCAAATCACACAACTTGATATGTGGAGAGCAAAAGAGATGTGATAATTAAATGGATTTAACAACATGGAAATAAAGAACAGGACAAAAAGCAAGGTCATCCATTCATCTTTCTAGTCTTGGATACGCAAAAAAATGAGCCTTCAATATGTCATTAGTTTCTTTGCATTTTGAGGAAACTGTGGAACCCTCTCTCAAGCAGGCAATGAAGAATTACTAACAAGGAAGAAAAATTCTATAGAGCAGTTGGCATCAATGACTTTCTTTTGCTGAATGCCAAAAATATTAATCCACATTGATACAATTGAAATATTAGGAATAATGGTCTTGAAAACCAAAGGTTGCTGATAAAGATAACTGTGAGGCTTTTTTTTTTTTTTTT